>JAODKF010006830.1:0-11468 GCA_026779585.1 Mormyrus proboscirostris
CGCGCGCGCATGACCCTGAATAGGACAAGTGGTTACAGAAACTGGCAGTTATAAGGTGTTATGTTGAGCCTGGCAGGCTTCCCCCGTCCCCCCCCCGACACAGTACCATTATATTCCAAGATCCCTTGCAGACCTCGTGTCCGTGTAAAAGCACCAGTGTTTGCTGCGAGCCTTTGTGCACGCTGATGCTTTTCCCAGTTTCGTGCAGAAGTACACAGCATTTAGCACCGGGGGAAATTAAATGCTTGGAGCTACAAGAAGGCAGCTCTTTTACCAGAACTACACTAATCTTTGCAGTTATTGGCAAATGGTTACCATAACAACTCACCTTAAACCAGATGGTTGGCTATATTTTAAAAATGAATATACTTGATAAAAAAAATCTTAATACTCCATTTTCTGATCGTTTATTCTTTTTCCTGACATTATTTTTACGCATTGCTATACAACATGATACCAGAGCTGCATTTCAAAGAAAAAGAAAATCCCTTCACACTTTATTTTTCATCATGTTTCCTAGTAACACTGACGAACATCCTGGTGACTTCATAACAGGCTCAGGAAGGCAGATCTCTAGAAATAACACCATAAATAAATATGTTTAAACTGGTAGTCTGGCACAGTCATAGGATTGCAGTTGAAATACATATGTGTGTGTGTGTGTGTGTGTAAAATTTAATTACTTTCTGGCAACTCAACAACTTCGTTATACAGTTCAGTCAGTGACTTGACATCAATGGCTTCATATATCCCAGCTCACACTGAGCTCTCCACCTGTCTGGCTTTTAAACGAAGGATTTGCTTTTGATATGTTTGACCAGCAGCTACGTACCACACTTCTAGAACGCCTACAGTTTTCCGGTAGTTACTGCAGACACACAGCCGGGGAGGCTCTCTGCCCCTGGCAGAGTCAGGCTGCCCCCGATCAGGCCGCTGCAGGCAGCCATCACTTTACTTCCGGGTTGCCCAGCCTTACCATTTACATTCGAGGCATCAGTGTTTAACTCTGAAATTTCTTCATTTTGTTCGAGCTTTTTGAAATTTGAAGCACATTTGTTTTAGCGAATAAAGTATTGTCATACCTAGCATAAAACCCACATTTTCTTTAAAGCTGACTGACGAATTAGGGTTTTCGATCTAGTCTGTAATACCTGTTTGTGCGCAAAATGAAACAGTATACTGTACACGCCTTCTACACAACTTTAAATTACATATATATTCACCACGTTCACTTGTCAAGAATGATAGTAACACAGGTTAACATCTGCATTTCAAAAACAAAGTGCAAGGTGATGTACGCTGAGCTAAAAATGGCGGCACTTGAGTAACCTTCCTCCTGGGCTGCAGCAGTAGTGTGCCGCAAACAGAGCCACTCTCAGTGGCCAGGAGAAGGAACAGAGCTGCTCCCATTGGCCAGGAGAAGGAGCAGAGCTGCTCCCATTGGCCAGGAGAAGGAACAGAGCTGCTCCCATTGGCCAGGTGAAGTAACAGAGCTGCTCCCATTGGTCAGGAGAAGGAGCAGAGCTGCTCCCTTTGGCCGGGTGAAGGAACAGAGCTGCTCCCATTGGCCAGGTGAAGGAACAGAGCTGCTGTCATGGGCCAAGAGAAGGAACAGAGCTGGTCCCATTGGTCAGGAGAAGAAACACGCGCTTCCCTTCCTGTCCCCCAGAATACATGGGACTTGGCTGACTTCTGTTCTCGCGTTAATAAGCACCCGGCCAATGTGGTGCTGTATAAGAGGCCAGTTTGGGCGTAAGACTCTGTTCTCAGTCACACTAATACTAATAATTTCCCTCAACTAGCAACTGATCCCTTTAACCTTCATGGTTTTTGTTCAAGAAAAATTTTCCATTTCATTCTCTGACTGTCATTGAAAAAGGATAAAAGAATACAGACGAAAGTCTGACCCAGAAATGCTCCTGGATTCTGCTCGTCTCAGGAGTGTTTCACTCTTTGTGCCAAATACTGGATCACTGATGCAGGGTGATGTGCGATGGGAGTCGTGCTGTAGGGGGCACTCTGTCCACTGGCTGGGCAGAATCTTCTTACAGGATGAGTACAGAAGTTCAGGCTGCTCTCGGACCTTGTTAATGGCCGGCCGAATCCGCCTCACTTGACCCACCTTTGAAATCCCACGGACCTGCAGGAATCGAGTGCAGTCAATTAGAACACAGTAATTTCCTCGCCATTACTCTTGCCTCGAATTTCCGAAGTATTTTAGTGCAGTGATTCATGGCACATTAGGGATTATCTGCATGGGAATAATTACAGACGTCCCTAAAGATGGATTATCAGAACTAATTTTGATGTGACCGGTTAAAATCCTAGAGTGCAAAATACTGATACTTTGACCTTTCAGTAAATCTCCTTTTTGAAAGGTTGCCATAAACAGAATGAAATAAAATCATCCAATAAAAATTCACTTTATTAAAGAGATAAAGAGACTAGCTGAATAGGGTAGGTCACGGTTTATGACCCAAGATCCTTTCCTGGAACTTTGGAATACTGTGATGGAAAAAAAACACTGCTGCCTAGAGGACACACACTTCCTCTGGCAAAAGGTAATCTGGTCCCCCTTTGTGCTTCCGGGTCCTGAATGCAAACCAATAGATGCAACAAACCCCAAAATACATAAGCAAGACTCTTGGAGGTAGAGAAAAGCAGAGGAGGGAAACAAGAGGGCCTGTGTGGGGGTACAGTCAGACGGCTGCTATGATAAAGACATTTAAAAAGAGGAGGAGGAGATCGAGGAAGGGGGAGTGAGTGGTGTAGAAGCTCAGGCAACAGAGGGCTCCTCTGCCCTATGGTCACATGACACGTGCCCCGTGTGACATCACTGTAATGCTCTGTTCCCATTGGCCGGGGACCATGGAGAGGAGGCGGAGGCGTCTTTACCCGGCAGGGAGCATAGCGAGCTGCTGGATTTCTGCTTCTGTAGCTTCTCTCGATCCTTCTTGATCTTAATCCTCAGCTTCACACCGCTCTTGCTGCTGCCTTTAGACACCTGGGGGCAAATGGTCGGTCTAAAGCCCCAGCACCGTACACTGGGCTAAAGTGGAGCAAGGCGTGGTACGGACAAGGTGCCCACCTCCTCCTCGGAGCCATGTAAGACGGGACAGATCCAATGCACCTCCCCCAGCTTCTGCAGCTCGGCACTCAGGGAGCCCAGAGCCGCGTGAAGCGAGTCGTCCTGGTGAGATTCCAGCTGCTGTGGGGGATGACAAAGGCAGTGAGTCACAGTGCTGCTGTATCGGCAAACAGCGCACCGCTGCCCGACAAAAATAAGCATCCATCATCGCCGTGACAACATAGCACTCCCTGCACAAACAGCAGGGAAGCTCACCGTAAGAGCATGTAGCCATTTGTCAAAACATGCTTGTCTTTGTGGACTGAATGTTTATCGGAGAAACACAAGTTTCACTTCCATCAGATACAAACCACATTTTAAGGACTGATTACGCTAACACTGCTATTTAAAGCATTACTGGAAAACTCAATTACGTCGACGCGGCCTTCCTTGATGATTCACGGCATTTTTCTCTGTGAAGTGGCTGATCTTGTTTTCATCCTAATTAAAAGCCAGCCTGATCTAAATCTATGTTCATGGGAGTTTTACTTCTGAGGGAAGAAGGAGAAATGACTGGTTCAGAGAGATAACCAATCATATTGTACAGGAGATGTGTCCAAGCGGCTAGAGTAGGCCGGACCAACGAATCAGGTGTCTTGTTCCTGCCACCTCTACAATCTGATTGGTTATCTCTCTCTGAACTAATTATTTTTCATTCTGCCCTCAGAACATTTTTGTGTAAGTAGAACTCCCACAAGCCATATCTGTGTGCAATATCGCTACAATGCCTCAATTGTAATTTATTGAAATAATAGCTGTCAAAATGGTCTGTGCTGTTATCACAAGGGCAGCGAGTGGGGAGATTAACGATGACGATTTACCAGTTGTTTGCCATCCAGTAACATCTTGGTCTCTGTCTGTAAGGCCTTGGTGCTGCTGACGATGTCCAGCACTGTGGTGCGGCTCAGCAGCTGCCGGCAGAGATCAAATCAAACACCAACATTTCACATACAAACCCCGCCTGGCCTCCCGGATGTCTCCTCGGTGCTGCGTGTGATGTCATTGCCGGATATGAGGCACGACGGTATATTATGCCAATATCTAAGAACTGGGGGAAAACGGTGCACTAATAGTCCACAATTTGCCAGAATCACAGACCTTCAACGTACATTAAAATGATCTGCCTACACTTGCCAATGTAGTGGCGTGGAGCAGGAGTATGTTAGGGAATGGCGGAGGAGCCCCATGCCGCTCAAGCCCAAGCGGAGTGTGCCAGTGAGCTCCTCACCTCCGGGGAGGAGACTTTGCTGGAGAAGGCCTCCTCCAGGAGCAGCGAGCTCCCGTTCACCACGTGGGCGAGTTCCTGCTCCAGCGATTTCTGCGTCTTCGCCACCTCCCTGATCCTGCGCATCCGGTCATAAGCCGATTAGAGCCTGTTCATCGCGCCTGATCAAGTGACGCTGAAGCGACTCACAGACGGTAACGTGATGGCTGGAGATCAGAACTGCAGGTAAAAGCTAAAATAATATATAATAATAAAATAATGACGCAGCCGCTTAAACAGCTGTGGCCATAATCAGTGTCCCCCTGCCCTCCTAGATGAGTCACCTCCAGTTAAATTCCCGCATTAGAATTAACTTTGCACATCTGCAGGACAGAATAACCATCAGAAATAATTCAGACCTAGATGTGGGAAAGAGGCTGCAATAAGTAAAAGAAAGTAACCCTTAACCGTCATGTTGGTTAAAGTCCATGAAATTTCACATACATCTGCGACCTTCATGTTTTTTTTGTTTGGCTTTTATTAGTCTGGCACGGCACAGAAGAAATGACAAATCACAGCCAATAATGAAACGGTAATTTGAGTCAATTAATTAGTCTAGAATGTAGAGGGACATCATAGCAAATAAACAGGGGAGAGCTGCAGAGGCCCATTAACACTGGAAGAGGATGAATGAGTGAGATCATCGGTGCGTCGCTAAATGGACCAGATGGTGAATGGACCAGAAGGCGCTTCCTCTCGGCTGCAGTCGCCGTGGCGACAGCGCCGCGGTCAGGTGGTGCGCACCTGCTGATGAGCGCGTTGGCCGCCTGCCCCAGCTGCTGCATCTGGGCGCTCTCCTCCTCCGTCAGGTACTCCATGGACTGCTGGGAATCGAGGCGCGGTCGCCCCGAGCGGTAGCTCTCACCTTTCCGCTTGTCCTCCCATGACTTCAGCGTGTTCTCAAAGGCCTGGGGGGGGGGGGTACCTTACGCCGTGAAAAGCTGACTCACTAGAACCACTATCACACCGATCTTTAACGCATAAAAACAAGTGGCCTGAGTGTCACATTGTCTTTGTGTGGTGAATCGGTCCGAACATGCGTCACATAAAGCAGTGATGGAGAGAGAGAGAGCTGCAGCACCTACCCGATCTCTGGTCAGCATCTGAGCCCGGTTTTTGTGGACGATCTCCACGATGCCAGGGGGCTGGATCCAGGCTTCCCCATCCACCTGCACCGGGACGCCCTCCTCGCCCAAGATGGTGATCCGCACATGCCGACACTGTAAGGGACACCATGCTGGATGAAGGACATTTAGACAGTTTCTGGATCTGTGGCAATGTTGTAGGTTTGGTTTCAACACTGGCACACATGGTACTCCTACAATATCAGTAAGGACACGCCCACAAACCCACAGCCCTGATTGGTGGCATTCTGTCAGAACGGTAAAGGACATATGACAGCTTGGCTCCAGGAGGTACCTCTCTCCTCTCTCCTGCCAGGGGCAGGAATCAAAGCCGCCACTCCGGAGGCATCACACCCCCTTGCTGCCCACTGAGCCACCCTGCCAGCTACAACCTGAAGTTCTGCAGTAACATCTCCAGCCATATAAATGGATAAAATCACCTTATATTAAAGTGTGAGCAGAGTAACTATATGTACCGAGAATATGTGCTGAATTATCTGGGTTCCTATGGCTGATAAAGTGATCATATCACTGCCGGCCCCTTGAGCAAGGTCCTTAACCGCAACTGTCGCTAGGGTGCTGACTAATCCCGCTCTCCGATCTGCACTTTGGATAAAAGAGTCTGCTAAGTAAATGGATGTGATGTAAGCATTAGCCCCGTCGCTAAGGCCACGGTTTGCCCGGACGTGACCCTGCGCTAGCGGCCCCGAAGGGGCCCCAAGCTGCCCGCACCTGGGCAATCCTGTGGTGCTGGAGGCTGATGACGCGGGACATGGCCATCTGCATGCTCCCGAAGACCGCGACCACCTCCAGCTTGCGATCATCAAACGACGGCGCCCCGAAGTTCTGCCAGAGACACAACAGGCAGGTGGTAAGGCGAAGGCCGAACATCGGGCCAGACCGGCCATGCTGGCAGTAAGCGGATGGACGGACTGACGTTGTCTTCCTTGGTTCCTCCCCAGAAGTTGATCCCTCCTGCATAGCTGGGTATGTTGAGCACGGCCAGTCCCTGGAGGCTGGGCAGAGACATGGAGACGCCGTCGCACTGCAGACACATGGATACACGATGAAACCCAAGCATCAGGCCATTTCCTTAGCCTTCATGCAAAGCAGGCCAGTGCTGGTGCCGTACCTCCAGTTGGACACGCTGCTCTAGGTTTTTATAGGTCTTCTGCACCAACTCTTTGGTCCCAAGCACTCCATACCACATCATATTCTTAGTGCGACTGCTGCGGAGTGAGATTACATCGTGTTAAGTGTCCTGAATCTCTCTGAAGTTGGAGGGTGACAACCATAAACGTTAAGGCGGTCCTTAGCTGTTAGGCACCACCCTGACTGTTACTATACTAAATTCCCTTTTGAGGGACACCATTGGGAGACTTGGTATTCAGCATCGCAGACAGGCAGTACCTGCACTTCTTGGGGTGCTCATCTCGCTTGTTGTTGAACTCCAGGGAGATTTTTGCATCAAGCCCAATGCCAAAGTAATTGTTCATGACACATTTTTCCGTGTAGGACCTAAAAGGGAACCTCTCAGCGTGAGAAGCAGAAGTGACTATGCTGGGTTATTATCTCATCCTGTTATCATGATGACAACGCCCCAGATGTGGGACCTCTGCTTTTACAGTAAATCCACTGGCATGCATTGTTCTCATGAGACATCCGGTATGTTGGCATCATGACGGCAGCCCTAAGCGGCGTTTAGAGAGCGCGTCACGCCGGCGGCTGCGTGTGAACTCGTGCGCGGCGATCTGTGCGCGGCGAGCATGTCAGCTCTTACACAGAGTCGTCGGAGAACACCACGGAACCGAGACTCTCCGATTCCTGCAGCAGCACTGACGAGGAGCTGGGGGTCACCTTCCCATGGCCTGCGCGTTTGGCGAAGAGGAGCGAAAAGGAATCGGGCGTCATGCAAAGCGATGGGCATCTCAGAGTGATGACAAAATACAGCACATCCAGCTTGAGGAAACTCCTTTCTGTGTCGCAATCATCTAACCAACTTCAGAAGAATGTCTGGAAGATATTACTGCTTCTCCAAAGCGCCTGTCTTTGCTTTCTACTGAGTGTGAATTTGTTACTCACATGTGCTGCCCTCCTTCAGGTCCTCACAATTTTCCTTCTTCACTGAGGAAGAGGAGGACTTGCGGTATATCTGTGTGTGTCTGTTCTGTTCATCCACCACTGCCGAGGAGGAATACAGGAGACATATGAGTTCGGCCCTGAAATACGTCGAATACATTGACTTTTTTTAAACATGGTTTTCCAGTAACACTAAGCAGGTTTAATTTTCAGCCTTTTCTCTTTCATAATATCATCAGACTTTACCCAAATGAAGTCCATGAACAGAGAACAGAAAGCTGAGCTCTGCTCACTCGTGGAGCCATTGATCTTGTGTACAGCTTATTTATTTTAGGTCTCCGTGACCTGGACCTATAGTCAGATGATTTACATTGTTTTTTTTTTTCATATTCCTAAATGGCTACATCTGCAAAAAACTGTGGTTCCCACAAAGAGACAAAAGTCATTGACAGTGATTTGCGGCGATAGACTACGATAAACTCAGGCTCACCCGCATAGCATTCACTACATAAGTACTACATAAGGTACAGAAAGATCAGTTTCTCGATTCTGCAAAACTGTTTATTGGTTATGCAAGAAAAGTCCATTGACAATCAATGTTTAATTAATATATCTGTCAATTTTTATTAAGTTTCTTTTTATTAAGATTCTTTTATTTTTTTCACCCTGTCACATGATTCATTCAGTTCTAATTCTTGTGGTCACTGACTCTCAAAGGGAGATGAAACACAAATGTTTGATGATTTATGTCATTGCAAAGCTGTTGCTAATTAAAAAGCAGCCAATGATGCTGCTTGTCCATGACCTTTGTAACTCAGTTCAGCTCTTTCAGAAATATAATCTGGGTCTCAGTTTATCACTAGTCAAATGAATGTTTTACTTAAATTTATGGGTTGTTTCTAATCGTAAACAAATGAATAAGGTGATGATTTTTGTTATAAAACCAATAAATGTGCAGTATTTTTACCAAATCAAGCACACGCCCCAAGACGTTCTGTGAGCCCTAGATATCAAAGAAATATGTGCTACTTTCTAGCAAACAAACCAGCACGGCATAATGTTCAAATGAGCTTAAAAATGTCACTGTGCCGCTGTGGATAGGGAACCACCCCAGAGAGCATCTGAAGGGGGTTCAGCCATCACAGGAAATGACCTCAAAGGCACCATTTTAGAAGCAGTGTGCCAAAATAACAAGTCTATGATTAGCCTGTCTTGGGCAGCTCTCTTCGAGGTCAGCACACTTCAAAGAAGCCGTCTTTTACAATCAGTGGACAGTTAATTAGGTATACCTGCTGGTTAACACAAACAGCCTGGGCCTCAAACAGCCAATCATTTTCCTGTAACTGAATACATATGGCATGCAAACCAGGGCCAGCAAGTTCATTTACTGCACGGTTGAGCGTTAGAATGGCTAGAATGCTTGATCTCAGTGAATTTAAACCTGTGGCCTGTACTACGAAGCAGGGTTACTGGCTTATCGGGGTAACTTGTCTGATTTAAGGTCTGGGCAAAATGTAAGTGAACGAATTTGAAGTCCATTTAAACTTTGGTACCTTAAATCCAACAAGTTACCCCAATAAGCCAGTAACCCCAGTTCGTAGTACAGGCCACTGGTGTGATTGTTGGTTCCAGCATCTCAGACACTGCTGCCCTTCTGGGATTTTTACACATCACAGTGTCTGAAGTTTACAGAGAACAGAGTGATTAAAAAAAAACCTGCATTTTGTGGCAGCTCTGCTACTCAGTGGAATATGGCCAGACTCTTTAAAGCTAACAGGAAGTCCTAACAAAGGGCTACTGACTGAATATTACAATAATGCATCATAATAAGGCTGGAGAAGTAATTTGTGAAGTCAATACAGAAATAAGTCATTTTGGCCCTGTTTAAAGTTGGTCTTAAAATGCGTTTTGGGCGGTTGAATTACAAGTGGATAGCACTAAATATGAGTGTAGATGAAATATAAGTGTAAACGACCATCACAGCGCATTGTGATCCGATCGGTCAAACCACTAGCTGAGGTGGACTGGGATGCATTTGACCACGTCTTTTGTAGTGTAAATGATAAAGTGTCCTGATTCGTCCCTGACAAGGACGTCACTAAAACTGTGCGAGGGGCCTTCTGACCTTCCAGCGGAGGTGACGTAGGCAGTATCTGACCACCTTTGAGAGACGCATGTGTAAATGGCAGTCAATGTGTCTCAGCTGTCCACTAGACATATTTTAAAAGCAAGTGTAAACAGGGCCTTTGTTATGGTTATGGATATAATACAGATCACTGTCCGTCCATCCATCCATCCATCCATCCATCCATCCATCCATCCATCCATCCATCCAGCCATCCATCCACTGCTGATCCTGAACAGAACTGCAGGGAATAGTAAAGGCTTTTTAGAAGGCCAGCTCTTTCTTTATAGCTGTTCCAGTTTGCCCCGTTTCGGAACAGAATGAGTCGACATCCAGCCTCAGTGACAGTAGCTGCTGCTGAGCTGGGAGGTGTCTACCTCTCTCTGCTTGCTCGATGATCTGCCGCAGCGCCTTCTTCAGGCTGTTTGCCCTCAGCATCAGCTGCTCTTTGGACCTGAATGCCCGTGGGTTGCCGGTGACCCCGGACTGGGCGCTGTCTTGCCTGGGCACTTGCGACTGCGCGCCGGCGGGCACCAGCTGGGCCTCCGCCTCCTCGCTCAGGGCCTCCACCAGCAAGTTGAGCTTCTCGTTCAGCTTGGCACACTGCGGGCAGAAGGACGAGGGCTCTCAGGGGCAGTCTGGACAGGGCATGGCTGAAACATTGTCAACGCTCCATGACCGCCTGGCACGACGCAGTCACCACCTTCTTGGACATGGTTTCGGCCTCCTCTTTGTTCTCAGACATCTTCTCGTACGCCTTCCCCACCTCTGACACAAAGTTGTTCACTGCCTCACACAGGAACCTGCAAGTGGAAAGGCGGTCATTTCCAGCACTGGCTGGGTCACGGGCTTCAGCTCTTAGGTTTGTAAATACAGACTCCATTGCAGAAAGCCTGTGCCATGATGGCATAGAGGGACAGTGAAGACCCTGCTGAATTCCCAGGCTTTCATGTTTGAGAACCTCTCAGTAGATCAGAAATAAGGAGTCTAGGTCAATGTTTCCCAATCCGGTCCTTGGGGACCCTCAGACGGTTCATTTTTTTGCTCCCTCCCAACTCTTTGGCAGACAGTCCAAGCAACAATGTAGACTGTCTGGAAGTCACAGAGGGAATCCCCGAGGGCCAGGTTGGGAAACACTGCTGTAGACCATCTGGACTTACCTGGCTGAGGTGATGACGTCGCTGTGCTTGTCTGAGTCCAGGATCTTAGTGAGGTGGGATGCCACAGACTCTGCGTAGAGGGACATCTGAGCCTGGACGCCGACACGGGAGGACCATGAGAGAGGAATCTGACGCCCTCAGCTTCTCACCGTATCTGAAGTTCTGCTGGAATTCTACCTGAAGCGGAGAATCTAGAAGGTCTTCCTCTTTGACGGTGGGGGGTGACTGCTTGGTGGGGACCTCATACGTCATCACACTCCATCTAATGACCAGAATGAGAACCACGGAGAACATCTCAGACACAACTGTAATGAGGGGCCGCTATCGTGGATGTGGGACACAGGAGCCTAAAGGCACTGAAGATGCGGGTGTTACTTATCACCGGGGGCACAGTGCACCCCAATATTTAATATGGCTTCATTCACCCCCCCATAAATAGACCTCTTCTTTAGAATGATTAGGATGTGGCCCCCCCAACTTCAAACTCTCCTGTATTCCCTTACGCATCACTTTCATAAGAACATAAGAACATAAGAAATATACAAATGAGAGGAGGCCATTCGGCCCATCAAGCTCGCTTGGGGAGAAC
>JAODKF010006831.1:0-11464 GCA_026779585.1 Mormyrus proboscirostris
GACCCGACCTGTCACTTTGATTAATGTGACCTTTGACCCAACCTGTCATTTTGACAAAAGCGGTATGCCTCCTCTCTCTAGTATATGCGCCAGCATCCCTCTCTGGCCACAGAGTTTGCAGAGCGGATCCTCTCTCAACCCCCATGTGTGCAGGTGAGATGGTGTGGGAAGGGTGTCATAAACAGACCGCAAAAGGAAAGAAATGCGATAGGGCTCCAGTCTCCACAGCTCTTATATGAGATCTTACGCTTGGGCAGATCTCATTTTGTCCAGGCGCCCTGGGAACCTTGTTCTACTGCTCTAGACATCCATCCCTCTTCCTCTCGTGTTCGAACTTCTACCTGGACCATATCTTGCCTGGTTCTTGCGTTGGCCTTCCCCCATTGCTGGAAGTGCGCAGAGCCAAGGCCTTGCCTCTGGGAGCATTGGTTACCAATGATGTCCCGCTGCTTCAAAGAGCTGATTGCTTGCTCCACCGCTGTTCTGGCTGCCCATTTGCGCCCAGATCTGGTTTGGACTCCTACTTGGCTCACCAGGTCATCAAAGGAATCGCTAAGGCTTATTTGAACTCTGCATTTGGCAACTTTAAACTCCTCTACAGCCGATGACAGTGGGAGCTGAAGTTGCCCAGACCAAATGTAAAGGCCCACTGATGAAAAGCTGGGTGGGACTCCAAGCCATCTCCGCAGGTGCTTATTGATTTTTCTCTCGAATGCCTTTGACAGCGGTAATAGGGAACTCATAGATTGTAAAGAGCCACAGCAACCTGGGGAGAAGTCCATGTTGGTACAGCCAGGTCTTGAATTTACCAGGTAGTTCAGACCTGTCGATTTTCTTCAACCATTCCTCACTCTGTTTCACTGCATTGGAGATATTGGTTTTGTCAGTCAGGGATGCATCATACCACTTCCCCAAGCACTTCACTAGGTTGTCCAAGATGGTTGGAATAATCTCTCCTTGAATGCGGAGGCTAAACTTGCTGGTGACCTTGCCTCTCTTGATCACCAGTCCTCTGGATTTTCTGGCCTTGAACAGCATTCTGTTCTGTTCTGGCTCCAGTATGGGGCCGCGGGTAACACGCTCAGCTGCGGATATTATCAGGTTCATGCCCATCAAGAACAAGACAGGGGAGATGGTACATCCTGTTGGAATTCCCTTCTGGAGGTCCAGCCATCTAGTTGTGAAAGAAGCTGACGTAAATCTTAGTCTGAACCCTCCTAGATAGCTGGTGATCATTTTCCGCATAGCTACTGGGATGTAATAGTGGTTAAGGCTTTGCTGGATAAGGCTGTGTGGGATTGAGCTGTATAATCCCGGTGTTTACCAGCAGTTTCCTGTTGCTGTTAATTAGTCCTGTGTATTTCAGTCCATGTTCAAGTATGTTTCCTTAGTGCTGTCATTAACGTTGTGTGTCTCCAGTGTCTTCTTCGGATTGATTCTCAATAAACCCTGTATTTCCTGATTCTCTGTGTTCCCGATCCTGCTTCCTGATTCCCCGGTTTGCGCTCACGCCTTGATCGTGACAGAATGACAGGACTCCAACCGAAGATGCCTACCCTCTGTCTCATGAATGAGCTATTAGTTAAGTTCTCCAAACAAGCTTGATGGGCCGAATGGCCTCCTCTCGTTTGTAAATTTCTTATATTCTTATGTTTTCTACATTGGCTCAAGCAGCCTGAAGTAAGGGGTGACCTGTGCTGTGATCCCTTGCTTTCCAGATGAGGGATATTCTTGAGGAGATATCCCTTTTCGAAGACACGCTCCTCACAGAGGAGATGCATGAAAACCTGCGGCGGTTGAGACGCGGGGAGGCGTAAGCTAATTTAAAGGTAGCCACAGCTTGTGGCTTGCCTTACGGTCCTATGGCAGTTTCCAGAGGTACCACCAGGCTCCGTTGGACAGGAGAGGAAAGAAAAAACGGAAAAGCAGAAGACAGGAAGAGATGCCGGAGCTCTTTTTAGGGGCTGTCTTAGTCTCCGCTGCCTACCCTGCTGCGTGTCAAGAGGAACCCCTCCCAATTCTGAATCCGGCAGTTCATGCATGACGTTACCGCCATCATCTTTGGAGGATGCTATCCCGCGTATCCCCAAGCTCCTTAAAAGGGCAGCGCTCGCTGCTGGGGTACAGTCTCCTGTTCCACCCCCTGTGGTTCCTGTGCTGGTGGCTGATGCTCCACCCCCCATGGTTCCTGCTCCAGAGGTGGATGCTCCGCCCATTCCTGCCCCACCCCCGGAGGTTTCTGCTCCAGTCCCTGCCCCTTTACATGCAATATGTGCTTACTTGCGATACATGCGGTTACAGCCTGATTAGAATGTTTTCATGTGTGTTAACTGTGTTAATAAAAACACAAGTAAAATTGTGTACATGTAACTGGTTGTTATATGTAAATATTTTCATAGTCAACTACCGAAAAACATAGTTTTTACTTTCTTTTGATATGCCGTCAATTTTATTTAGAATCCAGCTTATTTGGTGGGATAACTATTAATGTATAAGGTGACTGTAAATTAACATTCCTTAAGACCTTGTAAGTGAGTAATCATATAAAGCCAGTGACTATTTTTAGATCATAGTGACCAACAGGAATTCATGATAGATTTTGCATTAATAGCATGCATTAAATCATCATGAGTCATGAACTAGCTAAGCATTACTTAAGTATTTGATTTGCACTCAAAGGGTAACTAGTTGAGGGGACACAATGCTTACTTAATGCATTTTTTAACTGTTAACAAAGTGTCAGTTCATCATTAATCAATTATGAGGGTTCATGCATTCCATGCAGGAACTATATTGATTATTAACTAGTTAGTTAACTAATATAGTTCCTAAATAGAAATACATGAACCATCATGACTGATGAATAATGAATGAACATTGGAACAGCATTTAACTAGCACTTAGTTACTGGTTAAATGATGTACTAAGTACATGTGTACTACTACAATAGAACCATGGAACTCAAACGGCTCTTAACTCAACCAACTCGAACATTGAACAGGCGGTATGGCCTCCACTCGTTTTCAACTTGTACGTTGACCGAAATTTTGAAACTCGACCATTCCTGCTAAAACTTGTATAGGTCAAGACACATTCAGCGCTACCAATCAAGAAAAATCTAACCATCACTTGAACAAACTCAAAACAGAAAAACTCAGAATATGACAAAACAAAACACACCTGATAAAACTTGTACAGAACAAGACGCATCTCTAATGGGCTGACACAAATGCAAATGGACCTACTGGGATGCTGATGCCTAGGAATTGCTCTTAGTTTTGCGGTACCTCTCCACCATGCAGCGGAGGTATACTTTAAACTGGTTTTTAAACATATACTAGATAATGTTGAAAAGGAATAATTATTAAAATTGCAAAACCTGCTAGGGTTTTTTTCTAAGACAGATTAAAAATGTTTTATCAAGATTTAAACTACTTCTGCTACTAAACTACTTCATACCAAATTGAAGGTAAGAAAAAAGGCTGATCTTAATATAGTTAACTAGTGATGTAAGAATTGGGTGTGCATAACATGCAATGTTGGTAGCCATTTCTTGAATTCAGTAAATTCGCGTTGTGATGTCATTCGGTGCTGATACCAGCTTTAATGCCAGTGGAAGGCCAAGACCTTGAAGTACCGTACTTTTAGTATGTTCTTGAAGTACCAAGGCCTAGGTCAGTTTGAGTCTGATTGAAGGTATACATGTAGGAGTAAATTGACTCGCATTTAATCGCATTATCTGGGTGTCAAATTTAGTGTGATTTCAGTCAAACTAACATATTTACATGTAATTGTCCAGTTTTAGTTGGACTAACACCATAATTCGATTTTCTTAATTTGCACGTAAATGTACTGGTTGTCCAAATTGGAGCAAGTTCCTGTTAAGGGTCCCCTATGGAGTTATAAGAGTGCCATAAAATAGAATAAATCTGTAAAAGAAGAAGGCAGTAAATGTGTAAAAAAGTAAAATTAATACAAAAATAAATGTTTTTTTTATTGCTTTTTCCCTGTTGTTTTTGCCTGTTCCTTATTGCTTTCCCCTAATGATTTAGATTTTTCCTGAAAGGTCAAGTTGTCAATCAACTGGCTTCGGGCAGGCCTTCCAGCGCAGGCTGAATAGTCAATATGGGATATGCATATGACATCACAGTAGTTAGAATATACTGTGGTTACACCCACTGAATAGGAAAAAGACTGAGTAGCAGAATTAGCATTCAGCTTAAATGCTACAAATACATGTAAAACAGGTAAGAGTACAACAGTACAATTGCTTGTACAAAACAATTAATAAGAAATCTGAGCTATCTTTTTACAGACAGCTGAAAAATGAAGAAATTAACCAAATGGATTGCACCACCTGTAATTACAGTTCCAAAGCATGAATTTTTAGTTGTCAATTTGTGACATATATGTAGCATTTAAAATAAGCCATCTTGCTGTTACTAACTGCATGGAGTCAGTTTCACACTGTGGCTTTTATTGCACAGTACCAATTGCACATACAATCCACTCACACGGCCCACTGTGGCCATCTCTCTTCTTATTCCTAACATGCACAGTGGGCATACAAACAACATTACATACAATGCAAGGCGGTTATGGAAAACTATTTACAAAGTCATCAGTCCTACATGCTGCTGCACTGCCTGACAGTCCCGCATACATGGTCATGTAGTGCAGGTAGTCCAGTTCCAGAATTGCTGGCAGCTCCAACTCAGGGGATGAGCTGAACACCAGTTCCACTAGGGTTTGCAGCTCATGGTCAAAAATGTGGGTGGCGGGGGTACAGCCAGTGCTATTCTGTACCACAGCATGATAAACCCACAAGAGCAGGGGAAGGTGGGCATCCCAGTCATCCAGGAGGATCACCAGTTGTGTGGCTAGGGTATGGTGAAACCAGCCCATTGCTCTGAGTGTAAAAGAAGGTAGTGAGGGTCTTCACAATTCCCAGCTGCCGACAAACCTCACCGAACACCTGCACCTCGAAGCTTCTCCCATAGTCACTGTGCAGCTCCTCAGGGACCCCAAACCTAAAAAAAGAACTCCTTGAGGAGCTTAGCTGGTAGTGACATTCTGGCCAAGAACCGCATATGCCTTGGGCCACTTCATGAAATGGCCCTGTGAACTGACCTCAACATGGTGGGGCACAGGCTCCAGGGCACTAGCAGCTGCAACAGCTGCCCTGAGCCATTCGGCGATCACTGATACAACAACCCCCCTGTGATTTTCCATGGTGTCCGTTTTGGAGTGGTAGGCCTTGGTTTCCAGACCATAGGCTAAGATCACCTCCCAATTTGGTCGTCTGTCCTCATACAACCACTTTCTTACCCTGGCCAGCACAGAGTTGCTGCCTTGCTCCGCAGTGAGCAGTTGGTGGTCGGAAGTGTCCAGTGCTGTGTGAGCAGTGACTATGGTTGGAAGCAGCTAGTCTTGCTCCTCCATCTGGCAGTAATGATGGTGACTGGTGTAATGTGGCCTCTTTTATGACGTTGATGGTGGACAAGATTTAGTTGTCCGAGTGGCCGTAATTTCAATGTGGCGGCTTGTAGTTTGTTTGCCTCATGAAAAAAGAATATCGATATGAATGTGCTAAAACATTTTATAAAGCTTTTAATGTGGTTTGACTAATCAGTGTTTCTTGCTTGTCTGTCTCTCGGAAAAAAAATAATCTCACTCTAAATCTGCTAAAATATAAAGCAACAACACACAGCAGCATGTTCATGGAGGCAGCCATGTTTGTTCTGAGATGTGGTAGCTCGAACGGGAGATTGTTGGACGTGATGTCACTCAACTCGGAATTTCCGAGTTCCGAGAGAAAAGCGAATGCACCATTAGAGCCTGTCACTTACCAGCCAATCCAAAAAAGAAAGGGCCTAGACAATAGCCAATCAGAAAATAGTAGTATTGTATCTGGGTAGAATGCAATAAAACAAACAATGAAAAGGCATCCTGTGGAATGTCACTCTGGCCTGTCTTCAAAACTTGAGAGCCCAGCAGTTATGAGCACACAGAAGACTATAAATTACTCCGGATGTGAGTGCAGTTATGTATGGGATCATTCATGATGTACCTGTGAAACAGGATGGGCAATTATGAGCACACAAAAATGATAATAACTCAGAAACAGACTGCGGTCCAATTCATTACAGTACAATAAAAAAAGACTTTCACATGCTTGTGTATGTTTCAGTATTACATTCAAAAGGTTATATTTGATATAATAAATAGATATAGTTTATGTCTACAACAATCTGTGTAACCTTATTCAGTTGTAAAAGTTAGAGCTAAAAGATAAATTGATTTACGTATATCAGTAAAAGGACCCTGGCATGACATTAGCGTGGTATATGTATTATAAATGTGTCACAAAGTAAAAAAAAAATATTGTTCATTTGAGGGGTGCTAAAAATGTTATGCAATGTAATGTGTAAAGTTTTTGTTAGACGTGTGTGCTTGAAACAGGATGTGCAGTTACAGGTCCAGCCACTTGAATTTTCCCCTCCAAGCCGACTTCTTGCCAAAAGCCAGCCAAAGGGAGTAACCCCCCTCCTTCTGGGGGTGTGCCTAAATTTTTGTCTAAACCCACCCATTTATTCACTTGCAGGGTGTTACCAAGAGATGGCACTTTCTTTACAAAAACACATTTTAGTTGTAGTCACAAGTCTACATACACTAGTACAACAGGTATCACCTAGAATTTTTTGGTTGCCATTAGCAAGCTTCTGGTATAATTTTGGCTGAATATTTGACCACTCTTCTTTGCAGAATTTCTAGTTCATTTAAACTAGTTGGGTTCCTGGCATGGACCCGGCTTTTAAGCATAATCCACCAATTTTCAATAGGGTTGAGAGCGGGGGTACTTCACAAAGCAGGATTTCTTGCTTAGCCGAATAACTTGTTGGAATTAAGGTGAACTGAAGACACAGCCGACGTTTTTACAACACCAGAGACAAACAGGGCTAGGTACTTGGCTAGCAATCATACCAGTACATACTAATCCAGTGCTATGGTATTATACAGTACATACAAAAACCCCTCGGAAGTGCAAAGCATGTCCTGTTCTCTGCCTTCAACCAGACAGGAACTGTTTTGAAGCTTGGCATCCTGATCAGAAGTGACAATTTGTTGTTCTAATATTCATTTATTGTTTTGCATTATTCCCATAATATAATGTGATTGCACATTTTATTCATCAATGTTAAATCCGTTGCATGCTATAAACTGTAAAAAGGCTAGTATTGTCTCTTTTCTTACAGTTTTTTTCAATTGCTAAGACAGGGTAGTATCTCTTCACAGGCATGAACCATCCTTGGCTGGCATTGATCTGGAGAAATATCTTGGCATCCAGCATTCTTTGTTTGATTTTCTGTCAATTGACATAATTTGTTTATATTATGTGGTTTTTACAATCTGTTATAGGTCTTGATAGTAATTTAGCAAATCAACGTATTTCAGTTTGACTGTCATATTAGTAGTTTAGGGTCAGTATGTAGGTATGTACAAAATGGCCTCTGGGAATTTAATGTTGTGAGTGAGACAAGGAATCCATGACTTTTGAAGCGTTTAGTCGTTGATTGCATTTTGTATGAAAGCAAAGCGAAATGCTTAACAGTTTAACACATACGCTAATGTTGTAGTGACTGTATGAAGAGTTTTCAAAAAGCAACTTCAGTATCTGTCTTAGCAATTGTAAAAAAAACTGTAAAATTCACACTGCCTTTCCAAATTGATTGGTGTGAGGGGCAGTGACAGACATTCCAGACAGATGGGCCATTGACAGTATGTAAAGGTGTGGAGACTCCAAAGTCACTTCAAAGTTGTAACACTTTAATAATCAAACCTCATGCAATTTTTTGAATGCCTCATTCACCTTTGTGTAGTCAGCCTAATTACTGTAACCAGTTTATGTCTATGAACTTCAGAGCTCAAAAGTCTTGGCGAGAAATATTTATAATGTGATTTTTGCAATTTGTCAGTGTGACACACATAAAATGTATGGTCACTTTTGTCTTTTTATTATTGTGAAATTTTGTGTTTCACCTGAATGACTTTATGCAGTCGAATATTTTTATTATTATAGGATTGTTTTATTGAATGTAATAAACATAAATTCCACCGTGCCACAAGGAGGCAGTGGGGCGTATCCTTTTGGACCCACTTTGCACGCAGGCTGGTGCCTCTCCCTCATTCTGCCGTGCAGAGCTGTAGAAGCCAAAAGCACCAGTTTTGCTGCGTCATTTGTTTCACCTGTTTTACAGGTTAGTGGAGCTTTGGGGCTTGGTTGACTGTATACGGTTAACTCAAAGTGTCTAGTTAATCCTTCAGTTAATTGGGAAATGGTAGTGAGCATGTTTTATTACTTATCAGACTACTGTCGTGAACGAGCGGTTTGGCAATCGGTTAGCCAAGCAAAATGGTGCCACCCGATAATGCAATGTAACTTTATACATGGCCCCAGATTTAGTTTGGTTGTGTTTGTATTACGTGTACAGATGCTGTGTAGAAACACTGTGTTTTGAGTTTATATGAGTGTAAATGTGTTGAAAATATCGGACATGTGCAAGTTTTTTTTTTGTTTAGTTTTTAGCTTGTGCAATGCAGTTCCAGTAGTAATGGTAGATGTTGGCCATTGGCCAGTTTTCTTTATTTTACCCGCCACGGTGGATGGCTGATTTTGCTTTAATAATGTATAAGTTGAATTCAGTATTTTGTACTTTTGCAAACCAGTGACTGGTACCAAACATGCAAAATGTTAAAGGGGAAAGTAAGAAATGTACATGCAATTTTATTGCTACATTATTGTTTTATAATTTATAATTTACCGTTTTAATCCTGGGGTTGAAGTCACATGTGAGAATGACAGATATTGAAAGGTAAATGCAAAAAAAGCTGTATGGGAGGAAAACAGAATGTATGTCTGCCATTTGTGAAATTAAACATTCTGCCGAGCGGAGCTGTAGAAGCCAAAAGCGCCAGTTTTGCTGCGTCATTTTTTTCACCTGTTTTACAAGGATTCAATCTGGTAACGGTCCGCGACTGGGACCTGTTACAGATTTTTGGGGGCTTGTCCGGGACCAGCGCCGCCTGTTTTGAAGGATGTCGTTGATCCATTGATTCGCAAACGAACAAAATAAAACAAAATATAGGTCAGACAATAAAATACATAATCATATATCAAATATACCATTAAATATGTATATAAATATATACAAACTTCATGACCTGTTCGTCTGACCCTCGTGTGTGCCACACCCCCTCATCAACCCCGTATGGGATCCCGTGTTCATCAGCTGTTTTGAGTTGTCCTGATTAGTGCCATGTATTTAAGTCCGTGTTTCAGTTTGTTTCCCCAGTCCAGTCATTGAAGTAATGTTGCGTGTATCTTGGAATCTGTTTGCCCCAAATAAATCCCTGTCTGTTTATATACACGGCTACCTTCGCCTACTTCCTTCATGTGACGTGACAAATAGCAATAAATAAATATATAAAGATTGTATAATATTCATAGATATTATAGCGGACATTATATGCATAAAAATTGAATTAAATTGTACAAAACTAATTACATATCCAAAATATAAATCAAATACATCAAATAAACATTTAGTGTGTGTCTACCCTTGCAAAGTGCTCACTTTTTTATATAACAAACCAATATGCAGTTTAGTACATATCTAAAATTCACCAATACGTATATAATGAAATAACACAACATACCTGCAGAAATACAGAGCACATGTAAAATTGTGCACATCACAACGTCTCTCCCTTCACGCTGCGCAGCACGAGGCATCCTGTATGTCGTTAATATGTGCTCTACCTGACACAAATGCTGCATATATGGTTCCTCATGGTATAACTATATACACGGCATCTTATAATATAAAATGCAATTAACATAAAACACACAAAACAACAAAAAAAGTTCACATTAATTAGTGCAATTATTAACTTGGCTACATGCTCCCCCCTGGACTTCACAAAATTTGTTCTTAAAGGTGAGCATCTATTGTAATCCTCAACTCAACTCAAACTGTCAATTAGTACACAAGTCACAGCAGCACATGCTTCCCACTCAACCGAGAAAGTGATCCAAAGATCAACTTGCTAGTAAGGTGCCTTAAACACCATTATACAAAAGACTTTGGATATCAGATGAAAATTCGTAAACTTCTAAGCTTTTTCAAAAAAAATAGGCCAAAAAATATAATTGCACAAAGGGACTCCTTAATATAACTTCAATCAACTTATGACAACAGAGATTTTGCAAACTCACTGACTGTCCTTACGTTTTGTGCCATGTTCTGAATGAACCTATTGACAGGCTTCACAAATCTACCAAATCTAGTTCTGACTTGAAATGAGACCTGATTAGAAGATGAATCTACAGATTCAGAGGGCATTACCTCGTTGTTGACTGGACCTCTCTCTGACTCAGATGTTATGTTGTCACAATCGGTCTCTGCATTACTTGAATGGACGAAAACATTATCGCAAGAGGCGGATACATCCTGTACTGCAGTAAAATCAGCCTTTGAGGGATCTGGATTCACTGCCAGAGACAACACTCTCTGACTCAGAAGGGACACTATTTGAGACATCACCTGGAGTGGTCTCTGCTGCATAGGGGTATGGGTACTACAGTATCGCTCAATGTTGCTTCACTACAGGTGTCATCTGGAGCACTGTCATCACTGAATGAGGGCTCCAGTTCTCCAACCTCAATCGGCAAGAAGTTAGCTTGAAGAAGCAAGTTCCTGTGGACAATTTTTTCCTTGTCCATTATTTGCATTGCGGATGCGATAAAGTGTGACATTGAGGGTTTACACCAAAAATGTATGGTGTAGATTTCCATTTGTCTGCAAGCTTTCTACGACCACGTTCTCCTTTGTTTGCCAGCAAAACCTGGTCACCAATTTCAATTCTACATCGCCTTGTTTTCTTGTTATCCAGTTCAGCTTGCCGTCTTTGGCTGGCTACTGCATTCTTTTGAGCAAGAGACAAAGCTTCCTTCAAGTCGTCCCTCACCTGTCTCACATACCCATCATAGTCAGCGATGACACAGTCCCTTTCTACACTATTGAACATGACATCCACAGGAAGCTTGGGAATTCTTAGATAGAACGGCGCATAGCCAGTTGACTCATGGGCTGTGCAATTATAAGCAAAGGTCAAAGTTTACAACATTTGGGGCCACTTTTGCTTACTCTTAGGTGGCAATGACCTTATCATGTTGTGTCAAGGTCGGTCCCCGTTGTCCCAATTCGTGTCCCTTCCCCGTTTGGTCAGCAGGTGCTGCTGGTCATCCAGTTCTTCATGTTAGTCTTTGTTCTCCTCTGTTACTTGTTTGGCCACATGGTTCAATGTGTTGAGCATGTGGTTGCCTCTGGTCCTTGTCCTGTGTTTGAATCCTACCTCCTGTTTTTGTATTTTGCTCCCTAGTGTTTCATTTGAGTTTTTCTAG
>JAODKF010006832.1:0-19722 GCA_026779585.1 Mormyrus proboscirostris
TTCAATTTTAAAGTAGTTTGTAAAACCTGAAGTAGCTCATAGTGTCCCTCCTGACATGGACTAGGTGGTCACCCTAACATGTGCTCATGTGACAGTGTTAAGAACGTTGAGAGCGAACAGACCCGAGTGACACGGGAACTTTGCAGCGAGGAGTGGGTTTATTCACAATACTGATTTTTCGTAGGGGTTAAATGGGGATAAAGTGAGGCTGGTGCCAACACAATGTAAATATAAAATCAAGTAGCAGGCTTCATATAAATATAAACGCAAGTGGGACTGATGCACCAGAATTCAAGAGGAAATAGATCGAATGCAAGGAGAATACAGGTCCTTGGGATTGTGGGATTGCTGTCAAGTGGAGTCTGCGCTCTTGAAACATAACAACTAACGATAGTGTCTATATGGTGTTGAGGATGAAAGGGCTGTTGGATCAAATCGATGTGAATAGACAAAGTCAGCTGACTGTCCCTCTCAAGACAACCGCCGTGCCCTTTACTCCCCTACAAATTCCTGCTAAGAGAAACCTCATTGACTGACATTCTGACCTCACAGTCAAGAGGATCTGAAGGCCACACAGTCGTGATTCCTAGCCGTGGCCTCTCAGTACACACAGCAGTTACCCAGAGTGCCATTTCTGAATGAGCTTCAAGTGTATTCTTAACTTCACAATTGTCTGATACTCAGTGCTGTGCGACCCTTTTTTTTTTTAAAGACTGTAGACAGGTTGCATTTAGACTATTTGGCTTCATGCAACAAAGACTGATTTAAGGCGCAAAGAATACGTTTCCATGAATGGTTGATTTGTTTTGTTGACCAGTCTCTTTAAGTAAATTAGAATATAGTGTGGGAGTTTCCAGGCAGCGTCTGTAAGGATGACATCGCTTGAAATATATCATTCTCAACAAGTATGGGCAAATCCAGGCCTTGTGGGGTTGGGGCATAAGGCCAGCTGGCTTTGATTTAACTTGGGTTACGTTTAATTGAAATCATTATTTGGGTTGGAAACTGCAACATCTATTGCTCCAGGTTTAAATCCGATAAGAAAAGAAGAAAAACACATGCAAGCAGAAATTTGTTATTAGACGCACGTCATATGGGCACATTTTTCTGTATCTAGATGTGTGGATAAACGTGTAAAATGATAAAAAGATGACAAATGATGTGATGTTTTTTTTTTTTCCTTTGCCTAAACGTAACTTTGCTTCAGGTTTGATCTGACAGGAGGATTGTCATCAGATGAACGTGAATGATTGAAGGCACCTCTAAGTTTGTCGTCATCAAAGAAAATGGATTTTAATTGGGAATGGCGTTAAAGCCAGTGTGACCTGCAGCCAACTCATTACATTGTCTGAGTAGAATCCATTTAACATGGTGGTTCAGCGTGACACATGCTAGTTAGTATATTTTTATTGGTATTTTAGCTTTTTTTGATTTGTATCAAGTGAAATTTACTATGGCATAGCTTAATATATGTAAGGATCTTCCAGTGATTTATCTATTGTCATTAGTTCATTGCTGACTCTTGGATAGCCGGTAAGCAGTGTTAGTGAGAGGATTTCTCTGTCATGTTCAAACTGGCCGTCGTTTGCGTGGTAATATGCTGACAGATTAATGGGCACTTTGCTGGCCCTAAGGGTGGGAAGAGTCGTAGAGGAAAATGCATTAACATCCCGTATTTTTTTCACCCCTCCTTCAACCCTCGATCAATGTTTGAAACCGTAGTTTTTTTGTGCCTCTGCAATAATTTTTTTAGACCAATTTTTTTTTTTTTTTTGATCTTCCATAACTTAGCCAATCCAGGGTCACAACAAGATTGACGCCAATTCCAAATAACGGGTACCACAAGTTTGTCGGCTGTTTTTTCTCTGAGCATGTTTGTTCATTTCCAGCCATGCTTGCTAAAATCACTCGTAGCATGTGACACTGAGATTTCCAAACTTAATCACCGTCTTTCCAAACCAAGCAGTTAAATTCCCCTAGTATGTGTGCTTTTCTGTGACCAGGAGAAATTAATGAATAGCTAAGAGAGGGGATGTTTTAGACTGAATTATTTTTCTGGCGCTTCAGGATGAGAAGAACACCATTCTTATTATTTTCAGAGATATTATATAGTAATCCTCAGTGGGGGCTTCTTGCACGGCAGACACCTTGAAGAGGGTGTGTTATAATGAAGTATCTTTACAGGGATGTGTCTGTCCCTTTTCTGCTTCTCGCTCCATGCAAATAGCTGGTTTTGGAAGCTGAGTGTTTCTTATGACTGTAGCAGTAGTACAATTTGATGTTCACCTCATTTACATATTCTTCAATAATCACAAGGCAGATATCCACTGAAAAAATCCCATTGAGGTTTAAACTATTGCAATGGGAACCCGGGTAGGAGGACCTACTGCAAACTCTCTAGTAGGTGATTTTTGGCTTGTTCTACTCTCTTATACTCCTATTTGAACCTTAGTTAAGATGGAGAAATCACTGATGGTTGTCTGTCTACAGCATTGTTTACTGAGAGAAAATGACCCACCCATGTATGTCCAGGCAACGTCAGCATATGGTGTTTTTTTTTTATTTTTTTATTTTTCCTCCCATCTGTTGAATACATAACATACATATAAAATAACAACGTGTTCCAGCTTTGCTTTCCTTTTACTGGACCAGCAGTTGGAAGAAGGATAGATGGATGTATACCAACTTGATTTTGAAAAGGATTTCAGCATATTAATCAGAAATCTGTTTCTGACAGCTTGTGAGCTGGAAATATTTAGCGGGTTAGGCCAGAGTATAAACAAAGCAGTTGATTATGAAGAATGTATACAGTTTGTTTTTGTTAGAATCCAGCATTTCGGTGTGTCCCCTTCCTTACATACTACAACCCACACACAATTTGAAACCTTCTTGAGAAAACGGCCAATTTTTTTTTTTTGTTAAAGTGAACAGAAAAACAGGAAGGTATGAGGACCAGGGGGACCAGCTGATATTTTGATAAACTGAAGTGTTGGAAGCCTGGTGAGTGGCCGCCCCCTTCTGCCGCTTTGCGTGGTGACCTTGGTGTGGCCTGGGTTGCTACATTCACTTAGCTTAAGAACAAAGGTAATTGGGGACTGGGGACATTAATTCCACATTCTGGGAAGACAGTGGACTTGTTTCCAGATGTGTCCACACCCTCTTACATTTTGGCCCCTTTCCCAGCATTGGATGTTCCCGCTGTTTTTGCTGAGGTTGTAGGTTTTGGCTGTAAGCTGTCATTTTTCTCTGTGTGTTTTGTAATGTGTGTGTTTGAATGTAACTAAACGCTGGGTTCCCACCGGAAAGCATTTGATGTCTCTCTCTCTTTTAGCCACTTTGCTCCTACTTATAATTGGGTAAATTAGGTCAAATTTGATGTAAATATTGGACTTTTATGCAAGCTATCTTGCATTCATTTTTATTATTAATGTGGTATATAACGTCTCTTCCATTTTGTACCATTAGGGGTACATTAATGTTGCTTGTACCTTGGGGAACAAAACTGTACCAGGGCTGCACCATTTTTTTTCTGACCATGTAAAAACTGCAAAATCAGATAAATGTGGATGATGAATACCATTTGTTTCTCTGTGAAAGAGAAAAAAACAATGGGAACTCCTGTTTTGTTAAGTGTATTACAAGCTTATACATTCCCCTGAATTACCCAAACATGTCCATTACCGATACATTCTTTTGTAAAGCTGGATGATACTATGGCACATTAGTAATTAATATTAATTTTGTGCTGTCACTTAGCAACAGTGGTATCATTTTAGCAATCATCTGACATTTCCTAGGTTTCCTAAGCTGAAACCAAAATTATCTCTCTTAGCCATGCCAGCTCTGCTCAAATGTCACAGGTGTTGATGAGAATTTCTGTGCAACATTTTATGTTTTATAAAGCTACTCCAAAGGGTTTTGGTGAATTATGAAATATGTTCTGAATACCTGTAGCTTTTTCAAAGTTATTTTCAAATTTGGTAGGCAACCATATCCGCTTAACAGGACCGGATGTGTCCGAGTCAGCCAACAGTGGCGATGCCGTCCCTAAATGTCTCTGCATGCTTTATTATGCTGATCTTCTGTGTTATGTGAACAGTACAGATATGCCAAGCTTCTGACCTCTATTCACATTCTGGATACCTCCCTTTTCGAAAGAATGCCAAGGCAACAGAACAGGTTTGATAAGGATTGTGAGGTTCTCATGACCCGCTTTCCACCAATCAAAAGGCTGGGCAGAAAAGGATGGACTGTCATTAATAAGCATTCATTCTCCTTTGGACATGGCTCCAGGCCTGTTCTGTTCTGTTCAGCTCAGTTCTGTTCTGTTCTGTTCTGTTCTGGTCAGTTTTGTTCTGTTCCGGTCAGTTAGATTCGATTTGTGCAGCATATTTTCACAACATTACATTATCTCGAAGCACTTTTCATTATCGCTACCAAAAGCCCCCTGTGAGATGCCAGGGACAGTGGCAAGAACACTAGGAGGAAGAAGCCTTGGTAGCAAGCAGACTTAAAAGGGGAGCCCATCCTCCAGGGACAGGCAGAGGAAGTCAAATGAACAAGACGACAAAGTCCCAGTTCACACTATCTCAATTTTAAGATTTGATTCTCAGTGTGACGGCAGGTGACGGTGCTGATTCTGACAGCAGGATGAACAGTGGTACAATAGCAGGGCCAGAAGGGCGTCACGGGCAGGAGGGTGGGCGGGCCGGAAGGGTGTCACGAGCAGATTAGGCGCACCGGCCGGAAGGGCGTCACAAGTAACAAGATTTTCTAAAAGATGTTTGTTCACAAAAATTTTAAAAAAATATTTTACCTCTTGATTTTCGCATGTAACTATAAACCACATCAGCAAACGCACAATTCATTGGATAATCACCAGCTCATCTTTTCGGAAGCCCTGAAACTAGAGCCCATGTAATGTACAGCTATGCAGATGCCAATTAGAGGGTCAGCTCATTCCTCCACTGCATCGTACCTCCTCATCGCTTCAGCCTAACAATGAGAGCGTTGTGCTGGACACTTGGTGCTCAGACGTGCTCAACCAGACGTTGGGGGCTGGGGCTGGGTTGAGCCACTTGAGCCATTTTGAGCAACTGGAGAGCCCTTCACAGGTCATGCTTTGGAATGTCCCCCCCAACCCCCCCACAAATCAGATCTCCACTGAGGCCAGGCTTAATATTTTGATAATGGTTTAAAAACACACACGCACACATATGTAATTAAATATACACACACAGATATATATGTATGTGTGTGTGTATGTGTGTATATGGTCACACATGCGCATAAATATATAGTTTATATGTCTCCTCATACAGTGGTCGGGTCGCCTTTTAATTTTCTCTTTTTTTTTACTTTATTTTCCTGTTGTATATTGCATGTGGGTTTTTTTCTAAAACTATGCATCTTAGACCTTGAAGTAACCATTAAATAACCTTGATGACCAATTGCTTTACTTCAGTGCAGAAATTTGTTCGTTTGTGCAAGTTTCATAACCTGCAACAGCAATGCCACCTTCTAGTAACAGCCTTCTATGTATCTATTCACCTTTCTACGTAATTATATAGCATTATATGTATTCCATTAGGTGTAGTGAGTCTTTGTGTCCCATCTTTACCTACCTTCCTACTGTTATTTTTCTTCCAATCGGACACACTATTAATTGACTTTTCTGTCTGGGTTTTGCTCTTGCAAACATTAGTGCATGTTTATACAATATCTAATTTCCTACAGCTGTTGCTAGCATAAAACACGTATAAAAATGTGCAAACACGTTTTTTGAACTGGAATTCTTAAACAGTCAAGGCTGCCTTTAATATGACTTATATTTTGACTCTATCATATGCTCCAGAAAAACCATTGTAACAACACCAGATCTTTGGACTGAATTGTCATAAATACAGACCAGATGTATTCTTATAACGTATTTTACTATACATGTTGCTCATCAATGCAATCTAGTAACATAGAAGAGAATTGCTCATTTTTTGGATGATGTAAGCGCCAATGAAAAATGTGATCAGAGAAACACTGAATATATACTGAATCGGTAAAAAAACTGAGAGTACAAATTGAAGTAACAGTTTTGTTTTACCTATTTAAATATCCATATGTGCCTGTACATGAATGAATGAATTAATTAATTTGCTTACTGTACTTTGTTCATATCCGTTAGATTAAACACCAATTCTGTGCATTAAAGATTTGAAATGTCAGGGACCAAACCACCCTAATTTATGGATTATATATCAATATATATATATGAATATCAATATATATATATGAACACCCTTTTGTAACAATGATAACTGGAGACCAAGGTAGCTGTACAGCTGTTCTTACAAAGGTTTCTCTTTGTAATGGGGGGGGGCAAACTGGCACAGAGGGCTGAATGTAACAGCTCCAGACTGACATGGGCTGGTTCTGACTGATACATTTCAGACTATGCATGATTTAAATGCTTTTTTATAAATCTGAGGATAACACTTCGGAAATTTAAGAATTTTCATATTCTTTAAGTAGGTCTTTAGTTGTAATTTATAATTATGTTTTTAAATAATTGTTTCTATTGGCATCACATCCTGCATCTACAGTGGTCATATTATGATTGTGCCTTTGGTAGATGTCTATTATAAATCTTCTGGAGAGTATTCTGCTGTAAGTAACTTTTGAGTAATATTTTATGCTGTATGTTAATGATACAAGTAGAGGAAGTGTTATACCTTTTCCCTATTTTCCAGATGACTGAAACTTTTTGTGTATTATTCCGCTGCCCAGATGGCAGTCATGTTGGCTTTACTTGTAAGGACTTGCCACCTTACAGCATGATGTCTGTGTGGTTTTACTTTGCTAAATCCAGTTTAACAACAATAAAGTTTCAGGGGATTTGCTTTGAGCTTCTTCTGTTCTGATTACGCTTCCCGTAGCGAGTCCAGACTCTGCAATCCTCCCGATCAGGAGGTTTTCTGATACTTTTGGATGATCTCTATTTGGCACTGTCCTGTGGAGCTGTTTGGCATGCTTTTGAAAGAGGAGCTGAAGTCTTTAACTGATCTCATGTAGTGTTTTGGTTTACTTCTTTCCTGTTGCTTTGATTATTTTGTTTTCCTTTGTGTGGCGAATGTATGGTGCGTGATTATTTTGTCCTGATATTTTGGGAAGTACTTTTATTTAAATAGAGTGATTTTAGGACTTGCTAGCCTTGTCTTCCCAGGCTACTTGACCCGAAAGAGTCCCTTGCAAACTTTTAAATGGAAGCAGTTATCCTTAAGGGAGCTCACACTAGATAATAGGGGGGAGGGGAGTTGAATCCCAGAAGCAGGAACCTTCCACAGTCCTGACCCAGTGGAAAACTGCTCGACATACTCAGAATACCTGCAGGTTCACATAACAGCCGACTAAAAGCAAGTTTCCTATGAGTATTAAACCAACTTGTGCTGTGACGTGACCACAAGCCGCATTACTTGTGGCCTACAGGAAATCCTCTGTGCGTCCGAACGGTTCAAAATGCACTTTCCAATGTAGACATGCATTGTGGATCTTACAGTATGTAGGATGCTAAGCAGGGTGATCGTGAAGAAGAACAACGCTGGCAGTAACCCAAGACTAGGAAGTAATGAATTGGCTCGGAGTTGAAGACAATAGATTTGGTTAAGCTGGCTGATTAGTTCTGGGCTTGATTGTGGGTAGGCGAAGGAGCATCATCGAGATTCCAGTCACTCCTGGATCTTTGTGGGGGGGTGGGGGGGGCACAGTAGCGGTCTCATTAAAACTCCATCAATTGTGTCTAGGGCATGTCTGAGTGGAACTGCGTTCATTTGAGCCTGACAGTTGAAAAGAGGCCCATGCTGAATGCAAGCAGACTTGCTGCAGAAAGAAATGACACCTGAACTTGAGAGAAACGAACGCAGCTAATTTCCTTTCCTTAATTTCCGTCTGTACCAGTCTGAACTTTTCATGCCATCCCCAACATAATTTGGTCTCCATACTCTGACTGCCTTCTTTATTCCATACCTTTAAAATGGAGGCTGTTCAGCTGTTAGGTATATTGATGTTTTGGTTCAATCCAAGGCATTAGTGAATTAAGTGGTTGCTTCCAGCCCAATGACCACCAGGGCTCCCCAATTTGATTATTAGAATGGGAAGGAAGATGACTTACAACAACTGGGTTAATCAAATTTTTGTCCCGGTAAAGTTTTAGGGTAGATTATCCTAGGTTAGTTACTGTAGTGTAAGTGGAAAGTGAAATTGATGAAATTAGATTATTTCTGCGTATTTAAATGTAGACAAGAGAGGGTGTCATCATATTATTTTTTTCCTCCCGGTTCATGGTGACTCAGTGAGATCAAATGTGATGGTCAGAAGCATGTTTAGCCCCCAGGAACAGTGGGTTGCCACCCTTCTGTGGAACTTCACCATTAATCCCTTACAATTATGAGGCTGGGCCTCTTTACGAATCATCTGATATTAAGTTAGTGTTTATGAGTTTGGCCTAGCTAAAAAAAAAAATCTTCACTGCTGAATCACACCATATATCCTTGTTTGTTCTTCTTTGCTTTTATTAATCTCTGATTCATTATGGATATGATTGTGAATTGAATTGTATTCATCAAACATATTTACGTTTAGTTTGTTTAATAATATTCTGTAAGATTTTTGTTTTTTTCTAATACGCGTCTGTCATGAGTAATTTTTACTCATTTGGAATAACTGGGGTAGCTGTTCCTGTTGTGTATTACACGTCCTGTTCTGATACACATTAGCAGTGTGGGAATTAGCTGTTATCTAAGGACTTGGTCTCTTCTGGGAAAGCATACAACCTGTCTTTCAGTGACTACTGATAAGACACCAGAAATGCTAATATCGGCAAGCATTTTCTTTGAAGAGATCAGCTGAAATGTTAGCGACTGCGCATGTAAGGCCATGCCTGTCTGTGCAGTGCATGAGCGTGTTTTCTACGTTTTCCTCTCATTTTCTTGTTTTGTCACAGTAGCCATTTCTTGCCTCATAAACCTCGTAGCATGACATGAGCACTTTGACTTTTGTACTGGCCGGAGGGGAAACGTGTGTCGGATTAGCCAATTAGTGACCTTGGCGTCGGTCTGTCAAGTGTCCCCCTACATCAGGGATCCCAAATTCCAGCAGCAACACAAAGACAACATCCACTGCATCTGAAAGAATTTGTGAAGTTGGGGCTCCCTGACAATAAAATTTGCCAACTGCACAGGGAATTCCCAACGGTAAAATTTGCTGATTAGGGGGGTTCCCTGGCGATAAATTTTGCCAACATGGGGGGAATCAATCCCGAGATTCAGATCTAATTGTAGCTTGCTCTGCATGCAGACCAGAGTCCACCATTTGTTGACCACTGCCCTAGAAGATCCACTGAAGACCTATGAGAACCACCTTGCTGGACATATCTCTAGTGGCTAAGTCACGGAAGGACCCTCCAGATATAGTGTGTTTTAATTCATCGCCGATCCATGGACTCGTTCTTGTTGGCTATGGGGTGGCTTGACTGACCATATAATGTTTCATTCGGGGAAGCGGCGTTTTCTGTTTTGAAATAAACAAACCCACTGCTATTGACCTTCAGTTGTCGCCACTCCTCTCCTATTAATGATTGCTGCGATGATCTGAACAAAGGCAGCTGCTTTTCTGCCAGTTTTCTCCTGTGTTTGTATCATACTACATCCTTATTTGCAGAATGCCAGGAGAACTGGGAGTGTGTGTGTGTGTGTTTAATGACAAATCACAAAAGGTTTGGACTGTGCACAAAATGAAACGTGTACCACCTGTACACCATCCATTGCTGATGACTGCTTGTCGAGTTCAAAAGCTGTGCAGAATTTGAGCTCCAGACTTAATTGTAAATGCACATACTGGAAGATATTAGGCTGCTCGGTGTAATATGAGGCTTCATCATCAGTCATTGTACATGGATGGCCTGAACTTTAGCTTTACTTGGCGGAGGAGACAAAGAAAACAGAATGTGGAGGAAAAGGAGAATGCAATTAATAAGCAAATAAAAACACTGGCCCGCATGGTGGCGAGATCTGGAGAAACACTTTCCTTATGCTACTTGTTGTTTAATCACCACCAGATCATTTTTGGTTATTGACATGATTTTGTTTGCTTATGACTTATGTCTGCATGACCTATTCTTGCAAGTTACCGATAAACACCATAAGTGTTGATAATTGCCAGAAGCTTATGGGTGGAATTTCCAGTTTTAGCTATGTGTAATTGTAGTCTCATACTAATGCCTGAAGTTCATTATAGTGTGGCGTTAGTGTGAGACAAGTAATCTGTGTATCTGGTTGTATGATGGGTTTTGATGCTAGATGATGCTAGGTGAATGATTCATTCTTTCTCATTGTGTTTTCTGCGTGTTTTGTACTTTTGTGGTTGTTGAGTAATATGTCATGGTATTTCACTATTTCAGATAAAATCTATAGTGTTAAACCAAGAATTTGTACTCCCATTGACAACTGTTATCTGTTGTTTAGCACATATTTCACACTATGTGCTATAAATCATCATAAATATTCTGCACAATCAGAGATTGTAAATGGAGAGGTTGCATTGAATAAAACCCTTTGCTTAAAACTTTTGAAGTATAGCACACTTACCAAAATCTAATATGGTTTGTTACAATGTGAATGCTAAATTCCATTTAAAATGTGTTAATGCACATTTGTTACAGATTAGTTTCTCCCATTTTGTTATGTGCAGATGTTCATGCTTGTTAAATAGCTCACATCTGGAGTTAGTCGTGTGCCTCTTGGATTTATTTTTTATCTATTTATTTTTCTTTTTGCACATAATGGATTGAGGCATTATAGCATCAGATGTCTGAAAGGTATTAGTCCCATGTAAATACAATATTTAAAATGAGAGATGTGTTTATTGAAACAATTCATGGCATGTGACCCTGAAGGGTACAACAGCAGATCCTCAGTTTTGAATTTCGGGCCACACGTTGAGTTGAAATAGTACACATGTTGTTGACATCGAAAATAAAGAAAACGGATGATGGGGGGGTCAAAAACTCACTGCTCCCTCAGGGATCTTCAGTCCAGGGGAAGTCTGTCCCAGCAGCCATCACAGTGCACTTTTTCCAGAGCTGGGGGGAGAACTACTTAACTGTTGCTTTTTAACCAAGAAAAATGAGGAATTCTTCATTTTGTTTCTTTTCTTTTTTTTCCACTTTTCTCTCAAACCCTCTTGACTGTGAGTCATGCATAGGAGTTGTCAGCAGGGAATGGGTGTTATGAGAACGGTTTACCCTCCTGTTTTACCATTTAATTACAGACAGCTAACAAGAAATCGAAACTGTACAGTGTGACAGAAATCAGTCTTAATGGCACTTAAAACGCTTTTAAAAAGTTCCTCGGAGATCGGTGTGAGAAACACAGGCACTTCTGACCCAGACAAAGTGACACACGCTGACTCCGGCACTACAGGCATGCACTGGCAGTGGGTCTTGATCCAGCTTGGCTAGGCTGGCTGGAAAACACGGCACTGGATCAGGGTCAGCTCCTGGCTCTCCCGTGCTTCCTGGAGTGTGGGAGTGGAGGGCTGAGGGAGACAGGAGGAGGGATAGCAGGAGCGACTCATTTTTCCCATAATACACTGCGGCACACACTCGCATACTTTCACTTGTGTAGGTGGGAGGGCAGCTTTCTCCGGGCTGAACCCAGGAGGACTGCGCTTGCTAGTACATTATTCTGCTGAATGTTGCTGGCAATGAGCACAGTAAATACTGAAACAGATGTCTCTATTCCACATAGTGATATACCTGTAACACCAAGGTAGGTCTCGGATCAAAGTTAAGAACTTCTGTCTGGTGGATATGTTGAAGTAAAGGTGTGGTTTCAGTGCAGGGCTTCCAAAACAAAGTCTAATTATGGCCTAGATTTGTGATATGATTCAAGATAATCATTTTTAATGGGTGGTAATGAAATTACCTGAAGGCTTGTTGGCCTTATTGGTTTATGTGGTTCAGTATTGTGCGCCAAACACAGAGGTCCTCTGCTGTTATTGACATCTATTACTTTTAGTTCAATCTGGACTCTAGTTGAATGGTACTGGTTATGAATGGATGCATTGTTGCAGTTCTGTTTTTTTCCATGTTAATAGAAATAACTTTTTCAAAGTATTGCAGTGCTAAATGAAATGATTAGTAACTGATTTAATTATGTCTATGGAGTGGATGTCAGGCTGCAGAAGGTAATCCTCAGTTAGATGAATAGGGTGCAACTAGGCTTCACCTGTGTGTGTGTGTGTGTGTGTGTGTGTGTGTGTGTGTGTGTGTGTGTGTGTGTGTGTGTGTGTCCGTCCACAGGGTGTATGGGTGAAAAAGGATGTGGGGGGTGTACCCTCTTTGGGGAGGAGGAAATATTACTTTGGTTTCCTGGGGAGGAATTATGTATGGAAACATAATATTATGAAAAGAAACCATAAAATAATATAAGACGGAAATCTGCACACAAAATTCAAAATGGATAATGTTTGTTATTCATGGATCTTCATAGTACTTCTGACTTTTCTTGTACTTATGCCTGTTGGGAAAAGATTAAAAAAGAGTGAATGAAACAACCCCACATTTCATAAACAGGAAGTATGCTTTGCTTGCTCTGTTTTGACCTGAGGTTATCTGTCTAGAGATTTTGTCTGTAGATAAGTTTAATGTAAATATCTCCACAAGTCATTCTTGTCTCATAATAATACACTGAATCGTCAGTCACACCTCTTTAAAGGCGCTTTGCATTGAAGAACTACTGATTCATTAAAAGAGCCTGAGACCTTTTCCATATAAAGAATAGGGACCCAGAGCTTGGATGCTGATAACTTGGTGTCAGGCATGTACTGTACTTTGTTCTGTAGCACCACCTTGTGGTAATGGCTTGGTTTCACAGTCTGTCATCAATGTGCATCTTTCCATATATATTTACCACAAATGAGGCATATTAAATTAGTGATTATAATGTCTTCGAGCCTCTCACAAGGTGTAATGCGGGACTTGTATGGCATGAGAGGCCATTCGTACACGTACAGTAAATTAAGACGCACAACCCCAACCTGTATGAGGTGACTGCGTAACCTGCTGCGCCACCCTCCTGCTCCCAGATGTGCAGCAGCTTGGCCAAATGTTACAGAACTTTTCCTACACAGGCCTTTTGCATTAATGCTGGATTGTCTGTGAACTTTGTCATGACTACGGCAATAGTAAGCTGCCTGAAGTAACCTTTTCAAGTATGTGTATAACTGGAAGATACCTTCTACAAAATGCTATATGTTTCAGAAGTTAAGGTAATTTACTTATGAACACAGGTCAGTTGCATGGGGGAAAAAATAGTAGAAAAATACTTATCAATATTTTGCACATTTGAGGGTTTTAGGGTTTAAGTCTGAATCAAGATTAATGTTTAAAAAAGGCATCACTTTTATGTTTTAGATAATTACAGCCAGTGACATAGAGTGATGAAGTGTTTCTGACTCTGGTGGAAGTTACAGATTTGCAGGGCAAAGGGTACCAGTGCTTTTTTCCCTGCACCTGTAATATTTCTGGAATTACACCATTGTCTCACCAACAGGTAGTGCTCCCTTTAAGGTCACTGCTGAGAAGGTTTGCAGATGTTGGCCGTAATAAAAACCCACTGACTTGTGTTTCATGATTGCGATAGCAGGACTTGGTGAATTTGTCTTGTAATACATGGTTAAATTAGATGGCATCTAGATATTTTTCCTCATGCATCCAAGACTATGGACTCTATTCGTGGCTGCGTGTGTAGGATTTGCATGCTTTCTGCTGTAGTTGCGTGGGTTTCTTCCAAGTTCTTGTGTATTGGTGTCTCTAAATATTTCATTGTGTGTGTTTATCAGTGTGTGCGTGCGTCCTGCAGCATCTTGTCTGGGGTGTCCTCTGCCTTGTGTTTTCAGGGACAGGCTTCACATCTCCCCAGCGACCTTGTACTGGATATTTCTGCAACTGCTTTTATCTCAAAGTACACTCTGCCTTGTCCTTTTGCAGACCTTCATGTGAATGGAGGTCTTTATGTTGCCTAGGAAATATTATCTGCTTCTGTGTGAAGCTGAGAACCAATGCGGTCTGTTTAGCTGGACACACGATAGAGCTGGACACACGATAGTCCATGATACTAGTTGAATGCAGAGTAACATCACTCGGAAACTTGTGATACCCGATGTAACCACTAGATTCATTCATTGATCCTGGTTAGAGGTTGTGAGGGTCTGTATTGTATACATTCATGCTATATTCCATATCTGACATTTGTTTGTCTAATAGGGGCCTGCATAGATGGTGGGAGCAGTATTCGAACCCGCAATCCTGGAGACATGAAGTGGCTATGCTACCCAGTTAGCCTGTTTGTACATAAGTAGCAGAAATACACAGAAATAACAGATGTGGGAAATCAAGTGAGAATTATGGTTCTAGAGGCTGAGCCGCTGATTTCTGTAGACTTTTTACGATTATTATAGCTGTTTCGCGGCTTTACATCCAAGTCTATGTACATTCCACGTAACAAAACAGGTAGTTAGGAAAACCAGGTCTCAGGCCGCTAACCTCACAGCGACTGCCAAGAATGTAGCCCACCTTAAATAATCTGCCATTTAAGGCTCAGTGGGGAAAGTGCAGCCTTACATGCCGTTGGGACACGTGGTCTCTTGTTATGTTAAGATGCTCGGGCTCAGTGATTACAGGGTCGTGGGTCTGAATTTTAAACAGGGACACTCGGACCTGTTTTCCTGAGTTTATTTGCAGTGAGCAATCATATTGTCCCATTGACCAAAACAAGGTTAACTGTAACATATAATGTTTTTCAAAGTGATTGCGAGTATTAACCCATATTATTTATTTGCATAGATTAGATTTACTTTTTTGTACTTGACCAAAATGCAAGCTTTATTTACCTCTGGAATTTTAAAGTTTTAAGTGCAAAATCTAAAGTTTATTTCTGAGCGATGCACCTATATCATTACAAACATTAAAAGAGGGGGTTTAGACTTGTGAGATCATTCCAACATTTTCTGATTCGTCGCAGCCTGAACAGGTTTGCGAGAAGCAACAGGAGAAAAATGGGTGTATTCAGGCTGTGCTGAAACGACAGGCATTTTGCCAGCCATGTGATCTTAATCCCTTTTGTGTGGCTGGTGCGGGGTCAGATTCTCCCCAAAGCATTGTACGAGCACCACTATTGTGGCTCCTGTGAGGATAGCAATTTCACACACGCATGCTGCTGGAATTTGGAGGTGCTGGGCTAAACTTTCAGTGGGGTCTTTTATTTTTTGCCAACTTAATTGTAAGAGAGACTTTTTTTTATGGTAACCATGGGTTATTACTCACAGCTGAATTTAACGCTTTTCCATCTGTACAACTGAGCAGTTTTTCTGCTGTGAATAGGATTAAGTTCCATGATCAGCAGTATGACAGTAGGCTCCTTTTGGGAGTTTAAACAGCAGAGCCATTGCTGCAACCATTCAGTGAGATTCCAGGTCTCCTGAATTAGCATGATCTCCCCTCTCAGATACCTGGCCTTGACTGCAGGCCGTTATGGCATCCACTCTGAGGTCAGTTTTATCACCTTAGGGAATCTGCTATAAGTACAGGTGGGGCAGGAAGTGAGGAACTGGACAGCCTGGATGGATGGATGGATGGATCTGGATAAGCATGTTTCTGAAGAACAGTGAGATCTAGCAACTAGACATCAAAGGACACTTCAACACAGTTGTCACAAAAATATTGTCCGTCCATCCATCCATCCATCCATCCATCCATCCATCCATACCTCCAAACATCATCAGGATCCAGTGAGGTCAAAACCCAAAAGCTGAATGAGTTCTTATTGTGGTCACTATGGGCTATTCGGGGAATAAACACCAAAGACATGATGTTATGTATATTTAATAATTTCTGCTATAGGCAGGGGTTGTGGGGGTAAGCCAGAGCCATTGTGGTGTTCCGGAATGATCTAGGATGAAGGCCGGGTTGCGGGTAAAGCTCTTCCCCCGTCTGGTTTTAAGGTTCCATGTTTGCTGGGAGGACCAGGTTCAGACCAGCTTAATTGCTTCCCGCAAGCCGGCTCAGAGACAAACCAGATGGCCAGCCACATGACCACAGAGGTAATTGTGTTATTAATGCTTCTTTCCAAGCCAGGATCCTCTGGGTGCCTGGTCCACCTTCTCTGTGTGAAGATTAAAATGCAAGACATAGATTTTTGGATGTGCTCTGCTCCATATGTAATGATCATTGCTTAACTACTTAAAACTATTTCAGAATTTACAGAATTTTCTTTTTCCATTGTGTGACATTTCTTAGAATCGAAGTGTCCCTGACTGGGCAAAGTAACTTTGTAATCTTACAACTTTCTCTTAACTGAATGTAGCTTCTTCTTTTAGTTGTGTCCATATTGGTTTGCATACCCTAATTTTTAAATGTGTAACAGTTCGGTTTTGGTGGTTAGAGTATTTCAAAAGGAAAATATTAGCTGAAAAATTAAAAACATTAAAATAGACTGGCCTGGCAATGCATTTGTGCTCCATTGAAACAAAGCCTCATTCAGCACTCATTGTTGACCTGGTCTTTCTGTCCATGTATTTGATGGTTGAAAGCTGATTGGCTGTTTGACAGGAACTCTGGCCAAAAAGCATTTTGTAATTGAATAGGCCTCATACAGCTTTGTAACAGGGGTGAGGAGTCATAGGGAGAGGCTTTCGGCCATCGTCCCACTCCACCCACCCCCAAAAACCAAACCCACGGAAAGCTTCAAAGATCCTAAAACATTGACTGAAAACCACACCAACGTTTCGTGTGACTTCACTGCCTTCTGGGGGGGGAGAAATGAAAAGTTTTTGCCTTTAAACTCTGTTTTAGGAGGCTGCATGTGGCCTTCTGAGATGGCCCATGCATTAGGGTTATTGGGTACAATACAATAATGACGGAATTTCTCACCCATATGCAATAAAAGGCTGTGAGACGATAGATTCAGCTTCGTCGAAACATGAGCAGCTGCATGGTTCATACTTTCTCTCAAGACGTCTTATTTTGCTATTAGTTTCTCCACAGCTATCCACAATCCCACTGCAAAGGTCAGTATCTAAGTAAACAGTCACTGAATACCTCTGCGAGTGGTGGATCTATAGTACAGTTAGAAGGAAAAGTTTGTGAACCCCTGGAATTTATCTAGATTTCTTCTTGAATGCCACTTAAAATGTAATCTATCCTCTGTCTAAGTCATAATTTCAAAAAATGCAGTATTTTACATTGCTGTATCTTTTGTGAACAAATCAAGAGCATTTACAAAAAAGTACATGAATCCTTTGGATAATGACCTCTTGAAAAGGTGATATTTGGAAACTTGGTTCTATGTGAGAGTGAGACCTTCCCTGCTATATTATAAACCACATTATGATTGTCTGCTCTTTACAACAGACTCCTGTTCCAAAATGGCCATATAAGTACAGATTTCAGAAGCCTTCAAACAGCAAAACTTGTAAGAAATGATTTATGAAATAATTTGTAAAGACTTGGGTCTTCGTCATATCAGTCAGGCAGTTTACAAATTAGCACTATTGCTGTTATCCCAAAGAGTGCGCATGGTTGAAAGATCAAGTAATTCTTAAACAGGTCACAAAGCACACTAGAGTGACAGTTAAGGATCTAAAGGCATCTGTCACGATCCACTGGGAAGCAGGCGACGGAAGCCGTGAATATGAACAAACAGGAGTTTATTCGCGGGGAAACTCCAACAAAAAGACACGTAACGTCAATGGCCGGACTGGGAAAATGAACGTAACATGGACTTAAATACACAGACCTAATGACCACAATCAGGAACAACAGGTGAACACAGGGGATCCACACGAGGTTAACGAGTAGGCGTGGTCGACGAGGGGGTAGGATGAGCGGGGCAGGACAGATCTCTTAGGCTTCATAACGTCGTGTTCATGAGTCTACCATAAGAAATTGAATAAGCATGATGCTCATGGGAGATTGCCACAGATGAAACCACTGCTCACCAAAAAGAAACATTTCTGACCATCTCAAATATGTGGAAGACCAACTACAAAAATGCCCTGTGGACAAAAGAGAGAAAAAATGTACACATTACTGGAATTTGGAGAAAACAAAACATGACATACCAAGAATAAAACCTCATCCCAAACGTGAAGGCAGGGGGGAGAGATGGAGTGTGGGGTTGCTTTGTGGCCTCAGGGCCTAGAGAGTTTACAGCCATTGAAGAGCCATTGAATCCTAAGTTGTTTCAGGAAATCCTACAGCAGGATGTCATAGGTGTCCGTCTGCGATGTAAAACTCAAAAAAAGTTGGGTCATACAACATCACAGCAGTCTGACACACAGGAATAAACAACAGATGGGTTAAACAGAAGAGCTTCCATATTTTAGAATGACTAATTTCAATGTCAGGCCCATTGATTTGTGACGTGGTTTAAAGTAGGTCTTTCAAACAAGACATCCCAACAATACACACAAACCGAACAACTTTATAGAAGAATGAGCCAAAATACCTCATGAATGCTGTACAAGTCTGATCAGTAGCTACAGAATGCACAAGTGTATTTCCAACAGAGGAGGTTCTATACAATATTAATGACCTTGATTATTTAAATCATTTTTTATGTCTGTCCATCTCCTGTTTACTTGGTCAGGGTCAATGCAGCAAAGATGGTCAGTGTAATTTTTTTTTTTATTTTTTGTGAGTGTTATTATGACTTAGATTGAGTTACAACAGGTGAGTTAGATTGAGTTACTACCTCCCTTCCTATTGGACAATTTCCACGTTTGGCTTAAGTTATCCAGCTAACTGGTAAATTCTGCTTTGTGGAATACCCCTCCTGTTCATGGAAAAAGTCCAGATTTTCTTGCTTGTGTAAATCCCACAACCAAAAACTGCTTAAACCGGTAACCAGGTATTAGGTGTTCCTGATTGGCTGGGAACTGAGAGGAAGCAAAAATGTGGACTGTTCAGGGTTCACCAAGGACTAGGTTGGGAAAGACTGACTTAGTCCTATTTCTCGCCACTCATGCATAATCAGAAGCACCTACTCTGCGGTATGGAACCATTAGAAATCGGGAAATCAATTGATGGCTCATTTAAATTAGAAGTAAGCTGGCATCTTGCTGAATACGATGACATAATGAGATCCCTGGTTCATCTGGTCCAGGGGTGGCCAATCTTATCCGCAAAGGGCCGGTGTGTATGCAAGTTTAGCTGCAACAACCTAATTAGATTACTAATTAGAGGACTGATTGGCTGGAGAGTCCTCACACCTGGGTTTAGACAGCTGACCTACAGGTTATCCCAAAAACCTGCATACACACCCGCCCTTTGTGGATAAGATTGGTCACCACTGATCTGCTCAGTTTGTGCCTTTAATTTAATTTAAAGCAGATTTTGCATGTGTTCACTCTGTTCTTGCTCTGGTTGTTGAAGTTAGCTTTGCACCAGATCTAATTTTACACGCTTTGAGATATTTCAGATCTCCGGACACCCTCTTGGTGAATTCCTGCTGTTGCTACCCAGCCCTTCCCATCAAACTCCAGCTGTTTGCCTCTCGTTTATCAGTGAAATGTGCTCAGCTGGCTCTTGCCACGACGACAACACAGTCATCGTCACAGACTCTGTTTTGTAGTTCCTCTGAGTGCATGGGTTTCGAATGCCAACACAGTCATCGT
>JAODKF010006832.1:19822-34087 GCA_026779585.1 Mormyrus proboscirostris
ATGCCAACACAGTCATCGTCACAGACTCTGTTTTGTAGTTCCTCTGAGTGCATGGGTTTCGAATGCCAACACAGTCAGCTGGATAAACAGACAAACTGCGATTCTTGCGGTAAAAGGCACTGTGATACCGATGCTGTGATTTTAATGGTGATTTGTTGGTTGACTCCTTCAGATCATTTCCTTTTCGATTTCCTTAATAGATCATGTAGTCGCTGCTGATTTTTCCCTCCTTTTAGATGAAATTATGATTGAAGTGTCTGGAAAATGATATTATTGATTTTTACTCATGCTTGGTGCATTTCACAAGAGGAACAAATGGATATGGTTTCACATTCAGCCGCACCCCTGACGTTCCATATAGTTTCTAGAACTCTCTGAAAATATTTTCAGAGATACTTTTTTATTATTACTTAGGTCAGTGTTTCCGGAGTGATGCGTGTTGTAGTTAAATAAATGTTAATGCAAATCAATGATTTTAACTAAAGTTTCTTGTTTTTCCATCTTGTGATTCATTCATGATATTCATCTTTGAAGGTTAGTAGTTTGGTGACTGAATTTGTTTTCTTGCAATGAATTGTTGGGCGAGATACGAACTGAATTTGGCCAAAAAGGCTGTGAGACTTTGGTTAGAAGCTGTTTTTGAGTTCTGTCTATAGCCTTCATTGTCAAGCAAGCAAACTAGCCGTGAGAACTGATTATCAAGATTCAAGAGCCTTTTTTTGTCACATGCATAATTATACAGGTACACCACACAGTGAAATGTATTGATTCATTACAGTCTTGATTATATCTTCATTTAGAATAGAAATTACAGAAAGAGTGAAACACCTGGGAGATTTTAAAACGTGATCTCACTGGTCTGTGAATGAAAGTTCATTGACAGTTGTTATTTGCTTAAATATGCATCATTAACTGTACAAAGTAGGCCTTTCATTGCATATGATTTTCAGACCTATAGCTTGTCCGCAAGATAATCAGTAAACCACAGCTTCCTCATTTAGCCTACTGTTATTTTTAAGGTTTTTTCCAACCGCTTCACATTGGTGGCCAACCATCACAAGACCTTACAACAGGGAATCAGAAAAAAATCACTAGCACTTTATATTTACACAATAGTTTATCTTTCTTCTACAATCTGCATGTTTCAGCTATATTCTGAATATTTCCTCCCAGAAGTAGCTGCCCAGTCCACTCCTTTGTCATTAATCTCTCCATCTGTAAACAGAAGCTGCACTTTGAATGATGTATAATGTGCAATAGTTAGGTTAGACTTGGACTGTGCCATTTGGGTGGAGGTCTTTATATTCGGCTGAGTGGCGAAAGTGGGGGAGCTACAAGTCTCCATCCCTGAGGGACGTTACTAATAGGGGAGACCAATATGGCAAGAGTGAAAGCGATTGGGCTGGGTTTATTTTATTAAAATATTATTTTAAATAGTATGAAATATTATTTCCACTCTTATTTTATTTACTTTGCTACTTTGGATTTTCCAGTTTTTTATATTCATTATATTGTGACACTGTTGAATTCCCAAATTCGATTGGTCAGAATGCTCAGGCAGGCAAATCACAGTAGTAAATCAATACACTGTTATAATCTTTAATTCTAACTCACGTTACTTAAAATTCCAGAAGTAGAGCACAACTTAAAATTAACGGAAACTAAATTGAAGTGTTTAATCATTGGCGGAAGAAAGTAGTGCCAGTCAATGCCTTTTAAGCTCGTAAATGTGAACATAATGTAATAGTGACCGTGGTGTAAGCGGGTTAATGCACTCCAAGTCGTGCATTATACGTTTTTAAATGCACTTACATAAACCATACGTAATCACGCGACCATATATTTAACATGATTGCATCACAGACATCCATTATGTCTATAGGTTTGCAATGATGATGATCCACAGGGAATGATGACATGGATTTTTAGGCCTATAAGTTTTCCATTTGATCCATTTGTCACTCACTATAATCGCCTCCCATAACCATGTTTGCTCCCTTCAGCCTTTTCTTGTTCTGCTTTTGTTTTGTAAGTTACCTAGTTAAATCTTTTTTTTTCTTTATTCCCACCCACACTCTTCATGAAAAACTTCCCGACACGCCTGTAATTCACACTTAATAAATCAGTTTATTACGGGTCCAAGCACCAGCATTGAAGAATAAGTTGTTTTTGAAGCTGTTTTTGGCTTTGAAGCATGTATTCCGCAACCAGTGGAATTGCTGAAGCATACAATCCCAAAGTCCTTTAAATTAATAGCGAAACTGAAGCGCCTGCTTATTCTCTCTCATGGGACTGTGCAGGTTTTGCATGCTGGTTGACTCTTGCACTGTGACCCCGGAACTGGCTTTCACCAGTCTCTGTGTCTCACGGAGAGCAAGACGGGACAGACGAAAACACAAATAACTCTGAATAAAGTTTCTGTGTTGTATATTTTAATTCTCCCGACAGACTGTCAGCTCAAGGCCGGTGCGGGTAAAGCTCCCTTCCGCCCATGAGTGTCACCATCCTTTCACACAATGTAAAATTTTGTGGTCAGTCACCTGAAGAGAGTGAGGAAAGGAATGTCTTAGGGAGAGGAGGAGATTATAGTCGCAGCTGCCATGCTTGTGGACAGGGGAGGGACAGGGTGAATAAGGAGTGAGTGAGAGAGCGAGAGAGAGAGAGAGAGAGGGGAGTTGCTTTTCAGTACAAGGCTCACAATCCTAACACAACAGTCATCTTTGTCAAGTAGCAAAAGTAGCATTTGCCACTTGTTTGTAAACAGAGCATGAGAGTAAGAAAGAAGAGGCTTGGTTTTCCCAGACTTCCTACAGGGTGAGACAGGGATTGTTGCTCCTTTGACTTCCAGACACACAAGATGTGGATCAGGGAGTGCAACAGACCTGACTCTACTCTCCAGCAGACCTGGCCTGTCACTGTCTAAATACAGACTTCAGGAGCAGTGGAGTAAAACCAGGCTACAGGTGAAGGGAGACAGGAGTCCAAGGTACTGAGTTTGTCGTTTATGGACAAGTTGAGACTAAGTGTCAAAATGCACAGTTGGAACACTAACTTGTGGTCTTTGGAGCTCTGAAAGCGTTCTGCATCTAGTGGGAGAAGAAACCAGCAGAGGCGTGAAGTGTGTGGTGTTTGGGAGTCTATCACTGCATCTGACAGAAAATGGAAATAATCGTGGGAGAGCCGTTATATTTAACTGCAATGCAAAAGAATTCATCTTGGTAAAATATGTGTGTATGAATATCCTCTTTGTTAACCGTTAAGACCAGAGAGGTGTAGTTAATGTGCATCCTGGTGTAGCAGGACAGTGTATTAGAATAGTACATTAGTGCATCCTGGTGTAGCAGGACAGTGTACTATTTTTGGCCTCTGATTTAACGGTCAGACAGAGATTCCCTTGATCAGTCTTCGCACCTGCCTTTGAGTCTGAGCGGGGATGAGAAGGGAGAGGAACTCAGGATCATTCCAGAAGGAACAGCGGGAAAGGGTGGCCCCTTTAAGTCATGCTGTCAGCTGGCTGAATGCATTCAGGCTTCCACGGCATACCCCTGGGCCCACGGAGGTGGGTGTGGACTGCGCATATGCCCCCCTGCATCAAAAAGGTAAGTCCCAGGAGGGGTCACCTGACCTGAGTGTTTATGGTGTGAGCAGGCTGACATCATAACTGTTGCTATCAGTCTGAGATCTGGTTGGGAGACGACCATTGCCTTGAGCCCAGGTATCATATGGAAGAATTAGGGTTTTGCAGTTCTGTTCAGTCTGCATTAACATCCTTGAAGTCGTGAGGTTTGAGTCCTCTTGTACACATCTGGGTACAACCTGGGAAATTTCGTCTGGGCAAAACTTTTTTTTTTTTTTTTTAAAAAAAAAAGTGCTGCACTGAGAACTACACAACTACTTAATCCCGGCATCCAGAAAAAAATGCATCGGATTTGGATACACAGCTGGCTGTTTAACTGTATTTGGCTGGCAAGACGTCCTGACGAAGGGCGATTTGTATTGCCGAAGTTTTACAGATTAGTTACACCACGGTACTATAACAATGGGATTGAAAATATGAGACCGGAGCACTGAAAGGAAAACAGCCTCTAAACAACCTAGTGATCATTTAGGGATAGTTTACTGGCCTAATGTTAAACCCTGCCGTCGCTTTTGTTCCAGCAACGTAAACGGTGAGCTTGGATGCGTCCCGTTTCCCCTCGCGGTAATAGGTCTCCAGAATACGACAAACAAATTGGGGTACGAAGAAAACCTTATGCCAGGCCTCCGATATATAACAGCACAATGCTTTACCATGCTAAATCCAATTTGCGCAGCTGGCTGTGGGGAAGTGCCTGTCGGTTGCCTGGGAGTGCAGCAGGAGTGTCCCGTAAAGTACATAATCCACTGATTAGAAACAGCCAGGACGATCGTAGAGGGGATGCGCTCAAATCCAGCGGCTCCTCATTTCCGTTATGGGGAGCCTTTTGTTAAAATGCACAATCGGTTGTGCCGATCGCAAATTAAGTTTAGCCGGGGTCATTTAGACATCATATAAGGCTGGTTAAACTGGTTAGGTTCAAACCGAGAAAACGTAACTGCTTATTTCACAGAAACGAAATTATTTGCCCTTTCCTTTAATGGACGGTTTTATGAGCTCTTCAAAGTGTTTTAAACCTTAACAGGTTACAATTTGCGTTTTTCTCCATCCCTCTAATAAATGTTAAGTTTGAGAATCTTTAAATTATAAATTTAACTGAGTTTTCAGCTTACCCATTTATGTTTCAGTAGTTTTTCTTGGATACGGAGCCTGACATAAAGAAACGAATTCTCAATTTCACTTTATAATGTCTGTGACTCAGCATGAAATCCAGAAACTTGAGAACTTGTAAGTGATCAAAGTTATTTACATATTTCTACTGCTGCGCTTTACCAATGCATGAAAATCGTCTCTCTCTCTTTTTTAACTTCATTCTTTGTCTGTCTTTCCCTCTCATTTCTACCCTTCTGTTGGGAATAATACACACCGGCTGCTTTTTTAATTAAGCATTTTATTTGAATGATGGACCTCACTGTGATATTTCTGTTTTCCATTTGTAGCTCTGTCCAAGTCTGAAACTGAATAATAACATAATTTATTACTAAGGTGTGGTAAGAAAAAAATCTTGTAACTTCAAACTTAACAACAGTGATGGGGATGGCATGCTTGCTTGGTGTTTTAAATTAAATTTATTTATTTATTAATTAATTTTAGAAATCTTTCTTGTTCACAACTGACTGCGGTAAGCCACACCTAATCAGGCTGTATTGTTGCCAATAGGTGCTTAGGCTAAGTGTGGGGTTGATGTATACTTTGAGATTTGTGCCTGAGCAAGTCTGGGATTCTCCTCTCCGCCCCCCCCCCCCCCTTCCAGCAACCCATTCCTTGTGTGGGGGGTGCATGTCACCATGTGTAGTGGACAGAATTGTAGCGAATGGATTGGGCAGCAACTTCCTTCAGCACATGATCTTGGCTGCTCGCCGCAGTAAAACGGGGGGGGCTTGCAAGCACTGCTAGGATGTTAGAACCCGGAACGTGGAACGCGAGAAGCTACTGTGTCTGAAAAGAGAGAACGAGCGTGAGAGAGAGAGAGTGCAGGGGGGTTCGACAGGACCTTGCCCGCTACTCGTTTTCCACTCTGGGGGGCTGGAAAGACGCTATGTTCTGCCTGAAAGGTAGGAGGCTGTTGAAACGCTGAGTCCAATTCATGACCTAATGAGATTTCAGGAAAAAGTGGGAAAGGGGGCAGAAAATACAGCTAATTCTGAAGACGTGGAGGAAAAATGCTTAGTCCGTGCATGGAAAGTGAGTTTGTTCCTTGTCGCACTCCTGGTCCACCCATGACCCCATTTCGCGGTTTTCTTTGTTTTCTTGCCATTCACCAGCTTGGGGAGGGGGGTTGGCTCCTGGCGACTGAGCCAAAGTTTTAGTCACAAAGAACATCTCCAGCTGTGTGTGAGAGAAGGACGGCTCCCCAGTGCCATGCTCTGAGTGCAGTTTTTCCAACTTATACTTGGGAATCCGTGTTGCTTCAGTGTGTAGCGCAGCGTGTATCGGCAAATGGAGAAGTTGCTCTTCATGACTGTTGGCTTTTAGTGTTAACTCCTCATAAACAGTCATTAATACCTAATGTTGAATTAAGAGGTTTTTGTTAAAGAAAACTTTCGTTTTCTGTAACCAGCACCAGTGGTTACTTAACAGGGAGAAGAAGAAAAAACTTTCTAATGTGTTGAAGGTTCGATTGTGTGTTTTGGTCTGGTGTCACCTTTCGAGATGCTTGTGTTTCCGCACCCTTGTGGTCACGTGATCCCTCAGCACTGGCTTAGCCCCTTAATATATGTCTCCTATGAGTGTCGCGGTTCCCCATCTTGAGTGTGTGATCTGGTGTCTGTTTGAGGTGTGGTACTGGGTCGCATTGCTCCTCCACTGGGAGAGATGGACCGGGCTGCCGCCCTCCACACAGGAGGATGTGGTGACACTGCTGTCATGAAATCCAGGATCACGTTACATTTCTCAGCTTGTTTCATTGACTTTTTTATTGAGGAGCATCCTTCCCTGGTAGCTTTACCAAGGTAAATGGTTTTCGTAAAGGTAGAACTGGATGAGCCTTTCTGTGACAAGACTGTACTATAATACCACCGTTTCTAATGCTGTGTTGCTGTTCGGGAATGAGCTTGTGGCTTGATTTTTGTAGTATTACTGTCTAAATCGCTTAAGTTGTGACCATACACATTCTGCAGACTGTGACATGTCAAATCTTCCTTCTTCAACTTGAAGAAATTAGTTACAGGCCTGTTAGTCTCTGGCAAGCATTCCGTCATGGTTTAATGAACCGTAGATAGTTTGGTTTTGCAACATTAGCTTGTCCCGTGGCATCTTCAGGCTTAACTGGGGATTCTCCTAACAGGATCCTGGGGTTTGTTTTGTAACGTATGATCTTTGGAACAGTATGTTGGCTTTGCTCGAGTCACAAGACCTAAAAACTGAGAGGTATAGTATTTTGGGGATGGTGTTCATGCACTCGTGGGAGGTTTACTTGCACAAAAATGTTCTGAGGGCAGAATGGAAAATGATTGGTTCAGAGCGATAACTAATCAGATTGTAGAGGAGGTGGGTCCAAGCAACTAGAAGGGGCAGGATCGACCAATCGGATGTCTTGGTCCTGTCTACTTTAGTTGCTTATACCCACCTCTTTTGGTTCAGAGAGACAACCAATTATTTTCCCCTCTGCCTTCAGAAAATTTTTTGTTGTAAGTAAAACTCCCATGAGCTGTTCATATATTTTTATCTGGATTAACTAATAACATGACATGTGATTACGCAGAATCTGATTCTGCGTTAAAAATTAATTCATGCTCTTATCTCTGGTACAAGTCAAATGGGTTTTACTGTCTTTACCATCAATATACAAGTATACAGTGGCATTAAATAATATTCCCCCAGGACTACGATGCAACATGCATTCATTGGGAATGGCCAGTAATGTATAATTTTCTTCAGGGAATTTTTTGAAGGGAAGTATCATGTTGTCTTAGATGTCCTGGTTTGTACAGGTTTGCTTCACAAGGTGATGTAGAATATGATAGGTGTCATATGACTTTAAATCACAAGTTCCTAATCAATGCAAAAGGCTCAATTGGCAGTTAGCCTACAGTACAGATAAAGATAATGTTCTAAAAATATTGTAACGACAGGAACAAAGGACTCATGCAGATTTCTGAAATGAAAACTATACATGTCATTTATCCCAGTTAAATCCTAAAACTTCAAAATGTTGCACTGTATGCAAAATGTCAAAATGTTGGTTTCTTTGATATCTGCACCAATCCTCTTGTTAGGTAGACTGACGCGTTTAGGCGTCCATTGATGTGTAGTTTTTCTGTCCTTCATTCATGGAAGACCTTCTACTTACAGTCCCCCACAGAGATTAGATAAAAAAGCACTCCACATAAAAATTAGCATAAAGATCAGTTTAATAAAGCGTGTGGCTTCTGTTGTCGGTGACTGATGGAGAGTTAGGTTTCCATGTCACTTAATTTGTTGTTAAGGTCGAAAATAATAATCGGGGAACAAACTGGTCCATATTTGTTCATAGTGGGTTTTTTTTTTAAATATTCTAGGCTTCATTGATATGTTAAAATTTTTGTCCTTGTTCCAAAGTGATACTTGATTATTAGAGTTGGGAGTGGAGTGTGGATTGTGTTATGAATACTAATGACTATCAAGTGTCTTTTGGCTTCATCCCCGTTGGCATTCTAATGGCATTTCACACCGAGTGTCGGGCTGTGAAAGTGGTTCTGGCTCTTAGATCTGTCTTCTGAACAGTCGCTTGAGATGAGACATGCTGGGAAGGCAAAAGAATGCAGACTCCCTGCTCAAGTAAGATGTTAAGAGTGGATTTTTGAAAACCACACCTGACCTAAACTGAAATATGTCACCCAGATGTTGAGAAAATAAATATGCGTGGCATAGAACCTGTACTGGTGGATTTTATATTTCAGGAAAACTCCTACTGCAGGAATAATGAATGGCTCAAGTCTACAGTATGATGTTATCTCTTGCTATTCTTTGTTGGTATGCGAGGCTAGGGAGTGTAGCCAGTAACAACAGTCATCCATTAGTGAAACTTTTTTTTATGTTACACTATGTCTCAGTTTTGCTTCTTCTGACCATATAATGGTTCTCCTATTTTTAGGGGAAAATGTAAACCATGTCTATTATCATGGGGCTTTATCACATAGTTACTGGAAAGAAAGATGGGTCAGTATCTACCGGTCTCCCTGCACAAAGCTTGCTTCATGAATCAGCTCATAGTTTTGCCACAGCCCCCTGATTAAAGCCTCCTCTAAGCTTAACTCCCTAGTCAGGCTTTGAGGCAGCTGTCTTATCAAGTCTGAAGTTGGGCCTACTCCAATTTGTGGAGGCTGACCCCCAGACATCTATTCCCGATTGCTTGTTTTACATATATAACAGTAAAACGATAAAAGTTAACAATAGAAGTATATTCTCTCTTGTTTTTCATCCAGGTTTGTGCATGATTCCATGAAGGTGCTCATATCTGTGTCCCTGAAATCTATTAAGAATCGGTGTTTTTACATATTGGGCTGATTTTGACTTGGCCGAGATGTGAGAAGTTCATCCAAGAGTGAGGGAACTGCGGATAGGATACAGAACAAGAGGCCTGGTCTTGCTGAGCAGGGGAACCTTCAGTTAGTTATAGTGATGCAGCCAGAAGGTGTGGTTGAAATTTGGGATCCTATATGTCTACTTGTAGTCCGGTTGTGTGCCCACTGCAGGGCGTGGATGAATACCAGACATAGAGCAGAAGACTCAAGTTCCACTCAAGCTGTAAGTGACATAGCAATCGATATTTAGGCCTGTCAAACATTACTTAAGTGGCCGGCCTCTCAGTGTCCACAGCCAGAGCTATTTATAAAAAGCACCATGGGATGGCATTTAAAAATATCAACTTGGAATGACTTGCATGGTATCCACTGAGTTTCAAGGATTGCAAAGAAGATCCAGCATTCTGTTGACATTTAATCATCTACAATAGGCATGGATATGTTAATTAATTGTGCTGTTATTGGTTGGACATGAAACCTAGGAGGCGGCTTTCCAGCTGTTTTATGGACTTAAACGCTCCTCTTAAAAATTAGCAGAGAGATCATTCGAGTCAAGCATATGCATTGTGCTGTCTGTGACTGATGGAAACAGGCCGTCATTTCCACGCTGCTTAATTTGTGCTCCAGGTTAACTAAGACCTTTCAGTGTAGAAACTGAGTAAAATTAAATACTCTTTGATCAGTGATACTTTGCTTTTCTGATTGTGTAGTTTATATCAATCTGTCAAATTTTTATCCTTTTTTTTTCTCCCCAAAAATTGATAGTTACGTATTGGAGGTAAGAGTGTTGTGTGGATTTTGTCATGGTTGCCAAAGACTCAAAAGTGTTATTTCAGATTTTTTGTGTGGAAAGTGGAATGTTGGCCTCTACTACGTTTGAGTAATATTCATAAATACTTCTGGTCTTCCACCACCTGGAGTTTACCTGACTGCAACACCTGGTGCAGAGAACCTTCTGCAGACCTTGAAGGAAGCCTGGATCTCTTACATTGTCCTTCGCTACACTTGCCTGACCCTGTCATCCTAGCTGTGCTGTGATTTATAAGTGTCGGTGATATATACAAAAGGGATATTTTCCACTTGTCTCATTCAGCTTCTTGCAAGTACATCATGGTAGAAATATCTTGTGCAGAAGCAAACAAGCAGTCAAGGTGACTTGAAATGTCTTGAAACACTGCAGACATTTGTGGTTGGGTTTTTGGTGCAGATATATAATGGAACTGGAGCAGTAAACTTCCCTAAGACCTATCTTCATTCAGCATCCAACCATTGGACAGAGGACACTTCTGAAACGGCAATAATTTGGCGTGAGGCTTTTGAAAGGAGTGAGCTCATGTGAAGGCTTGCCCCACAACACATGTGATTACTTGTTTGTGTGACTGTCTCTCTGTCCCTGGGTGACTCTCCACTATGGAGTCATTTCCAGTCGTAGTCAAGCCCGAGGCTCTTTCAGAGACTGGCCGTGGTAACCTCGTTCCCTCTGCTGTCTCTGAGAAGGTCCCCGGTGACACTAGAGTATGCAGCAGTGCCTTGCTGCAGCTTTACGTGCTGTCTGATTTGCTCCTTACTCCAGAACACTGGACTCCCGAGCCCAAATGAGTGCTGTTCCACAGAAACGTGCAAAAGAAGCAGTGAAACCAGTCGTTTGGTCAAGTGGATCCAGATGTGGAGCGAGGGCGAGTCCCTGGGATCCATAACAACAACAGCGCAAACAAACAATGATTCTGAAATGATTGCATGATCCCTCTGTATATTTTGTTGTAAATTTTGCTTGTGGTCAAGCTACACAAGGAGACCAGCAAGCTACAATAACTCACTGAAGAAGGGGCTTTTTCATTAGTTAATTTAAGGATGTTGATGAAGGCATGTCAGGAAGAGAGAGTAATGTTTTTTTCTCAGCATACACTGTGTCCTGCAGTTAAATATATGGTGAAGGGTAACAAGAGACCATGTCTGGCTTTTCTTTATCCAGAAAACCAAACCCTGTGGCAAATTCTTCTCACCATATAAAGCCTGTTTGTATTCATTTGGATCAAGGCGAGTGAATATAAGTAATAGATAAGTAATACATAGCCTTAAGCCTGGCAGTAACTTATGGGTGAATATTATGGATCTAGCCTGGATCTATGTGCGGTTAACCTGGATTCAATAACATTTGGCTTTTATAATTTTGGCTGCCAGCTCTGACTCCACCCTGGAAAGCAACCCCCAAGTGTACCCTTTCTGTCTCTGACTTAGTTCTGTTCAGTTTTGTTCAGCCTTGCTTATCCCAAACATTTGTGTGAACATTTCCTGGGTACCTCCTGTTCTCACAAGTCATTAAGACATTGAAATTGAATGCTTTAGTCAACCATCAGTTTATATCTGTATTATATGTGAGACCCATCTGTTCCAGGGACACCTACTAGCCTACAGCGCTGTATATTGCCTGAATGTGCTTAATGTTGCACGTCCTACAGATTTGAACGGTTGTCGTCTTAGGTGCTTTCTTCATTTGTCAGATGGTGTGCAGTTCTTGCTCCACTACTGCTTACACTTGTACCTCGAAAGCTTAGCATAGCTACACTTAGGCCTAGCCAAGCCACCTTACTAGTCCTTGACAACAGTACACTGAATAAAGTAAATTTAAGTATGCGATTAAAGTATTTTATAACATCTTGTCAAAAAATTGTCAGAGAGCTCTGTCACCAACTCACTTTTTTTGTCCCCCTGCAGTGGTCAGGGAGGTGACAGGTGAGCAGGAATTGGTTCAGGCTAGGGACCAGTGTTGGGTTGGGTTGTCTCGATTTGGATGTGTAAGCTGTGTGCTGAGGAGCTCATTCCATTTTGTAGTGTCCAGCAGCTGTATGCTGACGCCTGCTTGCTCAGTTGCATTTTGTAATTGCAGGTTGAGATGTTTTCAGTTTTTTCTTTTTTTAAATACCTCCTTGTATGCCCATCCGTGCAGCTTCCAAATACTTATCTAGCACATGGTTACAGTCAGAAATGGAAAGTTCAGGTTCAGAAAGTAGAAATCCACACCAAGCTTTTGTTTCAACCAACCAGTTGAGTATAAAGGGTCACATTCACAGGGGCTTGTCATTAAAAGTCTTAATTCTGAAAAGTCCTGTTTTATATTTTTATACTAGAAACATGTATGCATGCAACCAAGAGGTGCTTCACTGGAGTTTATGATACATATATTTAGTATTTGAGTTTTATATGCTTTATTGCAGGTCTAAAGTCTTTTGTTACCTGAGTGAAAGCATTGATTAAAAACTAAACAGCAGCTAGTTAACCCCTATGAAATACCCTTCTTCCTACTTAAAGGTGTTTGTATTAAAGTCCCTTATTTTTATTTTGACTAATGCACTCTTTCTTTTAAGTAATCTGTTCTCTTATTCTGTTAATCTCCACTACTATACAGCCGTTTGCTGTTATAAATGAGAGCATTAATTATAATTTCTATTCATAATATTAATATCCCTCCATCACTTTTTGGAACGATTTAGTTCCCTGAGTCTGCTAAGCCAATTCCACTGCCCATCAGCAGGGGGTGCTGTTCATTTGTCTCAGCATGATATTGTCCTCCTTTCCACAACAGTTTATTAAAAAGGAAAAATGCCCAGGGCTATTGTTAATCACTGCATGTAATATCTCCACAAATAATTTCAGATCGGTGGTTTAAAAGCCAATTAGAATATAACAAAACATTCCTTTCCAAGTGTGATTTATGTCAGAATGTCTTTCAATTATAACAGACCTAATTACTCCTGTGAAATGTTTCTGTTTCTGAATAGATTCATTAGCAGTTAACCAGCCTCCTTTGAGAACGTCAGGCTGGGGGTGAAATTTTGCAACAATTGAATATGGTTTTGAAATATACTGCGGTATTTCCGTTATGTTTTAATTTGTTCTAACTTGGTTTAAAAAGCACTGCCTTTATATTGAAGAATTTAACTAAATGGGCCAAGAGTTTATAATTTATTCTTCTCTTTATCTTAATGTCTGTTTTCTGTAGAAACCAGAAAGCAATAGGAGCCATTATTTTCGGTCTGGGGGTAAATAACGGTCTGAGGTTGGCCATTTTCCCACTGGAGTCTTGTCTGATCTGTAACTGATGTGGCTCTGCTTGGAGTAAGCTTGGGTAGAGGAGCGGGAAAGCCACGATTTGAAATATAGCAGCAAAGTGTATGTTTAGGAAAGAGACAGGCGGTCGGTAAAACTTACTTTGTAAAAAGGCTTTAAGTTATACTACCCTGATATTTCCTCACACACACAAACACACACACATAGTTTAAACTGCTTGATCTTTTTTTGGGGGAGGATCCAAACATTGAAAAGTCTTAACTGGAAAACATTTGCCTTGTATTTAAAGCTTTTTTCATAATTTTCAGAGTATTTAATACCAGTTTGGGTGTGTCAATGGTGTGTGTGCCCTGCAATGGATTTGGTTCCCTTTATCAGTTATTCCCTGTCTTGTGCCCATAGCTTCCAGAATAGGCTCTGGTCCTCCACAACCCAACTAGGGCAAGTGGTTATAGATGAAGGATGGATGGATGGAAGGAAGGAATTTAATTTGTGGTGCTGTGCAAAACAATCACGGACAATCAAGACGATTAAATAACATAGTGTTCATAAATAAAATGTGATTTAAAATTGGTATGTAAAATAGTGGGACTTGTATCATTTCCCTCTAATGTAAATCACTAAGACAGGGGTGACAGAGGTAGAGGAACGGCAAGAGGACGAGACAGCAAGTGAAAGAGCAAAGACTAGTGTGACCGTACATGTACCTGCACATGTTCTGCTAACCCCAGCGGTGCCCTGCAAGATGTTCCTTCCTCAACTGCTCTCCCATGCGCCCCGTTTCTAGTTTACATGGAGATCTGGGCTAATGTCCCTCGCTTTTGTATATGAGCCTGCAGGTGCAGATTGAAAACAGTGGGGAATAATAAAAGCATGGTTAAAATGGCTGTGGAACATGTATGCTATGTCACACCATACAGCACCAGCATGTAAAATGTACCTGTGGGAAGTGTCCTAAAGTAATCTTATTTAATTGATTTAGGGCTGCAACGATTCGTCGACGTTGTCGACAAAAATCGATAATAGAAATAGTCGACAATGAATTTCATTGTCGAA
>JAODKF010006833.1:0-11453 GCA_026779585.1 Mormyrus proboscirostris
AGCCCTGATCTCAACCACATTAAACACCTTTGCGATGAACTGGAATGGAGATTGTGAGCCAGGCCTTCACGTCCAACGTATTGTTCTAAAGGTCTCCATGCGATTGGTAAAATGGTCTCAATTTCACAGCAGTCACTTATAACTGAAAACTTTTGTAGAATTGTGTTTTGCTGCTGAGGGGTGTGTTTTCTCCTTAGGGTCGGGTGGGAATCTCTAGCCAGGTGGGTCATGAGATCTCCTGACAAACCAAAAGTTTTTATGTTTTTACAACTGATTGGGAGATTTATTTGTTTTGGTCTGGGTATATAAGCGAAGTGACAAAACACTACGGGGGGATTCTGTATTCAGAAGAACCCCACACTGTGTGTGAGAGGATCTGGAGCTTCGGCTCCAAAAATCTCACATTCTGCAGTGTATCTATACAGTCAGGTATGCATCTCCCACTCTTAGATTTATCTTTGAGTAATTGATGTTATGTATTTATTTGAATTGGAACTAAATTTAATTCTGAATTGGAGTCTCGTTGTTAAACTATGTAATTGGCATGATACATTTTTACCTGACAAATAAAATGTTATATCTTGATACATTTTAGACTCTTCTGAAATCCTTATTTCTAGTAGATTGTGAGGAGGCTGGTGCTACCGCGAATTACGACCAGGATAGAGCAAACTGCAGGCTCAGGATTGAATGGAGCAGTAGGCACGTCATCTGAGACCTCCTGATTTCTGTCTATCACTGATGTTAGCAAGTTGTACGGCGAAGACTAAAGTAAACTACACTTTTTGTGAAGGCAAGCAGTAGGCGGCTGTCAAAGAGTGTATTAGTCACCTACAACCTCTGACTCAGCAATCAGACTGGCGTTTTCGTGATCGCGAGATCTACATACTCCGCGGCTGTAAGACTCGGAAGCGGCATCGGGTCCCCAATGAACGAATAACTGAAAGTATAGCGAGTCCGAAATAATCAGATATCTAAATTAATACTTAATTGATATTTGTGATCAGCCAAAATTAAACACCTAAATTCTAACGATCATATGAAATTGGAATCAGATTAAACATGGGGTTAAATTAAAAGTGAACTTAAATCCTGATAAATTAAGCAAATTTTGCAGACGCGCTGTAAAAAGACCGAACACGCATCAAACCTTCAACAGGGCTGCTGGACTCCACGTTTGGGCCAGTGGATGGGACCTTACATTTGTTAACATTAGTGTATGTATTAACTAACATGAACAAACAATGAACAATACATTTATAACACTATTTATTAATCTTTGTTGATGTTAGTTAATAAAAATGCAGTTTTTCATTGCTTGTTCATGTTAGTTCACAGTGTATTAACTAATGTTAACAAACACAACTTGTGATTTTAATAATGCATTAGTAAATGCTGAAATTAACATTAACTAAGATTAATAAATGCTCTAGAAGTATTGTTCATTCTTATTTCATGTTAACTAATGTAGTTAACTAATATTAACTAAAGAACCTTATTGTAAAGTGCTACCATTATTTTTTATAGTTATGTTTAATGGGTCACACGCTATGTGCAGTGTGACCACCAAGCCAAATCTGCAGGTACACAATGCAACGTTAAAGGAATACTCCACTTTTTTTGGAAATAGGCTCATTTTCCAACTCCCCTAGAGTTATAAAGATGTGTTTTACCGTTTTTGAATCCATTCAGCCGATCGCCGGGTCTGGCGGCAGCACTTTTAGCATAGCTTAGCATAAATCATTGAATCCGATTAGACCATTAGCATCTCACTATAAAATGACTAAAGAGTTTCCATATTTTTTTTTATTACGCAGCGCCTGAAAGTGACTGCCACTAAGTTTGCAGGCAGAGTTGACAAATGCGTAATATCATTGCGCCTGCTGCACCCATGGTACGGCAGCAAAGTTCCTTGATTATTACGCCGGAATGAGAGTATAGTTCCTAGTCATATCATCCTAGAAAATCACAACTTTTCATTTTCCGCCAGTCTTAGTACACAATGCAACTACAGAAGAGTCAAGTTTTAAATAGGAAAAATATCGAAACTCTTTAGTCATTTTATAGTGAGATGCTAATGGTCTAATCAGATTCAATGATTTATGCTAAGCTATGCTAAAACTGCTACCGCCAGACCCGGCGATCGGCTGAATGGATTCAAAAAGGGTAAAACACATCTTTATAACTCTAGGGGAGTTGGAAAATGAGCCTATTTCCTAAAAAAGTGGAGTGTACCTTTAATAGTATAAAGTATAATATTAATAGGAATAATAGTGTCTTGAAACCGACTTCTAAACAAAAAAGACAAATTGTTGTAAGAAGGCAAGACTTGTGAGTCTCTTTTGTTGTGAAAGACAGAAAAAACGTTTCTGCCTTTTTAACTCGGTTCTCTGGATGCACATAAACTAACAACCCATTCTCACTCCCGAGGCGTCAAAAACTGCAGATCGGTCAAGCGTCTCTAGCGTCACTATGAAGACGTCAACGGCGCCCCTCTGCGTCACTATATTGACGAACTGGGACCTACATTGATTTCAATGGGATACTCATGAGAAGGTGATCGCTATGAAATCACGTTCAGGAAGTCTCATTCAGCACACATCGCGATATTTGCAATCAGTTTACGTGTGCCACAGGTTGGGTGAGTAGTCGTAAATACGCTGTCTTAATGTTTGTTTTAAAATGTATCCTGTCTTCTTTACTAATCAGATTAGCACCGTATGTTTGTTCGCTTAATTATATCTGTCATCCGAGGCTGTCTTTGCGTTTCATTGCGTTTAACTAAACAAACACACGATTAAACTCTGTCACGTGACATGTCATAGACCTTTGATCAGTTTATATTCATATCAGGTTCAAAGATGTAAATTGTATTTGTAGTAAAATCATGGTAACCACAACACTTACAAAAGTTGTTGTAAGTTGTACTGTGATATTTTAAGTTAAAACACAATAAACATGACGCTTACCATGCGTTTACCACAGTGCCTGTATTTGTACTGTGATATTTGAAGTTAAAACACAGTAAACAGGATTTTTCCATGCTTTTACCTCAGTAACTGCAGTTTTACTGATATTTGAAGTTAAAACATAGTAAACGTGACACCATGTTTTTACTCCAGTAACTGTAGTTGTACTGTGATATTTGAAGTTAAAACATAGTAAACATGACACTTAGCATGTTTTACCACATTAACTACAGTTTCACTGTGAAATTTAAAGTGAAAACAGTAAACGTGATATTTACCATGTTTTTACTACAGTAACTGTAGTTTTGTTGTGAAATTTAAAGTTAAAACAAACACAGTAAACAGGACACTTGCCATGTTTTTACCAAGGTAACTGTAGTTTTGTAGTTTCAGTAAAAAAGCACAATAACCACAACACTTATTCTGCTTTTACTGCCGTATCTTTAGAGTGACAGTGATATGTATAGTAATAGCACAGTGATCACCAAACTTACTATGGTTTTACCACTGTAATGCTAGTTTTGATGTGCTTTTACGACAGATACCACAGTAATCACTACACTTAGTACTCCATGCTTGTAACACCTTTTAATGTAAAAATAAATAAAAGTTATTTTTTATTTTTGTTCATTCATATCAGTTTAGAACTTAAATATGTTGCTCACAGATCATTATTAACATTCTCTATATAATTGTCTTTTCTTTCCCTTTTTTTTTCTAGCTCAGAAGATTGATTGAAGATGTTTGATTAGGGTTGGAACTAAACTCTGCAGGAAAGTCGATCTCCAGGAACAGGGTTGGGCACCCCTGATCTAAATGAAGCAGTCAGCCCAGTCTTGTTTGTGTAGGGGTCTTTCTTTTAGAAACAGAGAAGACAGAAAGCTGTGGAGGGAGACATTTGCAGTGGTAGGTCTGTGTTAGTTTTACCCTTTTATCAAACATTCCTGCTGTTATAATTTGCACAGCATATATAACATATGTAACATGTTGTTTCTTAACCTTTTGCCTTGTCCAAATACCCACACTTGCAGTTTTGCACCTTGACTATTTCCTGTATTTGGCCCAAGTGTTGAAGTGAACATGAAAACCACAAGTGTGTGTAGAACTTTTCATTACCTGATGGGACACTCTTATAGTGTGGTAAAAATGCGTAAAAGTAGATTTATTACAGGGATTTATTTTTAGTTCAACTTTGCATTTTAAAATAAACTTCTAAATGTCTGTTCAGTATCTCCCTATAACAGATGTCAATTTAATTTGTGGTGCTTCTAATTAAGTGATAAAAAAGCAGTTGCAAATGATGTACAAAATAAATATACTTCTCTTTGCATGAAACATGCAACACTTCGTTTTACTACCAAATTATTTGTAGTATCTAATTATTATAATTATTATTCATTTTTAACTTGCATTGGAAAGGTTTCCGTGACCTCTCGCAAGATCTCACGATTTATTCCAAAACATGATGCATGATGGGATACGCTAAGCCTCCTGAGCAGTATTCAAAATGGTCTGGATTTAGTGTGCTTTAAGAGCACTGCAGTTTGGCATTAAAAAGACCTGAGACAGTCTTGCGCACACACTTCCTGTTGCATGCATGTGCTATAAAGTGGCCTAGACCATAAGTGTGGGTAATTGGACTGGGTAAAAGTTTTAAAAATGCCTCATTAGTACATCAAAGTCTTAATAATTCAATAGTTCAGTTGAACACTTGTATGATATTGTATAAGTGTACTTGTAGACAGTCCTGCAACGTTTACTCTACTGCTCATTGTCTCAGTCATGACACTATCACTATATTTGTAAATCAGTTGCGCCCCTTTTTGGAAAGCAGTCAGATGCCCCACACAGTCAGAAACTTTGTATTGTCCATTGGCTTCTTAACAAATTACTTCAAATGGGCCCCGTCAGTTCATTGTCCAACATTACATGGTGTCTCTCTGCGAGTGGAAATGCTAGTCTGATGTGTCCTGTTAGCATGTAAACATATTTAAAATAATTAGATATGAAGCTTGCTATTAATGACTTACTTTTAATAATGGATGCATGTAAAATTTGATTATACAGCATCTCTGCAGAGGCTGCTTTTACAGCCTAAAAAATCCCCAAAGTAATATATAAACTAACATGTTGCATGTGATGTAATATTTCCTTTCTTTCTGTCTTACAGGGTTTCTTGCAGATAACGCTGTTCTTCTCCATCATGCACGAGGACTCTCCTCTTTAACTTTTTATCCCCCACACATACAAAAATGGCATTAGATCAATATTAAGACTTTGCATTTTTTTTTTCAGAAGATGCAACTTTGTTTTATTTAAAAAAGTAAAGTTTAGGCTTAAAGAAGAAAACACAATACTTTATCAATACAAAAAAGACTATTTTTAACTATTGTTTTCATTACTGGTTCTGTATACAGTATATGGGTTGCTGGAAGTTCAAAATGTGTTCATTATAAGCTTATAAAGCAGAGATGCTGTATAATCAATGAACTGACGGGGACAATACAAAGTTTCTGACTGTGTGGGGCATCTGACTGCTTTCCAAAAAGGGGCGCAACTGATTTACAAATATAGTGATAGTGTCATGACTGAGACAATGAGCAGTAGAGTAAACGTTGCAGGACTGTCTACAAGTACACTTATACAATATCATACAAGTGTTCATTTCGTCTCTGAAATGATTTATGTATTTATTTATGTATTTTTTATGTATTTTTTTGTTTTTTTGAACAATGCTGCATTTATAAGCAGAGACAGACACTCCTAGGTACAATATGCTGTAGATCTGTTGTGTCAATGTTACTGAATGGTTTTCATTTTAATATTTAATTTGTTTTTTTTTTTTACCTGAATGAATCTGCCGTTAAATCACAGGACTGATAAAGTCGGTTCAGTGTCAAACCTGCTGCACCTGATTTACATTTAATTAAATACACAGCTGAAAAACACATGAGAACAGGATGATTATTGAACATAGTCAAAATATTTTAACTTGCTTTCTTCATTTAACTACGTATCTTCTGTGATTCTGTGTGTTTGTTCACTTTGCTGTGGTTTGGGGACAAATTAGAATAGTTTTTGTCACGGCAATCGATATAGTGAATTCATTAGGACACACATAAGTGCTTTTCACACCACAGGTCATTGTGTTTTTAACTCAACTTCAGTTTAATCCATGTTTCATACTTAAGTTTCCTGTTAAAACTCTTTATTTTTCTGTCTGATTGTTTTACTGACAGTCTGTTTGATATGGGCGGTGAGTGTTACTGCTACTCCTCCGACATCACCTGCTCTTTCCCGGATAACGGCAAGTTCACCGCCGACCAGAAAGACATTTATGAAGCCGTGCTGAAGTCCTCCAGAGCCGTGATGGCCGCCATCAAACCAGGTACAAACACAGCGGAGTCACAACATACTGAATACTAGAGCCAAAACTGCTTTCAAACTACAGAGACAGAAAACATGATTAAATTACATGTTCATTATAGGCAGGATTCTGGTTGGATTCTGTTTTGACACCAAACTTTAGTTAATGTTTTTAAAGAAATTAGTTTACTAGTTAATGCTTTGAAAGATTAAGTCTCTTCTGCTCACCAAGGCTGCATTTATTTAATCTAAAATACAGTAAAACCAATGAAATATGATGTAATTTAAAATAGGTGTTTTCTATGTGAATATCTGTTCAAATGTAATTGATTTCTGTGATCAAAACTGAATTTTCAGCATCATTACTCCAGTCTTCACTGGCACTTTTGATCAATTTAATGCAGCGTTACTAAATAAATATATTAATGTCTTAATTATCTTTCAAGCTTTAAATAGTGGTGTTTGTTGAGGTTTGAGTTTTCATGTCCAAGAATACATTTCCTAAAACAACAAGTAGACACTGTTTGATTAAGCTGTAAAATGACCTCTGACCTCAGTCTCTGACCCGTCACTGATGTTCAGGTGTGAAGTGGACAGACATGCATCGTCTGGCTGATCGGGTTCACCTGGAGGAGCTGGTGAAGATTGGGATCCTGCGTGGGAACGTGGAGGAGATGCTGAAGGTTCATCTGGGTGCCGTGTTTATGCCGCACGGTCTGCCGCATCGACGTCCATGATGTGGGAGGATATCCAGAGGTCAGTTCTTATAACAACAGAAGATGGAGAGATTTACTGAAACAAGAAGTTCTCTTTTTTTCTAATAATGTTATTATGTTAGCGGTTAGAGAGCCATAGCAGTGTCCAAAATCTCAAGCAGTATTGGCAGTTGTGTCATTGTGTCACTGCACCATAATTTTATTACAGATGTTATTTAGGTTTTTTGAAGATAAATCTTAACACTTCTCAAATTAAATAAAAAAATAACTTTTTTTATGGTATGTTTTTATATTTTGTAGTTTTAGCATTTATTTCAATTTTTTTCACAATGAAAATGCAAATTCAGATTCCATAATTCCCAGTGTCATCACAAAAATGGGTCAAAAGTAAATATTGCATTAGCAATTATATCCAACTACACAACAATTTTCTTTACAAATGTGTAACATTTTGAAATAATGATGAAATATTCTATTGTTGTTGTAATGTTTAAATATTTATTTTAATTACATTTAGTTATGTTGTTTCACTTTTCAAAGTAAAAATAAAACAAAAATACTAGGCAATAGTGTGGGTGTCTCTATTGTAAAGGAAAAAATGAGTTAATTACATGTCCCGTACTGTCTGATTAAAACCAAATGTCCTTAAGATGTTTCTGTGTTTGTGGTGTTTCAGGGCACCGAGTGCATTGACGAGCCGGGGCTGAAGAGTCTGCGGATGGGCCGTGTGGTGCAGGAGCGCATGGTCCTCACGGTGGAGCCGGGAATCTATTTCATCAACCACGTGCTGGATAAAGCGCTCAACTCTCAGGAGCAGTGTGGCTTCATCAACAACAACGTCCTGGCGCGCTTCTGCGGCTTTGGCGGGGTCAGAACACCTCACACTTATTACAAACAAACTAATATTCTAATATACACTTGATGGAAATTATTTTACAGATACATCAATCCATGACTAGTCCTCCTTCTCTTTAACACTTAATCATTCTTAGGTAATTTTGCTAATGATTTGTCAATATAAATACACATTTCTGAAAGCTCAGATTTATATGAATGTATCTTATCTTCAGGTGCGTATTGAGGATGATATCGCTGTGACGGCTGACGGCGTGGAGCTGCTGACCTGCGTTCCTCGAACCGTGGAGGAAATCGAGGCCTTGAGTTTTGTTATCCAAGAAATCGAGGCCTTCATGGCGGATGAAACCTCCAAACCCTTCAGTCCCATCAGCAGCCAGAAACTCTGAAGAGACAACGATGAAGATGATGATGATGAAGACAACACTCCCTCTCTTCAACAGAGTATCTATGATATTTTACACTATAAAGAGAAATCAGTCAAATATCGGCTCGTTTGATTACCCTGAGGAAAATCAGTATCGCAAATGAATTACAGGATCATTTATGATTTCATGTAGCAGCCGTGCAACATTTTTGTTTGATGTTCTTGATATTCTTAATAAATGCAGCTCTGAACTGTTTAGCCTGAATTAAAAGAACTTTATTCATTTGTATAATCTTCTGTATACTTTGTGCAAGTTTGTAAGGCAAAGCAATGCTTATTTTTAATAAAGGTCTGATTTTTCTAGCATCATTTAGAATCATGCGTGAAATCTCATTTACTCTTTCAAAAAATACTGTCATGCTGTTTAAATAGCATATGAATATATATATTTTTTGGTCAAATTATAATTGGAGGAATAGCAGTAAACTGAGCCTGGAGGAGAAAATCCTGTTAAAATATAATTCCATTTTGTTTTTTATATAAAAGTGTTGCATGATTTAAGTTAACAGAACAGAATGTCTGATATCATTACTGTCATCCTGGAATGATTGAAATGACACTGAAGATTGAAAGATTGAATGATGATTGAAAGTGTTTTAGATTCTCATCTTTCCTCATTTCAGTAGACACCAGCTGTACTTGTTTGTACACTGCATACGTGTAAAACAATGTGAGTGTTACAGCACTAAAATAGCTGTTAAATGGTTTGTCTCCTCTTCAATGAACCTATTTCCAGTAAATCACAAGGATACAGAGAGTTTGCTCATTCCTCATGTGGGTGCAGCGCTCTAATGTCAGTGTTGTAGAAGCAAGTATGCATTCTTAACTGTGTGGAAAAAAGAGTGGAAAAAAGAAGATGCTTTTGAAGTGTTTCTGTCCTCTAACTTTTAAATGTATCACAACAAAAGAGAAGAAGTGCATTAAACTCATTAAACTGTTTAGGACATGTCACATGATCCTTCAGAAATCATTCTAATATGCTGATTTGCTGCTCGACAAACATTTCTGATTATCATCAGTATTGAAAACAATTGTGCTGCCTAATATTTTTGGTGAAAACTGTGATACATTTCATTTTTCAGGATTCACAGATGAATAGAAAGTTCAAAAGAACAGCATTTATTTAAAATTAGAAAGGTCTGATTTTTCTAGCATCATTCAGAATCGCGTGTAACGTTATTTATTCATTATTTATTAATTCAGAATATTCTGTTGTTTATATCCCATATGATTCGGGAGAATTGCAGTAAACAAAGACACGAGGGGAAAAATTCAATGACAGAAATCCTGACACTCAATATGACTGAATAATGTCAGAATAAAGCTCTGTTACAGTTCAAAAAGATTTTTACCCTAAAGTGTTTTGTGTTTTGTACCCTAAACAATTTGAGCTAAAGAAGCAAAATGCATGATACAGTTATTGTCAGATTTTAGTGCTGACTTACATTTGCACTTGTTTGAATACTGTATACATATAATACAATAGTTTGAGGGGTGTTGCAGTGCTGAGTCATTTGATTTCCCTTAAATGAGCTTTCCTGGAAATGATCCGGATGCTGAGAGCGTGCTCAGTCCTCATGAGTGTGGCTCTCATATCAATGTTGCTGTGCTGGTTTGCATAGCTGTGGTTTTTTATAATCACTAAGACCCATTTCTAAGTACTTAGGTGACTTTCAAAACTCTTCACACCTTTCTTCTTGCATCTTTTTGTCAATTTTACATTCAAAAGGCACTAAAACTCCAGTCAACTCAACCAACACACTTATAAAACGATGTAAAAAACACTAACAACAGGCAGCATTACGCAGTTTTATTTTATACATTTCTTCACAAAACAAGAATGGCACAGATATTGACTGTTGGGATGATTTAGTTTAGTCCATGTTTACAGCACAGTACAAAATTATTCGCTTAAGTTTTCCCTTTTGTGTAGATGCCAATGAAATTGAAAGACTAACACTTGAGTAGGTGTTCAGCTACATCGAATTGGTAATTTGTTGTCTCTAAGCTTTGAACTTAAGTTTAACCGTTTTAGAGTATGCAAGAGTATGCAAATGTGCAAATTGCCCTAGGTACACTGATTTTTGGATACTGGTGTAAATCAGTATCACAGATGAATTGCAGGATGATTTATGCTTTCATGTAGCAGCCGTGTTTGTGCTTTAATGAATATGATTTTGATATTCCTAATGAAAACTGATCTGACCTTTGCTTAGTCTGAATTAAAAAAAAAAAAAAAAGGTCTCTAAAACACAAGGTCTCTAAATGCGACTGTAGGAACGAAGTGCTGTGTCACAATTTGATTTGAGATAACGGAACAAAATGTCTGATACCATTACTGTTAGACTGGAATGACTCAAATGTTAATGAAGTGTAATCTTTGCAAATAGTTTTGGAGAATATCTTCATAAGGATGTAGCGCTCTAATATCAGTATTGTAGAAACTGTTTCATTCTCAATTATGCTCACCTCATATCAAGTATTTAAGTATTTCAGTCTTCTAACATCAAATTTGTCACAGCAACAGAAAAAGACTGCCTTAAACTCGTCAGACTTGCCTTTGTACAGCAATCTGTCTTTATGTTTATAAGACATTTTAAAAGTGCTTATCATTATTCTTTGTTTCACTTTTCTATTTTGGAAGAGGGGGTGGAAAGCAGCAGTTCATTTGCATTTAAAGAGACATGCACAAAAACAGCCTGTTTCTGCTTCCACTCAAAATAGGCATTTTCGAAAAGGCATAATAAATTATATGTGGGGTATTTTTAGCTGAAACTTCACAGACACATTCTGGGGACACCTGAGACTTATGTTACATCTTGTCTGCCACCTGCTGGCAGAGAAAGAATGTGCACTTACTGTTGTTTGCATTTACCGTCTGCTGTTTTTGTTCAGACCGATGCAAAAATCAAGCCATGTTTTTAAATGTGAACCAGTGGATATAATTGATTGATAATTATTGTTTACATTAACATTATCATTTATACTTTTGACTCATCCCTTTTCTTAAAAATTGTTTAAAGGCTGAATTGTGAAGTTTATCATTTCATAAAACTGGTGAAAACCTGTATCTGAACTGTAAATCATGCTTTTTACAGTCATTTTACAGTTTAGTATGTT
>JAODKF010006834.1:0-11430 GCA_026779585.1 Mormyrus proboscirostris
ATTAAAATCACCCATTACTACCACATCATTTTTATTGCTCATAATCCTAATATCACTGTACAACAATCTGCTTTCCTCAGCAGCTACATTTGGTGCTCTGCTGGGGGGCAGCATGTGGCTCAGTGGGCTAAGCCTGTGTGCCTGTAATCACAAGGTTGCAGGTTCAAACCCAACCTCAGCATATCTGCAGGTCCTTAAGCAAGACCCTTAACCCCCAGCTCCCTGGGTGCCCCAACAGGTGGCAGCCCTTCACAGAGAGCTTGCTCTACAAAGAGCAAGTTGAGGGAGGCATAAAAAAGAGAATTTCCCCATGGGGATCAATAAAGTTGTGATAGTAATCTCATCAGTCCCCCTGTCTCACCAGTAACCTCATCAGTGCCTCCTATCTCTCCAGCAGTCTTTCTGACCCTTATTCTGAGGTCCCACTGGCACAATTCTCTCCTGCCATGAAACTGGCTATCTGGTTGGTGCTTGGCTTTTTCCTCTTGCCTTTCCTCATCTGTGTCTAAAAACCATGGCCACCCCGCTGGTTCCTGATCTCTCAGTCTTCTCAGTGGGGAATGGGGTGGAAGAAGCCCCACCTGAAAATTTTGAGAGGGATCCTCTAGGCCTTTCACTGAGCCTGCTGCCTCTGGTCTCTGCTCCTATCCTATGTCGCTCACTGGGTGGCAGGGTGACACTGGGGCCCCAAGCTTCCCAGGCCCCTGGGTTCAGCTCCCGAGGAGGCTTGGAGGACTTTACATCTCCTGGCATAGCCTCCAGAATCACAAACCCCACTCATGCCGTCAGAAGGCGGGTGGTACAGTGCTTCTTGTTCCTCTAGCCCATCCCAGGTTGCCTCGGTTTGCCTGGACCTCCAGTCTTCCCGGCCCATCATCCTGGCCAGGCCTGCCATGACCGCGGCTCCCCCAATGACCAGCTTGCTCTCCAAGGTTCTAGGTAGAGTTGCAATGGTATAAGACTTTGATAACTGTCTCAGGAAATATTACGGTTTCATGGTATCATGATATACGGTATTTCGCAATTACAGTGAAATCTTGGAACTCGAATGCCTCTTAACTCGGACACCAAGCGAGTCTGTTGAGGTTTTCTCAACGTGTACCTCGACCAAAATCATGGAACTCGATCGTTTCAGCTAAAATGGACTGAAATGCAGGCATATACAACCCCTTTGCCACCTTGCACCAGCATGCTGAATTGCCTATAGTTAATTTAGCTGAGAACTTGCCTGAATTCATTGCAAGTGAGGAATCACAAAGTGAGTCTGGTAAATTGTTGAATCCATGTATCAAAGCAATAGTGGATAGTGTTAAAATTGATGGTCTAGTTATCAAAGGGAACAATGACCCCAACACACACATACACACACACACACACACACACACACACACACACACAATGCAATCGAGATAACAAGGGAGGCCAGAGGCCAGTATTCCAAGTTTTATGGCTCAGAGATTTAGGTGTCTGGGTATAACAGCCTAAGCCTTAAAGATAGGGGCTGGAGCCTAGTACAAGCCGGTAAAGGGGGGGTGCACATTTAAATGCTGATAAGTGGCTGAACAAAGAATGAAGAGTGCTGGGGGGGTCTTGCAATTTGGAAGCACAACCCACCCCCTTCCTACCTCACATACTATAGACACACTCAGTCATGTGAAGAACAAAGATCTGTTTTATTCTCTGCCTGTATATGTGTTTACTACTGTTTAGTATCAATATCTGGATATGTTATGTTTGTTTGTGTCCTTAGATGATCTTAATGATTTCTGTGCTACTCTTATAAATGGGTCCCACGTATTACTGCCTACTCTATCCTCCTTACTCAAACAATTACACACACATACACATATATCTTAGTGATTCCCTTTCTTTGTCTAACAAGCCCCCTCTCTCTGCATACCCCACATTTCTTCGTATCTGAGTTGGTCAGGTGGCCCCTTCTCTTTGTCCTCGACTTTTTATATCGAAAGAATGGATCGATACGTGCATTGTTGAATATGGATAGTGTTGTGATCGCGGATAAGGACAAAGGCAGGCAGACGAGGAAACGAATGTAAAAGGGTTTATTAATGGATGAACAGGGCATACGACGACTAACATCAATGACAGATCTGGTGAACAGGGGGAAGACGCGGACTGATATACACAGGACAAGCAGAAACTAACAGGCAACAGGTGAGTACGATCAGGGTAATACACGTGGTTAATGAGGGGGCGTGGCACACACGAGGATCGGACGAGCCGGGCGTAACAGATAGTAGATTATCATAATAAGCCAAGCCAAGCACAAATTACTAATTTACAAATGTTTAACAGAGACTGTTATTCTAGTAAACTAACGACCTTGCTTAATTCTGTCTAGGGTTATGATATGCTGTCCAGATGGGAATTTGGGATGTAACTTATGTAAACTGACCTAAAAGTGTCAACATCTAGTGATGTGCAACAATAACCACCCACAGTATGCACTGATGTGAGTCATCAACATGTACAATGTAAGTTACAGTAAATTGGGAATTCACTAATGTAGATTTTACATGTATAGATTTGTATAATGTCTGTTAGTGCAGTATAAGTTAGAAATAAATGCATGCCTGTAATAAATGCATTCATCTTCAATGTCCTTTTCAGTGATTGCTCACAATAGTCACTACCTCTGTGTTCAAGGTTCAAGGTTGCTTTTATTGTCATTTCAACAATATACATGGTACAGTACACAGTGAAATGAGATAACGTTCCCCAGGACCATGTTGCTACATAAAAGGACTAGGACAGTACAAAAAAAGATTGCACATATGCCACATAAGACTGGGACAACTGTGTGAATGTTCTCCTAAGCTCTGAACCCCAAGCTTGCTTGCAAAAGTCACAAGACTTTCTCAACAGCCGCGAGAAGAGCTCTGCTACGCAGTCGCTACATTACCTGGCGACGTTTGTTCGGTGAACGTTCATTCTAACCCAGATTACCAAATGATACTGTACTTAGTGAATCCCATTCTAGTCTTCCATTATCTGACTAGTTGGGGATTTTTTTCCAGACCGCTATATATTCAACCGATACTCTTTCACATTCATTTAGTCAAACATGCAAATGTTTTTCCACCTACTGAAAAAATACTGATTTTTTTTTTAATAACAAACAAATGAGCAAGACAAATATACAACAACGTGTGCATTCTGTTTTACATGCATAGTTTTGTGCACACCCAGAGGCATTACAAAAGAGATTGCTTGATAGATCTGATACTATCAGAGGCAGAAAGAATCATTTTAACAGGGACAGAAACAGAAACCCTCCAGACTCACAGTGACCAAGTAATGGCATAATTGCATTTTTTCACCATAATACTTTTTAAAATGTATATTTTAATTCTACTAAGGTTTTTAAATTTTCATTTGATTCACAGTCTTATACCTGTGATAGCTTTATATTTAAAGAATAATACAAGATATATTATCCAGAAAGGCCATTGTGTATGCAGGCTTTGACTGCACCTCCCTAATTACATTATTAATTAGAGGACTGATTGGCTGAAGAGTCCTCACACCTGAATTTGACCAGCTGACCTAAAGGTTTCCCAAAAACCTGCAGACACACTGGCCCTTCGGAGATAAGACTGGCCACCGCTGCTCTAAGTATTATTCACTGCAAAGAACATTTGCTATTTAAGAGTTCATTTTACATTAATGTTTTTCCATCATATTTCTAACGTGAGTCTAGAGCTGGGGTCACCAAGCTTTTTGAAACTGAGAGCTACTTCACGGGTACTGAGTCATACGAAGGGCTACCAGTTTGAAGTGCCCTAAACTTCATGTATAGTAAACATGTTTTAAATGCTATTTTTTAGATATTGTCATTTTCAAATCTATATGAACTCAAATGTAATTAAAGAAAAATAGCAACAGGATAAAATTTTATTTTTGACGCTGCTCATTGGTAAGTGGTGCTATTTTTACAACAGGTCCACCGGCGACTCATGTGGTCCTTGGGGGCACCCTGGTGCCTGTGGGCACCATGTTGGTGACCCCTGATCTAAAATGATATAAGATGGTGCAGAGTGAAACAATATTAAACTAAATTTGTAGTCACCTGGATAGTGGGTAGGTTGCTAAACATTCTTTATTGGTCTCCAGGGGTTAAAATACTTTTCTGCCACTGGCCTAGATACAGAGAGCAGGTTGAAGAACCATACAGTCAGACAATAAAAATGATATATGTGTAATAAAGAAATACATTGTACTGTAGTACAATTTAATAAATATAATGCATGACATAATACAAATAGTCTGTCGAAAAAATAATGGGTCACCACTCCATCCTGAGTGATATCGCTTTCTCAGTTCCATCACCTCTGCAACCAAGTAAACCAACTTCCATTCATTTTGACAATTTAATCTGTGCTTTGTAATCTGTTTTATAACTTTGAGGTGGTGTTTCAAAATCGTGCGTTTCCTTTGCAGAACAGTATTTTCCTTTTTAAGAGTACCTATGTATATCTGGTCACTGTATATACATATTCCATTCTCTTGTTAATTTTATTGCTATTTCTGTTTTGTTTCAAATCACGTATAATGTCTATTGTATGTTAGTGTAGTATGAGAAATAAATGCATGCCGTTTATAGAAATTCAGTCTCCTTATCATTGAATGCTCACATCAGTGCCTTTGTGTGAACGCACTGCTAAGCTCCCAACCCCAAGCTTTCCTGAAAGCATCGTGAGACTCTCTCTCAACAGCCGCGAGAAGAGCTCCGCTACGCACTCACTACATCAAAATGACCAGAGCTAATTTTTTATCCAACGGTGATCTCTGGCATTAGAAAGCTGCTTCTGTCCTCTACCTGGCTGCTATTTGGTTATCGCTAGTATCTCCTGCTTCACCTTGTTCTTCTGTACTGCTATCTTAGAGACTTTGAGCCTGGAAGCAGCCTGTCTCACAGTGTAGCCTTCTGCTGGCAGAATCAGGATTAAACCAGGATTTTTAAATAAATATATAGTGGTCTCTTAATTTTTTCCAGACCGCTATATATTCTACCGTATCCTTCTCCAGTCAAAGACTCTTTCAAATTCATTTAGTCAAACATGCAAATGTTTTTCCACCTACTGAAAAAATACTGATTTTTTTTTGAATAGCAAACAAATGAGCAAGACAAATATACAACAACGTGTGCATTCTGTTTTACATGCATAGTTTTGTGCACACCCAGAGGCATTACAAAAGAGATTGCTTGATAGATCTGATACTATCAGAGGCAGAAAGAATCATTTTAACAGGGACAGAAACAGAAACCCTCCAGACTCACAGTGACCAAGTAATGGCATAATTGCATTTTTTCACCATAATACTTTTTAAAATGTATATTTTAATTCTACTAAGGTTTTTAAATTTTCATTTGATTCACAGTCTTATACCTGTGATAGCTTTATATTTAAAGAATAATACAAGATATATTATCCAGAAAGGCCATTGTGTATGCAGGCTTTGACTGCACCTCCCTAATTACATTATTAATTAGAGGACTGATTGGCTGAAGAGTCCTCACACCTGAATTTGACCAGCTGACCTAAATGTTTCCCAAAAACCTGCAGACACACTGGCCCTTCGGAGATAAGACTGGCCACCGCTGCTCTAAATATTATTCACTGCAAAGAACATTTGCTATTTAAGAGTTCATTTTACATTAGTGTTTTTCCATCATATTTCTAATATGAGTCTAGACCAGGGGTTACCTGGTGACGTTTGTTCGGTGAATGAATAATTCTAACCCAGGTTAACAAATGATACTGTACTTAGTGAATCCCATTCTAATCTTCCATTATCTGACTAGTTGGGGATTCCACAATGAAGTTTAGAGGAATCAATGACTCGCACATCATAATTAATTTATTGTCTTCATAATATAATAAATAATAGAAGAATAATTTATTTCACTACACATCGGTGGAGGTCAAAATGATCTGGGCTAATTTTTCATGCAACGGTGATCTCTGGTATTAGAAAGTTGGCTTGTTCCGAACAGAATGACAATTTAAACACGTTACCAAAAACTACAAACCGATCGTGGGATGGAATTTTTTAACATGTCTTTTCATAAGCTTACCGCGAAACATGGAATTATACATTTCTCTATTGGCAACAATGTCAAGGCATCTGTAGTGGAAAGGTTTAACCGCACGTTAAAGACACGGATGTGGTGCTATTTTATGGCTCACAATACAAGAAGGAATGTGGACATTGTACAAGATCTAGTGTGTTCTCATAATAACACCCACCACAGTACTATTAAAATGAACCTGCTTGAGGTGAAATCGTCAACAACATATATGGCTCGATGCAGATTACACCCGAAAAGCATTGTTATAAGTTTAATACTGGTGATATTGTCAGAGTGTTGAAAGCACGTGGAAAATTTACCAAAGGATATGAGCAAACTTTTGTGGACAAATATTTTACATTTGCCGAACGTCTGTCTAGAGCAGCAACCCAGGTAACATTCCCATATGGGCCCCATATGGGCTCAATGTGGGCCAAAATATGGGTCCCATATGGGTTGGCCCAGATTCTGCCCATATGGGCCCCACATGGGTAAAATGTGAGCTTGGCCAGCCCAGATGGCCCCTGTCTTTCCCATATGGGCCCCATATGGTAATGCTACCTGGGAATGGTGTATAGGCTAAAAGATTATGACGGTGAAATCATGGAGGGGACATTTTACACCAAAGAGCTACAAAAGATCAGATTACACAAAGACAAAAACTTCAAAGTTGAGAATATCGTTGCAGAAAAAAACGCAGCGTGGTAAAAAAAGGTTTCTAGTGAAATGGTTGGGATGACCCGAGAAATTTAACAGCCGGGTCCCAGCTAATTATGTAGTTGACATATATACACTGGCATGTGTTTGTGGTGTGCAGCCATGGAGGAAAGTAGTTTTTATGTTATGCTCCCAAGCAATGCGTTTATAGATGTTTTCCCACACGATACCATATCAAGCTACATGATTAGCCAAAAAAAAACCTAGCCAAATCGATTGATCTGAATGGTAAATGGGAAGTAGGATTAGCGGAAATCCATTACCCGCACACATGGGACACGTTAGTAGAAGAAGACACTACATTTTACATGACCGGTGGAGTGTCAATAACGCCTATGCAATACAAGCTAAAAGCTATAAAAGCTATAAAAGATATTGAAAACCTAATCAGTGAGACGAACAATGTTTTTTGAATGTCAAAACTAAATCTTAACTATGGCGTGACAAAAAACACAAAGTGTATATGATTGGACCACCAAACATGGCCTTTAAAGCGAAAGGTAACCTTGCATGGATGCTGGGATTTGTTCCTGATGTATTTAAAAAAAGTAGCAAAAAATCATCCGCTCCAAATCCTGCAGACATATGTGCAGGTTTTTATACAATTTTCATGTATTCAGACATTGTTGAGCATCAAAGGGTGGGTGTCAGCTATGTACCCCTTTTACGGGACGTACATATCGCGGGGGAACACAACTCAATGGTCACGATATCGTATGACAGGATTCAATACGTATCACTGTGCAAGAATCAGATTGATAATATAGTCATCAAGTTAAAGTCTGACCAGGACAAGGCGATACCCTTCCGATATGGGAAAACAATCTTAAAGCTGCATTTCAGACCGGCAAAGCAGAACTACCCCTAATAATGTACAGCGCCGACGGCTTTTCAGATCCACATAGATATGTGGAGTACTACAGAAACCAAGCTGGCAATGGACTCCCTGGATACAATGGGGCCCCAGTCACGTACGGAGGGGGTCTGGGGGGTCTTTTTCGAGGACTCTTCGGAATGGCTGTGCCATTTCTGAAAAGGTCTTTCAATATGGCGAAACCGCATTTAAAATTGCCTGTGCAAAAAATTGGTAAAGATGTTGTGACTGGAGCCATAACAGGGCAATTAACAACACGACCGCAGGAGGGCTCAGGGCTCATGGTGCTGGCACGTGGCAATCGTCAAAGACCTCCTGGGGACTGAATTACTGTACCACCACTCGGATTCATTACAATGTGGTTTGCCATACGTGACAATGGATAGTCCGTGGATATTGTGCCACTCCATTATCGCTAAAGGTCCTGTACAAATTTAGTCATTGATTTATGAAAAGTATAATCTAAATTAAAAGCGAATATACATAGTTTTTTTGATATTACATATTCCTTGTCAATTAAAAAATGTAATCACGTTTACCATTTGGTATTGTCTATTTCAAAATAGCGATTAAACATCTGTTAATTAATTCATAGCGATAAATAAAGCGATGCAAATTTGTTGCAGTTTCTGCAGAAAATATTTGAGATTTAGAATTACATTTTCACTAAATCTGCACTAACGAAATTTATAGGCCCATGTTTTTATAATAAAGATCAAGTGCAAGAACTTATCTGGATATTGACAACTGTGTATCTTGACCCTACAGCCCCGGTAGTCATATTACAGTCATTAAAACTTTCTTTGCAGTAGGGACCAATGGATATTGGAAAGAAATCATTACCTTTTGAAACGATCCTTACAGTAAATGATATAATAATAAAATATAAATATTTTGTTATGGTCATAACATCATCAACAACAATAACAGTAATACTGTAGGGCAGGCGCGTTGAATATCCCGGCATGTTCGCAGGATCTTGTAAATTGCCCCTGTTTATATATCTGTAAGTACTTGTATTTTTTAGTGTAAATACCTGTTGTGCCCCTGAGTATCGCGTGTATCCTTACCTGTGTTGTATGTGAAATCCTAACGTACTAGTGTACAATTGTCCTATCGTGAGTGAGCCTTCCTATTTATTGTGTGATATTCCCGCCTTTGCCTATCATTGTGTTGCTGTGTATTGATGTTTTACTATGGTCATTTTAATAACTACATGAAAGAATAATTTCCTGCAGTTCCGCATCTCCTCATCTTCATTCGCCGCCGCACATTGAGATATCTTAGTCTGGTAAGGGTCACAGTATGAACTTTAGCAGTTTACCTGACATTCAGTTATCACATGATTATTACCAGACTACAGCGTCTAAGAGGAAAATAATTTTAGAAATCCCATATTACTTTCTATATGACTTCACACTCATGGTTCAGAATCAGAATGTTTATTATAAGTACCAGGTGTACATAATTTCTTCGTTAGTACTAATTTTGTACTTAATTTCAGTTGAAACTGATTTAAGTCTGTTAACCAACATGACACTTATAGCTTGTTTACATTTTGCAGACAAGACATGAGGGTGCTGTGTATATGAAATCTTTTGGTCACAGGGCAGTAATTTAATTATCAGTTTTATTTTAAATAACGACAACAGGTTGTAAATATAATTATCCTGAAAATATTATTAAATGAACTATAAACAAATAACTTTTACAAATAAAAATAGCAATTTTTAATAAATGATTTTCAATTGAGAGATATATGTTACGTTTGTTACAAATTTCTACTATTGTACATTTAGTCTGTAGAGAATGTTGGAGTTTATTCAATCGCAAGGAAAATTAGTAAAGATGCCCCAATGTTCTTGGTTGATCATTTGAATACAATGTTGGCAAGTTTTGATCATAATAATGATCTGATAAAGTACCCACATTTTTTGCTACAAACTCTCCCTATGGTATAACCATACCCAGTCTCCCCTTCATCAGCACATCTCGTGAGAGGTCAGCTTCCTGTTCTTTATAAACGTATCAGGAAACCAGTCTTTGTTTACAGATTTATTATAATGTTATGTAGAAGTAATCCTGATTTATTACAAATGTAACTGTAATTGGATTACATTTCTTTTTCTCAGTAACTGTAATGGAACACACTTGTTTATTTTTTATGTATCCAGATTATGTAACACAGATACTTGTATTCTGTAACTCAAAAGACTAAAATCTAGATTATTGGATTATCTTTATATTAAGGATTATAACAGCCAGAATGTGACAATATATCATCAAGAGATCCCTTTAGTCCAGTGGTCACCACACCAGCATCTGGACCAAAATACAACTGAATACGGACCCTGCGATTGATTACCCACCCCGAGTATGCAATTTTTTTGTCTTGTGACCCAGCCCTGCAAACAGTTTTGTGTGTGATGGAATTTGCCCCTCAGGGAAAAGTTTGAGACCCCTGCTCTAGTCATAACAGTGTTGTGGCATCGGGCAGACTGAGGCATTGTAATGGCGGTGAAGAATGAGGTGAGACAGTTTTACACAAAAGTCTCTCTTTGTGTCCGTCCTTAAAAGGCCCATACAATATGCATGAACAACACGGAAACCAACAAGGCAGGCACAAATGGGGAGGTTACACACCGGACGGGAAGGCTCACTCATGGTAGGTCATTATTAGAGCATGTCAGGATTACAGATAACACTGTTTAGGGTACATGAGATACTAGGGAGCACAACACGTGTTTACACTAAAGACAGACAGTTACATGTAACAAGACATACACAGGGGCTACATACACGGCTTGTGAGAATGCCGGGATATTCTAATCCCACCGGCACTACACTATTAGTAATTTGTTGATTATATTTTTTATATTTTCAGTTAAATGTTAACGTTGAGAAATCGCGGAAAAAAAAACAGTTAATATTAGGATTAGGAATTATTTATTATAGAATTTGCTCTTATTAAAGTTTTAATCCTAAATTTTATAATACATTTAAAATACATATAAAAATAATTATATGGGTGTATCTGGCAGTGTGGAATCATGTAGGTACCAGCAAGGAAAAACTCCTGTTTTAGGATTATTCACAACACAGCCACCTGCCAAATAACAAAAACAGATTAGGCTACTGAACGTACGGTAAACCTAAATAATAATGATAAAAAAATGTAATGATAATAAACATCAAAAAACAGTAAAATGACACCAAATATTTACATTTTTTTATTGCTCAATGTAATGCAGCAGTTGCTGTGAGGAGGATTGATTTTTCACAATATGCCTGTCAGGCAACTTAAAACCTATTGTAAATTTTCAAATATTAAAATGAATATTTTAGGCAGTAGATGCAACAACAGTATTTCAAATTAAGATAGAGAAACATTACTATGCATGGGATTTCTACATGTTTTTCAGCAAATAAAATATAAATAAAATAAGAAACAATACGTTCATAAAATGGCAAATTAAACATTTCTTTAATGACAAATAAAAACACAATAGAAAAGCGCTATGCAAATTTTATTGGGGAATGTGGTTTGCCATATCATGTTGCCAGCTGTTTTTGAGGTAAAAAAAAAACAATCTGGACCAGACTTGTTTCAGTGCTTCCTTGCTGTGTCATACCTACTGTCTCCTATACATTTCATGTTTGCCTGGCCCAAAATGAATTAGACTTTTAAATTCCTATTAGAATCCTGACTTCTTATTCTAATCAATGTGTCCACTTGCTCACCATG
>JAODKF010006835.1:0-34013 GCA_026779585.1 Mormyrus proboscirostris
TGGATTATAGCTTCCATTATTTTTCCAGTAATGCTAGTTAAACTGATTGGCCTATAGTTTGCTGGATTACTTCTATCTCCTTTTTTAATATGGGCGTTATACTAGCTAGTTTAAGATCAGGATTTCTATACTTTAAATTCTGCATGGATATTATAGTGCAGGCAGTTTAAGTTTCACTAAAACATTTTTACTATCATAGTGAAAAAAACCTTAGCTAGTTTTGCAATTTTAATTATTATTCCTTTTATAGATATAGATCGTAATCATTTTCATCTCTGCTGTTTAAATCACTCCTAGATGAGTTTGTGAGAAATTTATGAACTCCTTTTTGCTTTATAAATACCCCAGTATTTTTTATAACACAACACATCCCTGGTACAACACGCTATATGCATGATGTACTAGTACATTAAACAAAATATAGTGTTGCCTGCGGTTCACCAACACAATCCATTCCAGGAAAGTGGTCGTGAACCAATTTGTACGTGAACCAAGGCAATTTTCCCCATAAGAAAACATTGAAATTAGATTAATTTGTTTATAAGCCTACCAAATAATAATTTTTGTTAATTAATTTCCTAGTTTTTATAGTAAAACACAATATAGTGTAGCGGCGGCGGACCGAAGCATCGTGAGCGCAGCAATGCAAAATACCGAAGTACCAAAGGACTGGATGTCAATGGAAAAGCGAAAGTTCCAAAAGTACGGTACTTGGTGCTGTGGAAAATCGCCCATGGTGCATTTGAGGACATGATAGCTGTCGCCATGAGCTGTTGTAGAGCTCGGTGTTAAAAAGGAACCAGCAGAAATAGCAACTGGCACACATTGGATTGAGAGAAGTATATAAACTGTCAATATCTTCTTGGAAGGATAATTTTACCAAAAATGAAGCCTTGTGCCACCAGTCTCCTCTGGGGGAGGTGTAATAACTGTGTCACCTCACCTCCTCGCCTCCTCAGCTGGATGCCAAGGAGACCCAGGGGAGTAACAAGGACGTGAAGGTGCAGTGTGACGAGGAGGAGCTCAAGATGCACAAGCTCAACATCCACGTGCGCGAAATCTTCGCCAACCGCTTCACTCAGATGTTTGCGGACTACGAGGTGTTTGTCATCCAGCCGAGCCAAGACAAGGACTCCTGGTTCAGCAACCGGGAACAGATGCAGAACTTTGATAAGGTGAGATGAAAACCTGCGGGTATATATGGCTCCACGTGTTAGCTAGCCATTGAGAGAAGTTCAATCTGTTGTGGCTTTGAACCGTATTTGCTCAGAAGCGTGCCTGAATTCTGTTTGACAGAGTAGAATTCTTGGAAAAACGGCATGAAAATCATTCACTGAAGCTGCCCTTGTTCTCATAAGAGCCATTGCAGAAAAAGGAGAAAAGACCCCTAAAACCTCAGAGTCTCTGCCTTTTTGTCCCGTCCAGGCCTCCTTCCTCTCCGACCAGCCGGAGCCCTACCTGCCCTTCCTCTCTCACTTCCTGGAAACCCAAATGTTCGCCTCCTTCATCGACAGCAAGATCCTGTGCCATGAAGATGAGGACAAGGAGCATGCGCTGCGAGTGTTCGACGCCCGAGTGGACAAGATCCGCATGCTGAACGTGCGGACACCCACTCTGCGCACCTCCATGTACCAGAAGTGCACCACCATTGAGGAATCAGGTGGGGGCGCAGCGGCCGACGCTGAAGTTTATAATAAGATCAGAAGGAAGATAATGCAATGAAATGTGTCTGCATCCTATTTCATCTCAGATGAATTGTTATGTATGTGACTTGTATGTTAATAACATGGTATACCCAGCATGGGTATGCTGACATGCTGACAGACTGACTCTTTCTGTTTCCAGAGTCTGCTCTCAAAAAGCGCTTTGAGAATATCAATCTGGTAGCTCCTGTCCCTCATTCCATTGGTATGGAGACCAACAAAGACACTTTATCCCCCTTTAACCTTACTTATATCTCCCGGTGGCGGAATTCAGGACACATGCTTGGCAGTGCATTGTGGGAATTACTGAAGCATCGAGATTAAAACTGTCACTGCTTACTACAGCTAATGGCCTGGTCGTTTCACTGAATTAATGCTTATCTGTTAGTGTTTTCAATTCTTGCTGTAGGATATTTAGCACAGCATTAGGTTGGCCTATTATAGTAGCATTAAAGTGTCAAAAATAGATTTATACAAACCAATGAAGATACACAGCTGAAAAAAATAAGTCTTTGGAATATGTAGAATAAGTTGTCTGAAGGGGCTGTTTTATGTTTTACACTAGAAAGAAAATCAAGCAGTTAATTACTGAAGGTTACACTTATACAAACGTTTATATTTATATATTTTTATTGTTTTATATTCTACCTCTAATACATTAGTGCTGTACAGGAAGTACCACACACTACCTTTTTGGGGGATCTTGGGAGTTACTGCATGTCTGTTACTAATATGCAGGTCCTAACAGTAAATGTGGCACTTTGCTCACTGGACGCCAGAGGTCTCAAGTCTCAACATACCGCCTTACGTGGCGGTTCAAGCCTCCTGAGATCCAGGAAAAAACATTAATGTTGATAAAAATTTTGATTTGATGGGAAGAGGAAGGGGAAGGTCATACCCCCATGCCTGTGACATCACCTTAGAGTTCTGAATGCCCTCTTTAAAGGACAGCAGGACTTATCAGGGTGGCATGTATAGTATAATGTCCTCTACAGTGGACAGAAAATTAATTTGGTGATTTTGGGAAGTTGCGTGGCCCATGACATGTTTTTAAATCAGCGTTAAATCTGGCCTGCTGATTGATCTTTTATCAAACAATGAAACAATGTAATGTCTGTATTCTGCTAAATACTCCTCCCCCGCCCCGAGTTTTGGCACCGGCATCTTGCACGATGTTTAGCGATTTATTGACATTTCATCATTTTTTTTTTAATTCTCTCTGGGCTCATAAAATAGCTGAAGTGGCCCGCTTTGGGAAGACCTTCTAGCCAGTGGCCCTCAGCTTATTTGAGTTTGAGACCCCTGCTGCAGGCTGTATTACTGGGTTACTGCCCCTGCCGCAGGGATTTGCGGGTGAGGTGGAGGGATATCGTGCCTTTCTGCTTCTGGGTGTAAGCTTAGCAGGTCTCTGGAGAATCAGCAACAGACGAGGCAGCAAACTTCTGGATAAGGATCAGCATTTTGCTTTTTTCGCCTGCAGTCTGTCTAAAATCTGCTTTGAAACCTTTTCCATCCTTCCACGCATCACTAAATCAGAAAAATGGCCTTGGAGTAACACGTGTGTACAGATTTGACTCTTTAACTGAGATCTAGCAGTTGGTTTTGAATAACAGGTTATCGGGGGAGGGATTATTTTTGGGTATTGGAGAAAAAGCTTTGTGACGGGGTGTGACGTGACGCTCTCGCTCTTCTCTGCGACGGCAGAAAAGGCCATCGAGATGCGGCTGACCAAGATGGACCACACGGCACTGCATCCCCACCTGCTGGACATGAAGATTGGACAGGGCCGCTACGAGGCCGGCTTCTTCCCCCGCCTACAGTCTGATGTGCTGTCAACAGGACCCACCGGCAACAAGTAAGCAGGGGGCGCTGCCAGGAATGCACCCCTGAAGGGATAAGGCCGCTTTCTTCGCTGCTCACCTTATACTGCAGCAGTGGTCTCTGCTGCCTTTTGTCTTCTACCCACTTCCTGTTACTGGACATATATCTTATTGTATCTTAAAAAAGGCTGCCAAATAGCAAATGACATCTCCAGTGCTCTCAGAAAGTCTTGGGACGCTTGATTAATTCTGTAATAATGTTGCAAATGCATTGGTTTCATAACAAAAGTCTATTGTCAAGCAATATTTTACATATCTGCATGTATCTTTATGCACAAGCGTTGTCTTTTTTGACTGAGTCATTCAGTTCTGTTCTTGCCTTTTTGCTATTAATTGTAATTGTAGTCACTATCTGCCATAGGGATACTAAACACAAATGTTTGATGTTTTATGTTATTTCAAAGGCGTTACTGATTACAAAACACCCTATGACGAACTTTTTAACTCAGAAGAGCTGTTTCAGAACTATAATTTGGTTTGAATTTATTAGTACTTGAAATGATTTACTTTAAAACTTCCAGTTGTTTCTAATGTGATATATATTTTTGTAAATGAACGAATTAATGATTTTTGTTATAAAGCCAATAAACTTGCAATATTTTTAGTGAATTAAGTGTCCCAAGACTTTATATGAGCACTGTATTTTACTGAATAAAATATCCCAATTTATTTATGACACAGATTGCACCATTCGGAAATTGTTTTTAATTTCTTCTAATGTGACGTTCCTGGGAATGCATCATTAAGTACTTTGCTTGGCTCAGTAACCCACTGAGTTTCTGTGCGTCAGGTGGACGAAGCGGAGCGCTCCGGCTCAGTGGAGGAGGAAGGACAGGCAGAAGCAGCATGCCGAACACTTGTACTTAGATAACGACCAGAGAGAGGTGAGCCACTGTCGTCATAGTTACAGTCTAGCCACACCACAGCCAATCAATAAGGCACGTGCCTGTATGTGGTTACCGCTTTCTGCATAATCGCGTCATGCACTATTTTACCTTTCTAACAGCTTTGGTGCATGACTCACTTCTCCCTTCTTCTCCGCCACATGGGCTGCGCCTCCTTCTCTCTCTCTACATCTCCCATCAGCATTTGGAGTGTCTCTTTCAGGAGTTTCAGCTCCTGCTGGCTCTCGACATCTACTGGCAGTCGCAGGCAGTACAACCCTGCCTTAAGTCTGTGTCCGTTGACCTGGTATCGAGAGACATCTTGTTTATTTTGTGTTGCGATTCCCCTGAGCTGTGAGGTTAATAGAGAAGGCCTCCTTACTAGCATCGCCAATTCCTTTTCACCTAGATATAGACAGCATAGAACTGTCTGCTGCCTGTGTCTTGAGTAGAGGTAGACAGCCCAGTCCGCCCTGTGCCAACTGCATCCACTCATCTCGGTTCTCTGCCTCCTGAGTGGAGCAGCCCATTTGTTTGACCCTCTGTTATTCCTGCAGAAGTACATCCAGGAAGCCCGGAGCCTTGGCACTGCCATCCGTCAGCCCAAGCTGTCCAACCTCTCCCCGTCTGTCATTGCGCAGACCAACTCTAAGTTTGTTGAGGGACTGCTGAAAGAATGCAGAAACAAGGTACCATCTTATTTACCCATTTCTTTGTGCTTTTTACTGCATCAGATCCAAGCTCTTGTGTAATTGGCCGTGCCATGTGTTGCACTGGATTTGTGAAGGATTTGTAAGCAAAGGTTGCTAATCTCAGCCAGGATGCTGCTGATTTATCCTGGGAAACAGGTACCATCTATTAATGTCCACTTCTGTTGACCAAATAGATTTTCACCAGAAAACCTGTAAATGTACATATTTATAAAACCAGATAAATTTATGTATTAATTTTTATATAATGTTCAGTTGTGAAAGTTGTGTCTGTGAAATCCAAGTTCAGGGAAAATCAATGTCAATAATAGCATCCAACCATCCTTCTTCCTATCGCTTATCTGCTGCGTCTAGGGATGTGGTGAGCTTGTATCCTGTACCAGGAAGCTCTTAAGCCAAGGCAGGGGGCACCCAGGCCCGGACGTTCACATCATCAGATTAAATGGCAGCTCAGCAGTTTTCACTGGGTCCTCTGTGGTTTGTCACTGCACTGTGTGACGGTGGAACTTTCTCCTAGACCAAGCGCATGCTGGTGGAAAAGATGGGCAGAGAGGCAGTGGAGCTGGGCCACGGCGAGGTTAGCATCACGGGCGTGGAGGAGAACACACTCATCGCCAGCCTCTGCGACCTGCTGGAGCGCATCTGGAGCCACGGCCTGCAGGTCAAGCAGGTCAGTGTCTGGCGGGAAGCGTGCTTGCGACGAGGCCCGCAGCTCAACCTGCAGTCTGCTGGGATGCGATAAAGTGTTCGCATCCCTGCCTCAGATGTGAGCTAACTGCAAAAACAAAGGTCGTTATCAAACAAAGCCACCAAAGATAGTCATCAGTATTGTGTTGCATGTGCATGTTGCAGTGGTCTCTCTCTTTTTTTAAGAACCTATTTGTGCACTCAGGGTCACTCCCTCCGACAGTCTCTCTGCAGTGCTATTTGGAGAGAGACCTTCACTCTTGTTTCATCAGGATGTTGCCTCAGGTGTCCTTCTCCATGCTCTTTTCCTGTCAGGGTAAATCGGCCTTATGGTCACACCTGTTGCACTACCAGGAGAGCGAAGAGAAAAGGGATGCCCCCCCAGGCGGTTTGGCCCCCCCAGGTATGCCTGTCACCTTGGTCTGGTCTCTGGTGGGTACGTCATCGCTGTGGACATACCGGATGAGCACTGGAAGCTGCTCTTCTCAAACGATCAGCAGTCACATTTTCAGTCACAGATCAGCAAACACGCCATGAATGCAGTGGTATCTCCTCAGGCTTCAACCCTGAGAGACGCAAGTCTGACGCCGGCTCCGCTCTGCCCCCCCTCAAAATCTCCCTCATCCAGGATATGCGGTGAGTCACCTATATCTCAGCATTGTCGGCACGTTGGAGAAACACCTGTGGCGAGTTGTCATGTGCGTTGGCTGCCTCCCATTTCAAGATAGGATGTAAAGTAGGATGTACTTAAAAAGGCCTGTGTGAGGTTTCAAAAAATACTACTACTAATGTGAAGTAAACGGCGACTGTCTACTGAAAGGGATAGGGTTTATTCAGAATCCTAACTGTTGGTCCTATACTCGCATTGTGAACTAACGGAATAGCTGAAACCTGAAGGGGTCCCCTGCTCACCCAAATGTTTGTGTGACTTTTGTATTAATGTTTCAGTGTTTTGTTGGTTTTTAACATCCTACAGCATGTTCTTATATTGGCTACTTACTGCCCTCTTCTGACAAGCTTGTGAATTTTATATTGCCAGTTTTTTTGCTTCTAGTATAAATGTATATTTTACCCTCCTGAGTTTGTTTATTCTGTTTTATACTGTACTTTTTGTACTAGAGAACAATGTAATGATCTGTAATAGAAAATGGTTTCAAAATGGATTTTTTTCCATGTCTGTCACGCTATATAATTTTCAGCCTCCCCATTTTATCTTTTTGTTCTTTTTTATATTAAATTCTAAACACCTAATCCTAATCGAAAGTGTAGGTGCATGAACTCTAGAATTTGTTGAGCCAGACGTGTGTATCTTGAGGCAGGAGAGCTGCTATATCCCTGCATGTCTCTGCGAGTTTCTGCATGCATGAAAAATGTTAACGTCGCTCATCAAACAAAAGGTTGTTCCCCGTGTAAGAAAGGGGCTGAGCAGTGCGAGGTGGCAGCTTGTTACGTCTAGCCTGACTGCCAGTTTTCCTGCAGTGCTTTGAAAGTAAGACAGTGCAGGGAGACTTTTGGCTCTGATACAACAATGACCTAATGCTGGAGGAACATTATAGCAACTTGCATGCAGGGGAATTTCACCTGGATTGTTAGAACTCCAAGTCTAGTCAGTACTAGGGATGGTAGCAGCCATAGCCAATGGAAGGAGGTGTGTTAAAACTCTGAGCCAGGATATTTCCTATTGCTGGATCAACTCATGGATACTTTTTTGAGGTTCTATTGTTCTCATGGTTACAGTGGAACTCTGAGGGTTTGTGGTTCCATCACCTTGTGGTAAAAGTGAGTTGTTTTATTAGTGTTAATCTTATCATGCCTTGCCCGCTGTGCTCTGTCCACCCTGTCACCATATTATTCACCCCTCTAGGCACATCCAGAACATTGGAGAGATCAAGACCGACGTTGGCAAGGCAAGAGCTTGGGTGCGCCTCTCAATGGAGAAGAAACTTCTGTCCAGACACCTCAAACAGCTGCTGTTGGACCACGAGTTGACCAAGTGAGGAGTTATCATAGTCACACTAAACATCAACGCAGTCTAATTTAGGGCATGTATTGTATTAAGGTATTCTATATTTACTTATGCTGTCTTGAAAGAGACAACTGTCTGGATTGTTACAAAAATTAGTAGATGAGTTTATTGGTTACACACAGTGCCACGTAGGGGGGGAAATAGGATTTATTTACAGCAGTAGTCTTTTGGCCAGTTGAATGTGCGAAAGCTAATGCAGCATTTGAGCCACCGCATTGCCAAAGCACTCAGCTGGGCTGCGTATCTTCACAGCAAGCTCTACAAGCACTACGCCTTTCTGCGCTGCGACGACGAGAAGGAGCAGTTCCTCTACCATCTCCTCTCCTTCAATGCGGTGGATTACTTCTGTTTCACCAACGTCTTCACCACCGTCAGTGAGTGCTTGCGTCTCACATGAGGGGCTTTAAGGGGGTGACCTTAAATACCTGAGATGTACTGTGATGCGGCGCCTTGGATGAATCTCCTCCATCTCAGATATGAACAGAAGGACCGCATCGGTTTAGGAAACCCAAGTTTATCGCCGTTAAAATAATAAAAATAAATTACACAAACCACCCCCTTTGAAAATATTCCACCCCCTCACCACTCCCCAAGTTGTTCTGTGTAGCACATAAAGTTAAACCTATATGAGGGGTACTCAACTGGTGAATTCTGGTTTGAACTGAAACACAGTTTAATCCAGATCAATCAACCCCACCCCCGTCAGCTCTCAAATTTTATCTGCAGATTTTATCATACCCCCTGAAATATTTTTACTCAATCATTGAGAATATCATATGTAATTTTGTTATAACAAGATCCTTGTATGTTCGTTATTATAAGTTTAGCTATTGTTATAACCATGAATGCATGTAGTAGACACTTTTTTAGTATTACCTTTTGTTTATGTAAAAAATAAATTATGTAGTAATTCCAGAAAGCATATTTTCCAAGCTTTGTAACATATATAAGTGTATATTTCAGCTATATATGTGTAGCCCAAAGTTTGCAATCAGGTTGATGCGTTCTCCACTGTCCTTCCATGTCCTCGGCACAGTGATCCCATACCACGTGGTGGTCATCCCCAGCAAGAAGCTGGGGGGCTCCATGTTCACGGCCAACCCCTGGGTCTGTGTCTCGGGGGAGCTGTCGGAGACGGGTGTGCTCCAGGTCCCCAAGAACACGCTGGAGATCACCTTTGAGGTGAGAGAGCCGGTTGGTCCACTCGGGGTGTTGGGGGCTGGGGGTCACTCAGCGAACCAAAACACATCTGCAGGTAAATGACATCCATTCATCACACATAATAAACCCTGTCGAGCTGGTTTTCATTTACTTGGAATAGTAACTGTTGACTCAGGTGGCTTTAATGACACCTGTGGTGGACTAGGGTTTAGCGTGAACAGGGAGAAGTTGGTCCCGGTGAGTCACCCTATGATGCCTTACAGTGCCAGAACCTGGGCAAGCTGACCACGGTGCAGATGGGACATGACAACTCAGGCCTTTATGCTAAGTGGCTGGTGGAGTGCGTTGTCGTCCGAAATGAAATCACCGGCCACACCTACAAGTGAGTACCAGTAGATGCATCTTTTGAGGAGATTTTTTTCCGCTCTTTTTCATTTCTATGGCTGTTACAGGTTTATGCTGAAGGACATGATTCATTTGTAAACCTGGCTTGGTGTTATCTGCCTTACTTCATTACTTACATGTGTATCTGGTGGCTGCGTCATCAGGTTTCCATGTGGCCGTTGGCTCGGGAAAGGTGTGGATGATGGAAGCTTAGAGAGGATCCTAGTGGGGGAACTGATTACGCCTAGTACAGAGAGCGAAGACCGGCTTTGCCGGACACCTCCGCTGCAGCATTCCCCTGGAATGATACGGAGGCTGGTCACCATCTCACCAAGCAGCAAACCAAGTAAGTGTCATGGGGAAAATTATAAAGCTGGCGGGATGGAACACTAGTAATCTGAATTCATGGACACTTAAAATAAAGAGAATCTCACAGTGCTTTCTGTGACTTTATCTTGTGCTCCAGAGTTAAATACAGGTCAGATTCAAGAGGGAGTGGGAGAGGCCATCAACGGAATAGTGAAGCATTTCCATAAGCCAGAGAAGGAGGTATGGCGTGATGTCAGGTGTAGCCATTGCATGGTGGCAGGGGGGCTCAACAAATGATACTCCTGACCAGAAAGCTGGCGGAATCAGGCAGCTTTTATTGTCTCCTTGGGCAAAGTATTCCCATGAGTTTTATATAGAAATTTCTGGTAAAAAAAAATTGTATTGTATATAAACAGATAGCATGTTCAGTAATACTTGACTTGATGTTAAAAATATCCCTTTAGTAGTATTTATAAATCTTTTTGGAATGTCGCAAAATGTTTTGGAATGCTGCTTGCAGTACACAGAAAACAAACTGAAGTGAAACACTTGATGTGACACTGGAGTCCCCCTTGAAGTGATCAGTTCGTTGGCCTCTCTATGTCTCTCTCTCACTCTCTGTCAGAGGGGCAGTCTGACTTTGCTCCTGTGTGGAGAGGGTGGTCTAGTCTGGGCTCTGGAGCAGGTCTTCCAGCATGGCTTTAAATCCCCACGTCTCTTCAAAAGCGTCTTTATCTGGGACTACCTTGGTAAGGGCTCCTCTCCTCACCTGAAGCCAGAGGTGTCTTTTCTGTCAGTGATACTCTCACTGTTCATCAGTGTCCCAGGAAAATGGAGGCCGCCTGATTGACCGTATGTCACTCTACAGAGAAGGCCCAGGGTCACTTTGAGAGCCCGGAACAGCAGGAGATGGTGGATGAGAACTGGCGTATGAGGGCGCGAAATTTCTGCCGCTTCATGAGAGCCATCAACGGCACGCCCAGGAACATCGGCAAGGATGGAAAGTTCCAGCTGCTTGTGTGTCTGGGGGCCAGGTGGGTCCACCTACAGAGCAGACATGCGGGGATGGGGCTGGTGCGGTGGCTGGGGGGTTTAATGAGCAATGCTTTCATCACCGGAAAACCTTGTACTCTCCGGCCTATCATTTATCACATAGTAATCAGAGAGTGTCTCTCTTCTCTCCGCCAGAGATAGCGGAACAATTAGCCTTCCTGTTATTTCCTGTGCCTTGATGTGTCATTAGTGGCTCATGTAGACAAACCTGTTTGTCATCATTTGCTTGTGTGGAAGGGTTACCGAACTGAGGGGGGGTTCAGAGCCAAATCTCAGTCTGAGAGGGGAAAAAAGCAGCTAGCAAAGTCACCAGAACTGAAGGAAAGAGTGTCTGAAGATATCAGAACAGCAGAAATCTTTCTCTAGTTGTTACGACTTAAATGCTCTTTGATGCAGTACAGTACAGTAACCATACATTTGCATATATAGTGCTCACAGAAAGTCTTGGGGCGCTTTGTTAATTCTGTAAAAATGTTGCAAATTGATTGGTTCTGTAACAAAAGACTATTGAAAAGCAATGTTTAATATATTTACATATCTTCCACTCAGATCTTTTTTTTTATTGTCATCATTTTTTGACTGACTCATTCAGTAATGTTCTTGCCATTTTACTATTATTTGCCAATGTAGGTATTGGCAATTGGCAAATTATTCTAAACACAAATATTTGGTGTTTGATGTTATTGCAAAAGTGTTACTAATTAAAAAGCACCCAATGAGACTTTAACTATGAACAGCTCATTTAGAACTATAATTTGGCTTTCAGTTTATTAGTACTTGAAATGAATGTTCTACTTAAAACTAGTTATTTTCTAATGATACATTTTGAATAAAGTAATGGCCTTTGTTATAAAACCAATAATTTTGCAATATTTTTACTGAATTAAACAGGCATCACAAGATTTTCTGTGAGCACTGTATGTGTTGCGTCTTGTATTCCTTACCTCTTTGCTGGATTTTAATTGTTCCGCAAGTTAACATGACTCATTCTGCCCCACAGGGAGCACCTGCTGCACCACTGGATTGCTCTTCTGGCAGACTGTCCAATCACAGCACAGATGTATGAGGACATGGCTCTGATAAAAGACCACTCACTGGTGAACTCCCTGATCAGAGTGCTTCAGACATTACAGGAGTTCAACATCACCCTGGAGGCCTCGCTTGTCAAAGGCATTGGCATTTAGAGCACTCGTAGGACGTGACGTGTGAAGTAAAGGAGAATTTTTACAGACAAATTAAACGTTTTTTAAAATGGTGACAGACTTGGGGGAAAATGTCTAGTTTATTTAAAGCTACCTTTTATGTTTGCCATATAGTAAGTGCAATGAGCCTTTTTAAATGTTATTTTTATCCTTGAAAATATACTGTTATATATTTCAAATGTTTTCTATTATGACTTGTCATTTTTATTTTGGTGAACACACACCTACACGCGCTATACTGTGTATTAATGACAGCTGAATATTTTTGTGGATGTTGTGAACTGCTGACAATGGGTATGTTTAAATGGAACGCAATGAACAAAAACAGTTAATATATTTTCAGAAAGGAACAGTATTATTTTAATATGTATGTCAAGTTGCTTGCTCTGTTGTCAATTTTTTTTTATCATAATGCAGAGCTCAAAGCAAATGATGTAGAAGTATGCTTTATAAGTACTAACAATGAGAGTCCGTTTTATATTTAAAAGAGGAAGAAATCCTTTTAAAGAGTTTTATATCTTACAATAGCAATGCACAGACTAGACCGTTCTTGAGAAAGTAACGTCCAAATCTTACATATCATACTTGACCAGCTGAAGAGGCAGCCCCAACCATTTAAGGAAATGTAGCTTGAATCACTAATGCACAATTGTCCCCATAAGAGCAGTAATAAGAATTCAGAAAACTGTGCCCACTAACTTCCTACATTAATGCTCTATTGTGGATATAATAGTGGAAATGCGTGTCTTTTTTAGCATTCCTTTGAATACCTCGATATTCATTCACCTTAAATCCTACACTCACACTTTCTGGTAGTGGTTTGTATGGCTTTCTTTTATGTCTTTATTACATTCAGCAAAGCAGCTGAAATGCCAAACTGCAGCACCCCTGAACAGCTTTCTGAAATTAAGATTCTGAAGCTCAGTGCTCTGAGCATTCTGCTGCATGCAGGACAAAAAGTGCACACACCCTCTACTTAAGGTGAATAACTCATCTGCTGTGCTTTAGTGGCTGCCCAGTATCACTGTGTTGGTGTAGTTTGATGTGGATATCGTATGGCTATTATGTAAACTGGTAAGGGTCCACCTGCCTTTCTTTGGCCTTTGCTCTTTTCATTTTCTCAGTTAATGTAATTATATTTATTGTGACTGTTGTGAATATACACTCAGTGGCCAGTTTATACGATACACTTGGTAACATAAAAAGCTTGCTCCTCGAAATGGCGAACCATGTGGGTGCAGCTTCATACACGCAGCACAACAATGTTACTATTATAATACACAACTAAATAGCTAAAATGTATGATCTAAGATATTTTGAAAGTGGTGTGATTGTTGGTGCCAGATCTGGTGGTTCTAGTACCTTGGAAACCACCAGTCAGCAGCAGTTCTCTGGGTGAAAACATCTTGTTAATGAGAAAGGTGAGAGGAGAGTGGCCAGACTCATTAAAGCTAAAAGAAAGGCCACAGAAATAACAGCTCAGTGCAACAGTGGAGTGCAGAAAGGCTTTTCTTAATGCACAAGTTTCCTATAGTCTGGAGCCAACCGTGGGTCCTCTGCACTACTAGCTGGGTGTACCAATTAAAGTGCCTACTGAGTGTATGTTATTGTAGCACATGGTTTCATTGTTAGAACTTTTTGTTATAGTTATATTTACACTGACAGAAGACAGCTGCATTAAGAAATGCTCACAGAAGGCCATACCATGCAGTTTGAATTGACATGAGATGTTTTTTCCGTTGTACCAAAATGGCTCTAGCGTCCCGTTGCATACCATGCTCTGCTGCTGTGTCTGCTATGCAATTCCCAGATCACTGGGGGAAAATCCACAAAGGAAATTACGGACAGTACCAAGAGAATGGTTGGGTCTGCCTTATGATTTTACTAACAGCACCATAACAAAGTCATTACAGAAGCACATGTGGAATTTTCAATTTTCATTCCAACGATGCTTGGATGATACTGGCACTTTGTCTCACGACATGGCTGGCATGAGCTTCTTGGGATGGGGGGGTGTTTTGATATTTCTTCTTAGCTGTGTTATGTAGTGTAATAAAAGTGGTTAATAGTGTACAGTGTATAATAACAGAAAATGTCTGTATGTAAAGTGCATTGTATATTTTTACAAAAAGCTGAACGTAGATTGAAATTACTATTAATGTATATGGGAGATAATTTTCTAGAAGGCTTTATCATTCTTGCAACTGCTCTGGGATCAGAACTGTACGAGAACCGAAGCCATGTACCGGATCGCCAGGAGTGGTTACATGTGTTATATCTGTCTCATTAATAAAGAGTAAACGTTTTGGATCAATAATAGGAAAGTTGTTTTACTTCTTGTGTTCTGTTTTTTTTTTTTTTTGATTCTCCCTGCTACCTATTCCTAAGGATGGAAACTGTATTGGGTGTGTTAAAATGCCAAAAACTAGCGCATACTTTGGTAGATAATGTGCTATTTGCCTCACCTGTTAGCCGCTTTAGACAAAAAAAAATCTAAGCAAAAGTGAATCCAGATATATTCCCAAAAAGCAATGCATTAATATTTATAACGCAAACAATTCCTTTAAGCATTTAACAGTCAACAGTTTGCGTCGGTAAAGTTCCTTCACAGAAGTAAACTAACACTTTGTTATAATTGTGAAACTGCATGAAAGATATCAGAAAATATTTAAAAGCGCGTTATGGTTTAATCCCATCAGGGTCTTTCGGTAACACCGCGCCAAATTGTGAATGAACTAAACACACCGCACGCACGTACACAAAATGGTTATCCATAGGGGGAGGAGTTAAATTCCTGCATACAATGTAAACACAGCAACGCTTGCCAGAGCTTGCTGAAAATATAGTCTAGTCCAGTAGGTATTTACATTCATTTTTTAGCACATGGCAGAAGAATGATACACAATTCAGTCATTAGTCGCATTCGGAATAAAAATATAATGCGATTGTCGAATAAATAGCTATATCCCTTTCGCGCCATTTCGGAAACCCCGTTTAACAATGGAAATTCTACTTGAGACTGCTCCCTTGTGGGTGATGTAGTTTCAAATGCTCTCTGTAACGGTAGATTTCCCTGATCTTCTAACTTGTTCACTATCCTACCCAGAATGCAACAATCTTAAATGCCTTCCATTTCGTTCTTTTATTGGCTGGTTGTGTGTTCAAACGCAAACGTTAGACTCCTTATATGGTATTTCTGTAATACTACGCTTTGTGTCAATGTTTTTATGTTAATTATATTCTAATGTCCAGCTGTATTCAGTAGTAGTACGGCATGCGCAGTGTCGCTTTGTGAAAACAGAAAGGATTCAAAGTTTTTGGTAAGTCGTGTTTTTTACCTGATTGATTGATTGTATATACAATGAATGGGTATTTGTATGCTATTTTTTTGAACTTGAAAAGGCATTTAGTCTATATGAAATTAGAGTAAGTAGAAGCATGGTGATCATTAACACACAACAATGGGAGAACGTGCATGGGGAGCGTGGCATGGTAGTAACAAAAACTAAAGCAGCCACGGAGTCCTTTCGCGCTCACACCGACCAAAAGTTTACATTTCTAAAGTCAGCGTTGTCTTCATATATAATATACGAGCGGGTTATATCCTGTTACACAATTGGAGACTGACTTCGAGTACATCGTTCCTCTTACTAAATTTTGAGTCCGAGTTTGTTGCATGCTTCTTATAATCCGACGCGCCTCCCCGCGTTTTTGTTGCAATGATTCAAAATATAGCAGCATGTGCTCGCTATATTTATAACTCCGTAAAATACCTTAGACAAAATACTTTTTAATCGACCGTTAAGTCTTGAAAGTTTTGTGTATTAGTAAAATGATTTTTGTTATGAGTTGCTTTGATTGTTACATGCATGATGGCGTCAGAAGGCATTTTGATGGATTTAATTACGGTGCGACACTAGAGAGGTGCTGCGCCATTAGATATTTCGTATATTTAATTATTTTCAAAATAATTACTTTCTAGCAATACACTAATCCGGTTTTATATCTATTTGCCGTATTTTCGCTCAAGTGTTTGCTTTTTGACTTCGCCGATACTACTTTCAGTTTCGTAACTGAAATACGGTATACCAGTACTGCACTTTATTAAAAGAGTTTTATTTTTTTCAATCAAGAAAATCGATTGAGAACCCCGTAGCGTTTAACTGTGAATGTGGGAGTTCGGATCTTTCAGAAGTGCAGAGTAGTGTCTGGTGGGAGTTTTTTTTTCTTGTCTTTGGTGCATTTATGTAAGTAGCTGACGAGTAGAAAAAGGTCACTGAACTTAGTTTGCTGAGGATTAGTACGTTGAATATCGTTTGATTTTTGTTCTTCGTGGTTTGCTAAATTTAACCAACAAAACTCCAGAAAGAAACGCTTCATGTTCGGTCGGTGGCCGCCCCCTTCGCACGTGCGCCGCATTTCCTGCATCGCTGTTGTTCAAGGTTTATTAATCTATTTGTGTTTTTCTATTATTATTTTTATTTTCTACATACTTTGAGCAGAGGTCGACAACTCCCTGACGAACTTTGAAAATGTTCGGTTTCCATAAATCGAAGATCTATCGGAGTCATGAAGGGTGTTGCATTTGTAAAACCAAGTCGTCAAGCTCCCGCTTTACAGACAGCAGCCGCTACGAGGAAAACTTTAGACTCTGTTTTGGGTAAGTTAAACAATGTGCATGACCAGTTTTATTGTACTACTTTTAGTATTTTTTAGTATTTTGTATTGCTTTGTTTTAAATGCTAAGTTGTATCATATTTTCATTACGTATTATGTAATTTGCTTGTCTTAATGAACAAAATAGACGCTGCAAATAAGGTAATATTAATATTATTAATATAATAATTTGTAAATTCTCTTTATAGACTAGCAGAGGATCGCGTTGGAGACATCTGCAATGCCTGTGTCTTATTGGTGAAAAGGTGGAAAAAACTACCTCTTGGATCTAAAAAGAACTGGAACCACGTTAGTCATTATTTCTATATATGAAGTACATTTGAAAGAATTAATCTTGATTTCAAATCAACAAAATAATTTTCAGTGACAGTTTACAGAGCAGTTCTTCAACATACTTTAGTCCTGATTGAGTAAAAATTTAGTGTACTTTTATTTTCTGCTTTTTGATAATCTGTCTGGTTCTAACTTTCATTAGGTGGTAGATGCAAGGGCTGGGCCTGGATTTAAGCTGACCAAACCGAAGAAGGAGAAAAGCAGGGAGGCGAAAAAGAAAAGCAAGCTGAAGAGGCTCCACAAATTTAAGAGACAGAGTGAGTTGCAGTTTTGCAAAATGAAAGGTGTGTCAGTTGTTTATGTTGCAGTGATTTGGTTTTACTTGTCCATAATTTATAGTTCATAATGCATTATTTGCCAAAAAAAATCTTTGTCCCATATTATGTATCTAGATGTCAGTTTATGATTTATTTTAATTAAAAATAATGAATGTAAACTCTCCTGAAAAATACTGATCAGCACGGTCTTGGCCTGCAGACTCCGATGCCCATAGCACCACCTCCAGTGTGTCTCCTCCGCAGTCACCCAGCTACAGCAATCAGTCCGATGACGGCTCGGATGTTGAATCGAAGCAGAGGCGTGCCTCGCCGTCCTCCTTCTCCTTCCTCGACCTTTCCTATTGGAAGAGGTGCAGTTCTTACTTTAACATTGGTTAATTAAAACACGTGCATGTGTTCATGGGCAGTGTGCACTCTTCTGTAGGAGTGGAATGGAGGGAAACTTTATGGATGCTGTAATTCTGTTGTTTTTGTGTCTTAAGCTTTTCTGTTTGTCACACAAGCCAGAACAAGTATATTATTAATGGAAATTGATACTATGTCGTAACGTTTTTGCTGAGGAATTGCTAGGAAGTAGCTTGTCCGGGCCCAGGATCCACCATGGACATTTTCATCAGTGTATAATTTTTTTCCTATGAATATGATATTTTAAAAGCGTAGCCTACATTTTTTTTTTTTTTTATTCAGGGGGAAAAAACTGTTTTGCCCTGGACACGTTTGTCTGTTGATGATCCCTGGCTAGGCTGAATTACTTCTCAGCTGTGCTTGGGCCCGTGGATAATAACTGATACTCTGTGTATTATTAAACTGTTGATTACACACAGTGCCATTGGCATAAGGTCGAGTCCTGAATTTGTCACCTTCATATTTTGACTTTTCTTTCTTGCAGACAAAAGGTGTGCTGTGGGATCATCTATAAAGGTCGCTTTGGGGAAGTCATCATTGACCCACGCTTCTTCAAGCCCTGTTGTAGCTCCAAGAAACAGGAGACCCTGCTGCCTGCACAGGAGGCACACCTTTCTGCTTCTCCTCCTGTGTCTCTAGCGGAGGAGGACTTGAAGGGGACCTGGTGATGGCCCACACGCTCTGCCCCCTCAGAGTCTCATTGGCTCCTCTTAGCTTTGTCTCCAGTGGCAGACTCGACCTCCACAGTTCCCTTGGTAGCTTTACTGTGTAGCTGTTAGACAGGTAGACAGTGTCCCATTTTTGTAAAATTTATTTTGAATATTTCTTTTTTGTATAAAAATGAATTTCCCTATCTTTTTTAAGAAAATGAAAAATAAAAAAAGCAGTTTTAAGGTCAGGGCATTAGTTATATTTATAGTTTCAGGAAGTATGATTATTACATTTTTTATTTTTTTTTTGTCCAGAAGCAAACGTGGGTTTTTATATATTCAAACTGTGAACTCATCCCATTTTATCAGTGCCAGTTTGTAAATACGGTTACGTTTTATTGGTTTTTGCTTTTTGGTCCTTTTGTCCTTTTTGGCTAAAAAGGAGGTTTATTTCCTGTATTAATATGCATAGATTAACAGTATACATCATTTCATTGCAGTGATGGGTTCTTATTTATGGCATTTTGTGGCAACTACTTCTTATATTGCATATTTTAGGCACAAACCAAATTATTGATGTTTTGTGTGTTTGATGGGTCCATTCCGGGTATCTGGGAAAATATGAAGTTCAGTGCAGTGTTTCTTTTCTGTTAAACCCCAGATGCCTTTCAAATTTATCAATTACTTCCTGCAATACTGATCGTAGATCTTCCGAAAATGTGTTTGGAAGTTGGTCAGTTTTAATAAATATGCAATGGAAGATGTTTGACACCCAGGTTTGTATGGTATCACCTTGCAGTAGGTGTTTGGCCTCATTTTGCCTGTCTATTGGAACACACTTATTCAGACAGCTGACGTACTTAAACTTTCATTGTGTGTACGTACATCCATCCAAATGCACCTACTTTCAGTCTGTAAAGCTCTATTCCATGGTTTCCCAACAAGGTACCTTTAATCATTTGCTCTTTATGCTTATATTTTGTCAAGCCTGTATGTCCTTGTAGGGAATTGAGGCATTTTGAGCAATTTCATGCCATTAGTCCGCTCTCCTTTACTAGTTAAAGGACTGCAGCATAGTCCTTTACACAGTGTGAAAGCTTAGATACTTGTGAGTATTATGGTTTGTTTATACGCTTTAACCCACGTGAAGCGACTGAGTGCTGATGTCAGGAAGGATTGTAACCTGTATAATCAGCTCCCTTGTTAATGCTGTCCGAGAAACTCCCTCATGGTTTGTCATTATTCAGGTTATTTGTAACAAAAAATTACAAATGAAATCTATGCAGACATTTTGAATGTGTGAAATCATGTTGAATTAAAGAGCCAACTAACATCAGGCTAAGAAAATTCCCGTTTTTCTTGCGAGCTCTCAAAGACTTCCTACGGTTGTGTGGGTTTTATCAATGCTGATTATGCTATGGTGTTTTTTTTTTACGCTTAACACACCTTAAAAACTTAAACTCCCTTCTTTGTGACTAAATGTGTTCCTCAGGAATTAAATGGACCTTGTAAACTGTTTGATTTGAACTAAACATCTCAAACATGTAAAAATTTCACTACAATTTCTAGAGAGCGTTGTGAGAATATTTTGCCTTATAGAACATGTAAAAATGTCCACTACCTCTTCCCACATTTTTCTTATTGACTGCAACACCATATGGAATTCTGCAACTAACTAGTTATCTACAGTAGTAAATTAACTATTGACACACTTCTACTACGAATCTGCATTAAGCTGTGTTTTTCTGCTTAGTGATGTTAGTCATGGCCTGCTTTTGTGACAATGTCTAACTAATGTTCCTTCTCACTAGCGGTTTGGATAATTTTACCAGCATTAAATATTAGCACATTTTTCTTATGGTAACATGAGCATTTGGATGAAGTTTAATACCAAATGTGGGAATATCACTGATTCAGATTTAAAGTAAGCCAATGTTATTTTCAGACTCAAAAGAAAATGTGCTTTTTTTTTTTTTAAAAGAAAAATCGTTCCATTGTAGTTTCCATTGTGAACATTGAGATTTCTGCTATAATTTATATTTATTTATTTTACAAAATAAACATTCCTGATGCTGTAAAAACTTTTTGTGCACTTTTTGGGAGTTAAACAGGATGCTATTTTATATATTTCATTTGTAGTCTGTGCTTTTATAAAATATAAATAAAATAATTACCTTCTGTTTCATATCACCGATAAATGCCCAAAAAACATGCTCTTATTAGTCGATTAGTATTGATTGGTAGTACAGTACTCAGCTGAGTGATGGCAATATGTGAGCAAAACAAATACAATGTTATACACGATTGATGTCCCCATTGTATACATGCAATAATCCTTGCTTCGTCATTACTGAATTGCATTGAATGTGTGAATGTTCCTTGGAAATTAAGTCTTTTAGTGGACTTCTTGTGGTTATAAATGCCATTAAATTGTGAAAACAAAGCCAAATGTTTGGAAAATACAATAATAAACTCATTCAGGCAACAAGGTAGCTCCGTGGAAAACACCTTCAGTATTAGGGGTGCGAGATGGACTGTTGCTTATGTAACGTGGATTTTCTGCCCCAGTACCGCCCCTCCTCAGCCAGTATAAACACACTGTTTAACCAGAATTTCTATTCCACGTCCCGATATAAGATTTTTTAAAAATGCACATTTCCTGCATCTGGACAATTTTATCGTCGGGCATACCTAATTTCCCCGTTTTTTACAATCTAATGTATATTTACTGTATAAGCGGTCGGACGATTGGTGGATGAATGCATTAATACCTCAAATATACTGTAACTTTAGCATAACCAATACAATCAACACAGTGGCAAGAATTAAGACCGTACGCATGTTACCAGAAAACAGTTGGACATTTACAAGGTTCCTATTTTATGAGAAAATAAGCGGCGTGATTACCATGTACTAACACTGAAAACTGACTCATCTTTTGATGTTTCGTCCGGTTGCCACAGGGTGGCGCCATCGCCCAACGTAAGAAGAAGTCTATGGCCTTTTGCAGAGGCGCCTCGAAACATTTCGTTGCAACGCCGACGACTCGCCGATGTTACTGTTGTAATCACCCACGATTGCTTGCGCGTCTTTTTTCCTTTTAATGTTTTAAAACTTTGGTCTGTGTACTTTAACCTCTCATATTTGAGTACTTGAATTCCAACTTGAGAAATATCGACTTTACTTGTTAGGGGCCCACAAGACCGCAATTTACGTGTGGCTTTAAAACAGCACTAAATGGATTAAGGATTCCTTTGTAGGTTTAATATATTAAATACACAGGCCAAACGCAACCTGTAAATCGCAACTGGTGTTAATATACAAATAAAAACAAGCAACGCGATATAATTATAAAATATTGTTGTTTATTTGCATGTACACTTACACGGGAAATTCAGAAAAATAGAAACATTTCCTTTTCAAAACACTTTCCCTGAACTTCGACGCCTCTGAAAGGAAGTGCGCGTTTAACGTTGATTTAATCTGGCTGGTTAACACTACAAGAAAATACACTTTTGGGGCACTGGTGATTGTTAAGCAAGCAAAATAAATAAATAAATAAATCGCCATTACACAAGTTCCACAAAATCAGTAGTATATGAAACCCCAAGAAAAGCAGCAATTCTATAATCTTTAATCATTAATAATTGCATAATACTTCATGAAGTAGGCCTAGATGAAATACTTGCATCGAGATTGGCCCCAAACAGTTGGTAAGGGAACTAATGCCTACGATACTAAGCGCCCCCCACATCACCGAGACTCACACACATTCTTCTTCCTCTTAAACCCTCGTTAACTTAAGTCGCTTGACAGGGGAGGATGAAAATGAGGCAGACACTTCGTTAACTCCTCAGTGTGAACGCGTCCGTACGGAGACACCACACGGGATCGTATCACTATGGGAGCTATTTGTACTTCGAGGGACTTCTGTTTGTTTTTGCTCTTGTTAAATACTCACCAAAGTGTCGCACTTGGAAAGAATCGAGGTAAGTCGTCGCACTTTACCCGACTGCTCTTTTCATTCAGCCGATTGCTGCTCCTTTCTTTTTTTATTATGCCCTTAATTTAATTTTATGCAGTTATTTTCGATAAAATATTCAAAATACACTATCATGATATTATTCACGCAGTTATGTTTATGCATTTATTATTAAATCCATTTAGCATATTCTGCCTTATATAGTTTGAAAACAAATGTAATCGTGTCTTTTGTTTGAAATTTGTAAATATCGAGCAGCAAACTAAAATGTGACTAAAAAGTACACGAGATAAACTTTCAAATATTTGTTGTATAAGATGTTTCGCATTATTTTTGAAACAGTTGTTAAACGGACTATGTTTATATAGCCTATGAATGATCGAGCTAATGTACGATTAAACGGATGTCACAGCATGTCATACGTATTCATATAGAAAATGTTTGTGGTTTTAATCATTACAAATACAGACCGATGCTTGGAAGGAAGGAATGTGTGCCACATTGACGCTGTTTGTCAGAATACACCGGCTTCATACAAATGCACGTGTAAAGCGGGATTTACAGGGGACGGGACACAATGCGAAGGTAAACGCCAATGTATGTCCAGTCAGTTAGCATTGCTTGCAAAAATTAAAAATTATGATCGCAGTATTGCCTCAAAATTATAATGAACTTTTAACATTTTGTTTCGCGTGATAAATAAACGTTTAATGCCATATTACTTTCTGGCAAACGAGTTTGTATGTTTATATGTATTATATTGCTTTGTTATAATTTTTATAATATACATTATTCATAAAACTTAATTTGTGTCTTTTTCTTAGACATTGATGAATGCGATATCGAATACAACGGCGGCTGTGTGCACGAATGCAACAACATACCGGGCAACTACCGGTGCACGTGCCACGACGGATTCATGTTGGCGCATGATGGACATAACTGTCTGGGTAAGACGCGCTAAAGATGCATCATGGTACAGAAATCTGCTAATACCCGATTCAGTGTGTCAGACTTCAGCGATGTAAGACAGCTGCTTTTACAGTATTGTGGTGTAATTGTTTTGGAGAACTGCAATTTTCATTGTCCCAAAATAAACAAACAAACAAATAAATAAAAACTGAACACGGTTGATACTTACAAAGTTCATAACAAAAGAACATTTTTAAGGTAACAGTCCACAATGCGTGATGAAATAGACATTTTTATTTAGAAAGATTTCTTCTTATAGAAATCCTTATGAAATACCTATAAGCAATTATGCTGAAATATTGAAACATACAGTGACAAATCTTACAAAACAACAAACGTTTAATTGCTGTTTCTGAATGCTTGTATAATGAAGAACATTTGAAATTCAAACATCATCCATATATAATGCTTCAATTGCTTTAATTGATTTTGAGATATATTTCTTCCAGTATTCCCGTTTACATGGGGACTCAGTCAATTTGGATGAATGCAGCTTTCTGAAGGTCTCTCTCTTCCTAGATGTGGATGAGTGTATGTTCAACAATGGCGGCTGTCAGCAGGAGTGCGTCAACACCATGGGCAGCTATGAGTGCCGCTGTAAGCAGGGCTTCTTCCTCAGCGACAACCAGCACACCTGCATCCACCGCTCCGTAGGTGAGTCTCGAGCTGTCCGTCACCCACGTCCCTGTCTCAGGGTTGCTCGGGGAGATTACTGCGGCCGCTCCAGCATAGATTTGAAATCATCTCTGTGCAGCACATGCTTTCATTAAGAAGTGAATAGAACATATTTAATGAAATTTCAGACAAGAGGGAGGTTCAACGATTCAATCGCAAACAGCGCCGCTGAAATTAAACTGTTGCCGGAGTATCTGGGAAGCCCTGGGCTGCGGCTGTTTGGCAGCGTCAGGGCCTCCGTGGAGATTTACGGAGCTAATTTGTAAACGCTGACATATAAGTGTGTGATTGACACCACAATGGGGATGATGGCTTTTAAGTGCGGTTGCCTTTTTCTGGTATTATCTATAGTAGCCTGGTCCCAAAAGACTCACGCTGTGGGAAAAGAAGATTCAGGTCCCTGGGAACAAAAACAAGTTAATAACTGCAGACCTCAGGCCTTTGTGAGCGATGTTATAGATGAGAATAAAGCACTTTTTTTTTTTAACGTGTCCAATGGGTTCTCATCCGCTTGTATTGTCGTGTGACTCTCTCTCTGTAAATTCAGCTTAAGGCATGCAACCGTTCTTGCCGTAGATGCAGTCTTTCTTACCGCAGGTAAAGAGTGTCAGTTCTTCACAGCAACCTACAAGACTAATGTAAACATCGAAGGTTGAGGTTCACCTTCACCGCTGACCCAATCCATGCAAACTAATGACAAGTGTGATTTTAAGGACTCAAATCTGACCACCTGTTTATGGTTTAAAAACAAAGGCAGCTGAACCACTGCAGCTCGGGTTCTGAAAAGACGGAGGACTCGAAGTATCTCTGGGCTGCATAAAGGAAGGTATCTCACCGCTGGCTTGGCAAACAAATGTGAGAGGGACCCTGAAGGGTGTCCTGTAAAGTAAAGCTCTTAAGTATTTCAAGTCGACATTAGCTGGAGAACCATTTAGAGTGGGGGCACCTCCCCCACGTTTGTTTCTGTACTTCTGAATCCTCATGCCTCAGAGGGAAACCTTTTGCTTTCCCCACAGATGGGTCCAGCCCTTTGTCCCTTGCGATTTGCTGCTCTTACCCCCCAAACGTCCTTTGATATGCTTGAATAACGCTCCTCCAGCCTGCTCCATTTAGCCCGTGTGTCTGACCGGTCTGCCGCATTCATACGTTGGGTGCAAAGCCCCAATCTGTGGCTGGGGCGGGATCCACTCACGCTCCATCGAGTGGCATCAAGCTCGGGACAAAAATGGGAATCCTGTCACAATGTTTTCCTTCTCAAGCGAGACCTCACTGCAAATTTACACTGGGCATAACAGCTGCACATGGAGTGTTTCTGATCTAGTTTCTTGTTCATAGATAATGGGTTTTAAGTTGTGTCAGCAGTGCTTAGGAAGCATCTCTTTATGTATACATATAGATCAGAGGGCTGGTTTGTGATTCTCTGTTGTGGAACTAGGCATTTGATGGACGATGTGTCATGACTTTATGTCCAGTTTCTTAGCCCCCTTTAGACATCCTCTTGTAATGTATCCATCTTTCATAATCTCTCACTCAGCATTTGAGTCTGTCCCAGGAAGCGTGGGGCGAATGTCAGGGAAACAGCCAGGACGGGATGCCAATCCCAAAATATATGAGCATAATTCAGCTACAGTGTCTTCCACGCTGATGAAACAAGCTGCAGTCGTGAGGATCCTTGGAAAAAGCGTATTTTACATTAGAATCTTCTAAAAGCAGATACTACGGTGGTTAAGGAGCTGGACTCTTTATTACATGATGGTATCACAGGGGTGTGTGCTGAGTTGTACAGAGGGAATGTACTTAGCCTGAATTCCACACTTGTGCACAGTGAGTGAGTTTTGATTCTTGTGTCTCTTAACATCTATGAAGTATCTGGAATATTGTGGATCATCTCTCTCTGCGTCGTTAGTTGCGATCACTCTGGGCTATAAGCCTGAGTATTTTAAGCCTATCCTCAAGATTTAGCCCTGGTGCCTATTATCTTCCTTCAAAAACAAAAATAGTCAAGCCCCAGGTAAACTTGACTTAGCCCCTGATCTTTTCGATAGCAAGAAACTCCCCCTGATCTATGCTACTGTGGTGTCTTACTGCTTGGCTCTGTTGCTTTATGCTGTGCTGACCCTCTTTGTTTTCCCTTCTCTCACCAGAGGGGCTCAGCTGCATGAATAAGGACCACGGTTGTGCCCACATTTGCAAGGAGACGCCCAAAGGGGGCGTGTCCTGTGAGTGCCGGCCTGGCTTTGAGCTAGCCAAGAACCAGAGGGGCTGCACATGTACGTGCCTTCACTCTGCTCACAAAATCTATGGACAGCTCGGCTTAAATGTATTCTTCTATCAGGAGAAAGTGCTGAGACCTTCTCGCAAACCTGTGTGCCTTGTGCGTTCTTCTCCAGTAACCTGTAACCATGGAAATGGAGGTTGCCAGCACATATGTGAGGATACAGAGCAAGGGCCTATATGCAGGTGTCATATGAGGTACGCCCTGCACTCTGATGGGAGATCCTGCGTAGGTAAGAAGAACTTCATAACAGAAAGGGTAACCCTTGCATAAAATAGACGAGGGATGCTTGGGGCCATTTATTAAAATGTATGACAGCAGATATGTACTTTGGAAAACCCATTGACTAGGTGAAACCATTGAGGGTTTTCTGGTCCCAAATAATTTTTGGACCCATCTATAGTTGCTGTACAATATATTATACATATAGTACTACTGTATACATATGTATAGTACTACTGTAGTATATACTATGTTGTACACCACTATTATATCATACTATACTCTACTAGAAATACTATTAATGCTACTGTACTATATACTGGGGTGGGGGCGATATGGCTGAAATGTCATATTACAATACTTTTAGTTAGATTCACGATCCCCGATATGTATCATGGTTTTTTTTTTGTTTGCAAATTGAAATCTATGTAGCAATGACTGTTTCTTCACGTAACCAGCAATTATATCCTTGCTAGAACCTCTGCTTGTAGCATTATTATAATAAACTTCATTAATTACGATATGTTAAATACTGTACATATAAAATAAAGAAATGTTTTGCAACAGTTGTAAAAAATTCAATGCTAAAGTGTTGTGAGTACAAAAGAACATTCATTTCTTCGTTTTATAACTATTCACTTATGAACTCTGTGTATAGCTAATGCTGTTCTGCCATCTGCTGTATGAACAGTATCTTTGCAGAGTTTATACATTACAGTTGATTGGTTCACATTGGTTTTTTACAAATCTAAATCATTCCCACAGAGTCAAAGTTGAACCTTTTTTATGGAACCAGTGTTACATTGTGCCTGACCATTCATTGGAAGCTCAGCCTAGCTACACTTATGTCAATAGACTCCTCAACAGCACATATGCTTGTAATGTGATATTGCCTTGTATGTCACTCTAGAGAAAAGTGTCTGAAGAAACAAAATTAAATGTAAGTGTGGTGGTATATCACGATTCTTCAGTATCTCTGAAATTCTTCTCATGGATAATTATAAATTATGGTTGTATCGCCCGCTACTACCAGATACTATCATCCATTTCTGGTTACACCCCCATTGCAATAAAACCTTGATATTTTCCTTGGTCATGTCTGTGACATCCCCCCCCTCACCCTGGCCTGCAGACACACATCTTTCTGTCTCCTGGACCTTCCCCTTCTGGGCACAGCAGCAGTCCTCCCCGTCTTGCCAGCACCTCACTCCGGTGCCTCACTCTACAGCTTCTTTCCTGTCCCCTTCCTGCAGTTTGATCACAATCAGGCAGTATGGAGCCTTGTGGCCTTGTCTGTGCCTGTCTGGTCCTGTGATTATTTGCTCTCAAATGCATCTCAAATCATATGCATATTTGCACATATATGCACAGACCCTATCAGTACCTGCTGCTTTATCTGCCATAAGCACAATGTCAACTGTGCGGCGTGAGCGTAAACAGGCCTCTGTTACTCTGAGCCGTGCAGGCGGTCAGATGAATCTTACTCCGGAGTTTGCCCATAGTCGCTTCCTTCAGCTCCACTCTTCAATGGCATCATAGTCAGGGTGTCTGACGATTGTTTTCTGTGGAGCAGAAGATGTGCCAGTGTGTTTGTCAGGAATGATTGTTAGAAATATGTTTGTTTTCTTGTTTTGTCCATTTCGCGCTTGTTATATAATAGTAGCAGAAGGCTGTCATCTGTGTCTGTTTTTTTTACCTGATTGTGACCGGATTGGAGGGCCGCATGTACGCCCAATAGCGTAAGTGATCCTGCCAGCGTCTGTGCACAGGAGGCCGTGTGAGGGTCGCCTGCTCTTCTTGTCTGTCCGCTGATGTCATTCTGTCGGCCGCGTGCCCCTGTCTTCTTGCCACAGAGCGGGACGAGTCCCTGGCAGACAGCTCCGAGCACAACGCCACGCTCCTGGCCGAAGTGGACAAGCGGGTGAAGCGGCGGCTGCTGATGGGTAATTTTATGCTCCTCTGGCCGCCTATGGATGCTGCGCCTTCAGCAGTGTCTCAGTATAATGCTCTACTGTAAGCAGCCCTTTGTTTCATTGGCTGAAGTGAAATGATTACAAACAGAGTGGGGCGTGCCTCCGATTTCCACAAGCCTAGTTATCTGTTATGTTATTGTCGGGTTATAAACAATACAAACAGATTCATTCCGACCAGCAAAACAAATATTTAATCAGTTTGTGCCAGTTTATAAAATAGTGTTATAATAATGTTTATTGCATTTGATTTTGACATAAATAAATTATGCACATTATATTTTACAGATATTAGTTGAGTTAGAGAATTGAGAAAATAAGTCATTTAATCATTTGTGAAATAAGTGTGTGAAAAAGATTGGTGTTAAACTTCAGCTATTCAGCTGCTTAATAATTGAATTAAGTTACTCGGAATTAAGTAATAGATTCAATATTTGTGATTAACTTATTTTAAGGAGGAACAAAACAAATGTTATTTTTGAAGTATTTCTCAGCTAAGAAAAATTCGGTTTAATTAAAAATGCCCCATAATACTCCACAGGTATTGAATTCATCGCAAAGTGGTTTTAAAAAATTGATAAATCTGTTTGTACAGTTGATAGTTCAGATAATGAAACTGAGTTCAGTACTAAACTGGAACGTAACCAGGGTAGAGTTTTACCATCAGGACAGAGCAGAGCACCACTGTTCTATACATCCATCATAATATTTATGGATGTGGTTATAAATCTGTGCTTTAAACTTCACAACGTTTCATGAACGCCTTTCTGAAATATTTTCACTTAATTATATAGCTGTGTAGACAGAAAATAATAGCTTTCATCCTGATCTTTGTGTTTTTCAGCAGAATTTCAGACTTCTAAGGATCTTTAAGTTAGACCAAAGAAATTAACTGCAAATGGACCACTTATAAAATTACTGGCTTGGTAATGCAATAAAAATGGTAGATGCAGTGACACCATGAGTAATATCTAAAACCATCCAAGCTGCCAAGGACTGATAATTTTTAACTTGAAAGCATTTTAGCTTTATAAGCCTAGATGTCTTTCCAAAAACCTCTCTAACACATAATGTTGTCTTCATTACGTAAGCCTGACTTACTTCCTCAAACAGTGAATGTCTCTGTTAGAGCAGGTCCTGCACACAGTGTAATGTCCCTGTGAAAGATCTGCGCACGGTGTAATGTCCATGTAAAAGATATACATACAGTGTAATGTCCCTGTGAAAGATCTATACACAGTGTAATGTCCCTGTAAAACATCTGCAAACAGTGTAATGTCCCTGTGAAAGATCTGAGTTCAATAAGAAATGAATGATGTCAGACACATGAAATCAAGGTAAGAACTGAAGCTCAAAGAGCAGAGGTCGTGATGTTAGTATAATCATCCATCCATCCATCCATCCATCCATCCATCTTCTAACCGCTTATCTGGGTCAGTCTGGGAAATACCTTGGACAGGATGCTGGTCCATAACAGGGACATACACACTCACATACTTTATGGGCAAATTGGCAACTAGCCAAGGTAGATTGGACTGTAGGAGGGAACCTGACTACCCAATGGAATCAAACATGACATAGAGGGGACGTGCAAACTCATAAACCTGGAGGTGCTGGCCTTAAAAGCTGTGCAACTGTTATTATTTTTATTGTTGTTGTTGTATGAAGTGAGTGGATTTCACCAGCATTGAATCTTCCTGCCTACCAATCAATGGGTCTTCATCTCTACCTGAAGCCGTTCTGTGGCTTATTTTGTTGCTGTGATTTTGACAGGCCCAATGTGACACCTTCCTGCCCCTGCCTCCTTTCAGAAACCTGCGCTGTGAACAATGGCGGCTGCGACTGCACCTGCAAGGACACGTCCACTGGGGTTCGCTGCAGCTGTCCGGTGGGCTTCACCCTGCAGCCCGATGGAAAGACATGCAAAGGTTGGGCGTCAGGCTGTGGCTCCATGCTGCGTGGGGGGATGCAAAAATGCGTTAACATAGACAACAAATGGTTGATGTTTAAGATTAACCATGCTGTTATTTAGTTAACTTTGTAAGTAATTATTAATTATTATTAATTGTAAGCATTGCTTTTGACATTAATCTAAATCATGAGAAATTTATTTTCAAATGTCCAGGCTGCTCCACTGGAAAGGAAACATTTACCCATAATCCTTTACCCATTTTACCCATAATCCTTTGCCTCAGACATAGACGAGTGCACTGTCCACAACGGCGGCTGCCAGCAGTTCTGCCGGAACACCATAGGTAGCTTTGAGTGCAGCTGCAGGAAGGGCTTTAAACTCCTCACCGATGAGCGCTCTTGTCAGGGTAAGGCTGCTTTGTGTCTCTGCTGGAGGGCGTGGGGGGGGGTGGGGGGGTTTGCTATGAAGAACACCTACAAACAACACCAGTGGCGACTTGCTGGATTCCTTTGAAGATCTTTAACGGGAAAATGTAATAGTGCTCCTAGGATGTGTTTCTGTAAAATGCTAAGATGGCCGCCTTGATACTGCTCCTTCCTGCGGCTCTGACAGGAGCTCGGGAGTTATCTCCGAGCTGTTATCTCTCTTAAGCTTTAAACGGATGATGCGAGAATTTATTGTAACCATATTCTGTGATACCGCCCCCCCCACCACCCACCAACACATTGCCAGTGGAGGGTGAAACGACTGTGCCATTGATGGGCCACTGTTTCCCACTGCAGATATAGATGAGTGCTTCTTTGAGAGGACTTGTGAGCACACATGCGTGAACTCCCCCGGAAGTTTCCAGTGTGTATGCAATAAGGGCTACACCTTGTACGGGTTGGCCCATTGTGGAGGTAAGACGCACAGTACTGAGATAGGCCTTTATCAAATCATTTCTTAAATTCCCAGGCTTGTTGTTTTTTACAGTGGTAACTACAACACAGCACAACATTCAAAAAATAATGAATGGCCAAAGACGTCATGCAAAGATTATATGGCAGTGAAGGTCTTGCTGTAAAGTTTAACCCGAGGACTTCTGGCGATTGCTCCACTGGCCACAACCCTCCGCAGATATCGACGAGTGCAGTGTGAACAATGGGGGCTGCCAGCACGGCTGTGAGAATACGATGGGCGGCTTCCTGTGCCACTGCCATGCTGGCTTCAGGCTGCACTGGAACAAGAAGGATTGCATCCGTAAGAAACTCCGCCAGTGTGACCCCTGTCTGTCAGCCCTCACTGCATCCACGCGCTGCAGCTTTCAGGCTGATCACAAGGCGTCACTGTCGCTATGATCCCTCCACAGTTTCTGGTTTTTCTTCCTTCACTGCTAATCGCTGCACATCACCCATTAGAGGTTACTGTGATTGTGGTTTTATTTCTTATAGGAGCAGATGATCAGGCAGCAGCTAGAGCCCCTGTGAAGCCAACGCTGAACTGCACTAGGGTGGAAGGCGGTGACCGCTGCCTCCTCAACTGCCAGTCCCAGGTTTACATTAGCGGCGGTAAGAATCGCTGATGGCTGCCCTTCACGTCTCGACTTGCCACCTGTTTTTGCGCTCTGTGTATCCATTCTATCTTGTGTTTATCTCTGTTTTCCCTGGGTTTCCGTGGTTCGCAGGGACTGAGGATTCCTACACGGTGACCTGTGGAATGCCGCTACTCTGCTTCACTGGAGGACAAAGGAACCAGAGCGGATCTCAGTGCTCAGGCAAGTACGCCCCCGTGGCAGCTCTGCCCCGGCCCCGTGTCGCGCACCAGCGCAGCCGTGTCGCGGCTTTGTTAGAGCCCGTAGCCTGACAAGGACTGTTACGCCAGTGAGGTAACCCCTGCTTTAATGTGTCCTTCTTGTTATAGGATCAGACATGACGAGGCCGCCTCGGATAAAAACCACGGCCACATTTAATTCAGGCACAGGGAAATGCAATTTGAAAAGGAGTCAAGAGAAGCTGAAACAGGGAGTGAATGCTGCTTTGTCAGGTATAGAAGACACAAAAACACCCCAGATGGCTGCAGGTTAAATCTGGATACTGCTGTTGAACCCTTGAGTAAGACACTAAATCTGAATTATTTAAATTAACATTAATCTACATAAACCAATGAAACAGAAAGTTTTGGACTCTCTGTAAGAGTGTACAATGCAAAGTATGGCATTGGAAAGACTAAATTTAACAAAAAATCTGGACAGCCCTTTGCTGAAAAGTTCTAAGCAGCTTTTCTTTGTCATTTGGTCTCATAATGGTTTATGTTGTTTACTTTAAGAATAATGAATTTTACTTCATACATATTTTATGTTGCCATAAAAACAGTTTATTATAAAAGTCAAAATGTTGTCGCTTATAAAACCAGTGGGAAAAAAACCTGTTGTTTTGCAGTGTGAAAAATTCCCTTTCGGTCCCTGGGCTTACTCTAATCCATCTCAAAGGTTTTCAAAGCTTCTAAAAGATGTTTTGAATTTTTAAAAGTTTCTTTATGGTGTATCTTTGATCTCGAGATTCTCATTAGCTGGAGGATACTTCAGAGTTACTGACAGTGTCTCTTTGCTGACAGACAGAAAAAGTCCCGTCACGGAGAATGTCCACTTCAGCTTCGTCAGCCTGCGCTGTGTGTCCTCAGACCACTGGCCGCGCAGTCGTCGTGGCCGCAAAGCGGGAGAAGGCGACAGCTCATCCATCACAGCGGAGTTCGAGCTGGACGTGAACTTAGAGGAGGTAACAGGTTGGTTTCTCCCGTTTTGGCTCTCGCCAGGAGCAGCAGGTTATTGGGGGGTAGAATGTGTACCGGTCATGGTGCTATGAAGGGAGTCTGACTCTCTGAGATGCTCTTAAATTCGTGCAGTAGTAGGTCCCATAGGGACGTAAATTCCTTTTGGCACAGAGAGCTGCGACTTGGGCTGCGTGCGCCACCGCGCCCAGAAGCGCCTGCGCAAGACCATCCGCACGCTGCGCAAGTCCATCAACCGGCAGCAGTTTCACCTGCACTTCGCTGGCCTGCGGTACCAGATGGGGAAGATGGCGAGCCCGGCCTCGGAGACGCCAGAACTCTGCGGCACGGGACAGGTGCCGCTGAACCAGAAGTGCGGTACGTGCTCTGGTCGACTTGGCCGGGCTGGCAAACAAAGGCGGTAAAACACATTTCCCTACCAACATACAGGGGTTGAAGTGCTGTTGTGTTAGGTGGAGAGTGCCCTGACCGAGCCTGACTTTGGTTACAGAAATCTGCCCTCCCCCATTGACGTACCCTCTCCTCGCCTGGCTTCAGGGCTCTTTGGATCCCCCAGTTTGTCGAGTTCCCACTAAGACCTTATCACCCTAAATGCACTAACCCTAATGACGCTTAAGACAGTTTCCCTTTCGTTATCCATCCTGCACCCCAAACTAAACTTTTTTAATTGGCCAGGATGAGGTCAGGTCAGGCATTATCCTTAAAACAATCCTGAGATATGCCCAAGTAAATGATGTCATCTGTTCAGTCATGTCATAACCTGAGCTCACTGTCACTGTTAAAGGTGGCGATGTTGAAAAGACAGACTCGCAGAGGCACTGCATTTATTTCACACACATCTTCAATGAGACTCACATCCCCCCTGCTGCAAGAGGAACTATATATTTTCCCTTCCCA
>JAODKF010006836.1:0-11409 GCA_026779585.1 Mormyrus proboscirostris
CTGAATCCTTGGGTTCCTTTAAATCAGAGCTAGATGAGATTTTAACAACTCTGAGCTATTAGTTAAGTTCTCCCCAATTGAGCTTGATGGGCCGAATGGCCTCCTCTCGTTTGTATCGTTCTTATGTTCCTATGAGTGCTCGTTTTCCTTTTTTTCCATTTCGCATTTGAGCGCAAAATGGGAAATCAAGAAACGGCTCGTTATCTGTTTTTTGATTTTGGTTTTCGAAACCAATATTGAAAAAAACCCTCGTTTTTTTGTTTTCAGTTTATGGTTTTGAATGGAAAAACGAATGAACGAATCATAGAGGGATACAGAAGGGCAAACATCTTGCAAGCACAACATTGAGATGCCCCCATAATTACCTAAATCACTATGATCCCCTCCTTTACCCCCAGTATATTAATATAGCGTATTTAAACTTTTAGTTGATCTACTTAAAGTATAGTTAAAACAATAAAGTGAAAAATAAAACACTAAATTAACACTTGTGTACAAAACTGAACTTTTTTTTATAAATTATCCAACAGCATCAGCAGAACCACGTTTACCAAAATTGCTCTAGGGAGGCTGAAAAACCACAAAAACCCTCTCAAAGCAGGCTACTGCTGGAGCGGGATAACCAAATTGGGATTTAGTTATTTTGGACGTCCTCTGCCGTGATGCAAAACTAACATTCAGAATATCTAATCAACGCAATCTTGCCCATGTCGGTACTTTGGCTTTTTCAATAATTCACTTGTACTAATAAAGCAGTCCACGTATAGTGTTCATTTGGATCTTTTTATACATAACATCTGGTAAAAATGTAATTACATTAATTCTTCTCTTTTTACTTGCCTATTTTGCCATCTGCTTTTAGTTAGCTACCTGAAACAGAAACAGCTGTACTGTATTTTGAAAGAGTGAATAAAATTCAGTAAATAGCAACGCTGTCTATTTTATGACCATAAAGTCAATTATTTTGTCAAATGTCAATTAGATGGTAATCTGCCTGAGACATTAAGAAAAAGAAAAAAAAAGTTATAATGATCATCTGTTTAATGTTCATGTGCTTCTAGTGATCAATTTCACCCAGACAGATGTGATCACTATAAAAGGTTTATTTTGTTTGCAACTATTTATTTTCTGCTTTAGTAGGGAACTTGCTTTTTACTTTAAAACTAACATGTGACCTTTTTCAAGCAATGTTTTCATTTCAAGTGATTTGTGCTTTGATTTCAGATAAGATTTTACATACAGGTATTGACCCCTTTGTGTCTGATGTCACGCTCTTTTCGCGCGGATTGCGTCCGCCATGATGGATGGCGGAAGTGAATGAATCGCCTGTGGAGGCAAGCCTTCACGTAGTTGAACTGTCGTTGTTAGTTTTTTTTTTCTTGTGGTGGTGATGCAATGGTGATTTCTTGCTGTGCTGTGGGCTGCAGCAACAGGCAAGGGTATAAACATAATGTAGCATTTTATCGAATACCTTTTGATGAAGAGAGAAAACAACAATGGATAGCTGCAGTGAGTCGGAAAGACATGCAGCCCTCCAAGTACTCATGGATTTGCAGCAAGCATTTTATAAAAGGAAAGATTAAATTATTTTCCAGTTACATACTTATTTGCTTTGCTTTGTATGATTGCTCGTGCATGACTGTTCTGTTCCTGGTTTTCGACTCTCGCCTCATCCCTTTTTGTACCTTCGCCCTGGTTTTGACTGCCTGCTTGGTTTTGACCTTCCGCCTGTACTGTACTTCGACTTTGCCTTTTTGACCTCCCCTCTGGATACCTTCGCTTCGGCTGTGTGTTTCCGTGTTTCACTTCAGTGTGTGCAAGGAGTGTCTGCCTTTTTTGTTTATTTGTAAATGTGGGAATTACTGTCTGTTTTGGTTAGGGAGTTAGGTTTAGGCATTGTTGTTTCCTTTTACGCTTTTTTAGCTTACAGTAGCTTGGGGTTGTATTCGGAAGATGTGTTTTTGTTTGTTTCTATGGTCTTTGTCATTTTGTAACATATGAAATACCATACTGTTATCCATGATGTTAAACAATACGTTGCTCTAGTTGCTACACTGATCTATTACGTTTACCTGCAGTCTAAAGTTTCATGCACAACTTAGTCAAATGTTTTAGTGTCAAAACTGACAATAGTGGTTTGCCTATAGCCCTAAAATAGTCAGACAATGCAAAGAGGAAGTTAATACCACCTGGTAGTTATAGGTTCAAGTGGTAATACAGGCTTTCAATTCAGTACAGATGCTTCTCAAAAGGTATACCGTAAAGGTTTGGTAATAGGCTATCTTAGACAAGCAACCTTTTCCCATTATGTGTATTGGAATCATTTCCTCATTCAGAGTAAATCATACCTATTTTTTATGCCTTGGAGAGAAAAATTACTACTGGATATCTGAAGGTAATTTCCAAGCGCCAATGTGTAATGCTGTGACTGCTGGTATGCCACTGGAGACCCCTCTGGCACTGTCATGGGCTTACAGTGGCTATGGAAAGTATTCAGACCCCCTTCAATTTTTCACTCTTTGTTATATTGCAGCCATTTGCTAAAATCATTTAAAATTATTTTTTCCCCTCATTAATGTACACACCATATTGACAGACAAAAAAAAAAGAATTTTTAAAATTGTTGCAGATTTATTAAAAAAGAAAAACTGAAATATCACATGGTCCTAAGTATTCAGACCCTTTGCTTGTAATTAAGTAGAAGCACCGTTTTGAGCTAATACAGCCATGAGTCTTCATGGGAAAGATGCAACAAGTTTTTCACTCCTGGATTTGGGGATCCTCTGCCATTCCTCCTTGCAGATCCTCTCCAGTTCTGTCAGGTTGGATGGTAAACGTTGGTGGACAGCCATTTTTAGGTCTCTCCAGAGATGCTCAATTGGGTTTAAGTCAGGGCTCTGGCTGGGCCATTCAAGAACAGTCACAGAGCTGTTCTGAAGCCACTCCTTTGTTATTTTAGCTGTGTGCTTAGGACCATGTGATATTTCATTTTCTTTTTTTTTTAATAAATCTGCAACAATTTCAAAAATTCTTTTTTTTGTCTGTCAATATGGGGTGCTGTGTGTACATTAATGAGGAAAAAAAACAATTTAAAATGATTTTAGCAAATGGCTGCAATATAACAAAGAGTGAAAAATTGAAGGGAGTCTGAATACTTTCTGTACCCACTGTATTTGAAAGAGTCCAGTTTTATTGCTGTTAGTGATAGATGCTAGCCACGGGTGGAAATTTTGCTTCTGTGTCCATTTGAGAAGATATTGTAATTGACTTGTAATAAAGTAATGATGGAAATTTGAAGCTTCTAGTCCACCCTGATGTTTGGAATTCTGTAGAGTGGCAAGTGCGATTCTTGATGGTTTATTTTTCCAATAAAAATGAGTTGTAAATGAGTCTAGGGTTTTGAACCAGTGGTCTGTGGGGGTGGTCAGGATCATTGAGAAGAGGTAGGTAATTTGTGGGAGAGTTTTCAATTTGACTGTTGCTATTCTGCCTATTAGGGTGAGTGTGAGTTTGTTTCAGCATTTATAGTCATCTTCAATCTTTCATAGTAATGGAGCGTAGTTGAGGTTAAAAAGTTCTGACAGTCTGGGGGAGATCACAATACCCAGGTATTTAATGTTGCCAGTGTTCAGAGAAAGAGAGGGATCTTGGACTGTAAAGTCGCAGCTATTTTCGGATAATGCTAATATAGTTCATTTTTTCCAATTTACTGTATAATTAGAAACTTGAAGTGATTAATAACATTAAAGGTTTCTTGAAGTGATGCACGGGGTGATTGTTGATATAGTAACAGATCATCGGCATAGAGACTGACTTTTGGGTTCTGAATTGTAATTTTGGATGCCTTGAATTTTGCCATTCTGTCATATTGCTGCTGCTAATGGTTCAATGAATATGGCGAGATGATGGAGAAAGTGGGCATCCTTGCCTGGTTCCCTGGTGTAATGTGAAGCTTTGTGAAGTTATTCCATTGGTGACGACAATGGCTTTAGGTGAGGTACATAGTGTCCCTGTGCAATGGATAAACGACTCTCCAAAGCCAAATTTTTGTAGGGTGGTCATAAGGAAGGCCCAATTAACTTTGTCAAATGCTTTTTCTGCATCCAGCGACACAATGATAGTATTATTCTGCTGTTTTTGTGATATGTCAATTAGATTGTAAAGTCTACGGATGTTGTCGAAGGCGTGCCTGTTCTTTATGAATCCAGTTTGGTCTGGATGAATTAGAGTGGTATTGTTTCAGTTCTTGTGGCTAATGTTTTAGTGATAATTTTAAGATCTGTATTAATCAACAATAAAGGGCGGTAGCTGGACGGATGGGTTGGATCTTTGTTAGGCTTCAGTAGAAGAGTAATGGCAGCTGTATTCATATGTGTTGGTATGAATGAAGTATTTTTAATATCAGCAGTTAATCGGATGAATTGTGGTGATAAGATATCCCAAAAATGCTTGTAAAATTATGCTGGTAGTCCATCGGGTCCAAGTTGTTATTTGGCATGTTTTGAAGTGCTTTGAAGAGTTCTTCAACTGTAATTGGTTGATCTAATAAGCTGGATTGTTCTATAGATAGTGAAGGGAGATGGACAGAGTTAAGAAAGTAGTCTATTTCAGATTGAGTGGGTTGATTACCGGCAGAATACAAGTCACTGTAGAATTGTTTAAAAATGTTGTTTATATCATGTGGATCCTGGGTCGGTTTGCTTGTGGAGTTAAGAATGGATGGGATAACTGATTTATCTTTCTTTTGTTGTAGCATATTTTCCAGCCTTATTGGTGAAGTGGAATTTGTCATATTTAAGTGGCTGGATGTGTTTTCCTTTGAATGATACTGTCCACTTGTCTTTGTAAATGTTTTAATTCAGTTTGTACATCATCTGAGGAATTGTGAAAAAGTTGGTTCATCAGATGTTTAATTTTCTGTTCTAATGTATATTCCAATTTCTGTTGCTGCTTTTTCTTGTATGAAGAATATCATATGATTATACCTCTAATGACGGTCTTACCTGTTTCCCAGAGTATAGATATTTCCAGAAAAGAAGACCACTCTCTTCTAATTAATGTAGTGAAATCATTATCCTCTAGAAGTGACGAATTTAGACACCACCTGGTAGAAGGTTTGCAGCCTGGCTGAAAGGATAAGGATAAAGAGACAGGTGCATGATGGTCACTAATAGCAATAGAGTTGATCGTGTTCTCAGAGATTTCCTGAATGAGGGAGTTGCTGACAAGAAAAAAACTTATTCTTGAAGAGGATTGGTGGACCGATGCTATGTATGAGTATTCTCTTAAAGCTGGATTTGTTGTTCTCCAAGTAACGCCAAGACCATATTCAGTTATGTATTGTTTAATTATTTCAGATGAGTGCCAAATTCGTGTATTACTATGATTGCCACAACGATCCAAAGAGGGATTAAGAACAATATTGAAATCTCCAGCTAATATGAGATTTGAGGAATTGAGACGGGAGAAGAGGTCACTGAAAAAAGATGGATTGTGATTATTTGGGCCATAAATGTTAGCTAGTGTGAGAGTAATATGACTGATTGTAACAGTAATAATGATAAATCTTCCACTTGGGTCATAAACTGTTGAATTGAGAGCGAAGGGGATGCTTTTATTTATCAGAATTGTGACGCCCCTTTGTTTGCTATTAAAGGTAGATGAAAATATTTTGTCAAATTGATTCAATTTGAGATATGGGAGTTCAGCTTCAGTTAGATGTGTTTCTTGTAAGAAGCATACATCAGCCTTCAGCTTTGTGAGGTGATTAATTACTTTGATTCTTTTGGACTGAGTGTGAAAGCCACATACATTCCATGTTAGTTTAAGTGGATGCATGCAGGGCCGCTTTTAAGGTTCTGTAGATGTCGGTGCAAGAATTTGTCATAGGGGCCCGGCAGACCATTTTGGACCGTCCGAATCTTTGGCTAAACGATCAACTCTCCAGTCCAAATCACATTAGGCCTGAATTGCATATGTGATTCGTGAACCTAAAATATTTTCGGCCATGTTCATTCATGCTCATTGAGTCATCTTGCTTTCAACGAAAGCGGTTGTGTTTGCGTTCACCTTATTGAAATGGCAAAATTAGCAGAAATTGTAATTAATAAGATAAATTGTAATAAAATAAAATTATAATAAATAAAAATAAATATAGAATATCTGTCATGACCTGCTCGTACGATCCTTCCGTGTGCCACGCCCCCTTCGTTACCTCATGTTAATTCCTGATTGTGATCACAAGTTGCCTGTTATTTTCTGCTTGTCTTGTGTATTTAGTCTGAGTTAGTTTTCCCCAGATTGGTCATTGATGTTCGTCGCCGTCTGCCCTGTTCGTCTGAATAAACCCGTTTGCGTTTGGATTTTCGCCTTCCTGCCTCATCCTTCCCAGCATCCTGCCTGCCAGTTTACCGGGATCACAACAATATCATTGGATACACTATATACTCTTTATTATTTAGATAATAATTTAGAATCAAATTAATGGTTAGTCTTAAAGACTAGTTTTAATGCATATTATTCAATGTAATTATATTGAATAAAGAAAAAAATGTTCATTCATCATTCTTATTACCGAAATTACAAATTAGCAAAGACATTTTAGCTACTGAAAGTAATATCGGTAATGTACTAAGTCGGTTGACATAGTACTTCGCAAATGGTTCTTTAAACGTCGCAACACACTGAATGAACGTTCAGCCGAAGAGATGCCAATCGGTAATGTAATGATGAGTCGAAGCAGCACTTCGGTAAATGGGAAAATGTCACCCAGTTGCTCCTTGGTGATGAACTCTAGAAGTCCAACACCCCCCCCCTCTACTGAGATATGGCTGAGATGCAGAGAAATAAATTGTCTTAAATTGCAGCAGTTCCTCAGGAAAAGTCGCGTTCAGATAGGCTGGAAAACTATCGACAAGCATCCAAGCTTGTTTCTTGATTTCATCTGCTGGCATGTTGCGAAAAAGATGAGGCGAGAAAAAACCAAACAGCCGCGTTACTTCATGCAGCCTGTCAGTTTGTCGATGCAGTTCACTGACCAATGAGTCCACAGTAGCGTAAACAACATCAACGTGGAACTTCTTCTGTGGGTCTTGGATTGTCTCGTCTGCCTCCTCTGCAACCTCTCCAGGCATCTTCTTGCTGCGCCTGACTCTTGTATTTGCGGCTAAAAATTTAGCCAAGTCTAGATCCAAGCTGCAGTTCTCCCACAACTGATGAGCATCATGGATAATCTATTCGACAGCAGCATCATTTCTGTACTCTGATATTTCACTTTCTGCTCTGTTCAGAATTTCTGTAACTTGAAACAGATCATTTTCTTTCTTCTGCGGCATCTGTGACGTGACACTGACTATCTGCAGTAAACAGTTCCAGAACACCAGAGTGGAAACAAATTCAGACGTAATGTTTGCAAGAAGGTTTGTTGTGGTGTTTACCTCGTGAACGTCATGGCCCTCATCTATCAAAATCTCCTAGATATCCACAACGCCGGGCAAATTTTCAATTAGAGCACTAGTAGTGCTAGCCCGCGCTGACCATCTTGTGGCAGAATTGTTCTTCAGAGTCACCACTCCTTTACGCACCTGTGCAACATCTGAAGATGACACTGTTTTTCCACATCAACATTAAACGGCTCATGCTCATCATGATCAGAATTGTCTGTATTGTCGTCTGTAGCTAACACATTGTCGAACAGAGCAGCTTTTACTGGAGTCACAGTTTTACTTCTGTTTTTCAGTAACCATTCATAACACTGGCTCCATCGTATGCTTGATCACCGAGATGGGCGACATTTAAATCATACTTGTTGAAGCAGTCGAGAAGTCCTGTCAGATATCCACGTGCACTGTGATCAGACAAATTAAAGAAAGCGATAAACGACTCCTTGATGGCCACCCATCTCTCTGGATAGTCCACTTTTACGTAACGAATGAGCAGAGCTATCTGATCAGTTTTAGATACATCAGTGCTGCCATCGCATGCCAGTGCATGACGGTCCAGAAATTCGCATTTGAAATGTCTTGCAAAATTTTCTGACGACTGATCTTTGCCAACATCGCAACTTCTTCTTCCATGATAGTATTTCTGAGATATTTAATTCTGTTGCCAGAACTAAGGTGGCGCTCCAACTGAGGGACGTATCTTGCCAGAAGCGTCATTATTGTCAAGTATACACCACAATTACAAGCGTCGACATTTGATGAAGAGCCTCTAAGTGGCAAATTCAAGGCTGACAGTGTACGAAGTGCATCCATTTGTATTGTCAGTATATATTTCCACCGCTGTCTATCGTCTTCAATTTGTTTCTTTATAAAATTATCGATGGAGTGATTATTTTGGAATGCCAGCAATGACTCCAATGCATTGAAATGCGTCTTCAATTTACTATGCTCTACCAGCCTTGAGCTTAAGTGTCTCCAGTCTTTCCACAAATTCGGCTGCCCACAAAATAACCAACAGCAGTAGTACTAGGCTGCATCCAAAGATGGGGAGTAAGCGCCTAAACAGGGGCCCGCAGTGCATTGCATCGATTGCACCTATGTTAAAAACGGCCCTGGATGCATGAGTGTTTGTTATTCAGACAATATATGTTATTATTCATACAGACACTGAACAAAATAATTTATTATTTTCACTATACATGTTACCTTTAGGCCTTGTTATTTGTAAGCATGGAGTTAGCTTTCATTGCTTTGCAGATGATACACAATTACATATATCAGCCAAACCAGAATCATTCACGAACATCCTTTCCACAAGAACATTATTTCATAATTAGCAGGTATTTACATGAGCTGTAGTCAGAGCCTACCTCTACATGGATGGTAACTAGCCTGGCAAGCCAGACCCACGCACGATGTTCCAAAAAACGCTCTTTCTATGTTTCAAATACTACCCCTTTCTACATATATCTAGTCACGCAGTAATGAAAGCTTGAAAGTTTAGATTGCCAGGATTCAAGACAACTAAGCTGTCATTCTCAGTTTGCTACTTAGCTTTAGCTTGCTAAAATGACTTTCTAAACCAGAAAGTAACGTTAAGTTAATGTCTTTACTTACCTCAATGTCATTGTGGAATGCCTTGAGATGTCTTTTAAGGTTTTAAGCCTTGTGGTGTTTTTTCACAATATTTTGTGGCCGCATTTCTCCACCTTCTGTGGCCTGAATGGCAGCACAGGAAACAGAAATACTGCATAATAATAATAACGCGATTAAATGAGAGGAAATATCGTCTCATCTCGTTTTACATTTTAGAGACATTTTAGTATAGTTTATATTTTGTAAACCAAATTTAGTCTCGTTTTTATTTGTCAACAATATTGCATGATATATTTTGTTCTAGTTATCATCACATGACCAGCATTTACATTGTGTCTCGTCTCGTCTCCGTCACATCAAAAAGATTCGTTGACGAAGATATTTCGTCAAAAATTTCATTGATGAAATCATGATTGAGCCACCCTCTTTGACTATGGCAGAGAAAATTATTAGGACACCTCACCCACATGATAGAAACTCCCTAAGACTTATTAACTGAGTAAGTAATGTGAACTTTGTGTCTAGTACAGATGTCACTGAAGTCACCAATGACTTCAATACAGTGGTTAGTCAGATTTTAGATGAAACAACTCCTTTGAAAAATAAGCCTCACCGGTGCCTGGGGAAGGGGGGGGTTTCGGGAGTTTACCCCGACGTCGATGTCCCCTTCCTTTCCGAGAGACTGAGAGGCGGCCGCCCGGCTGTGAACCACCCCGACGCAATGCCCATGGTGGTAGTGATCCCTTGGAGGGGTCCACAGCCATGGAGAGGGTGATCCCCGAGGGATCCCAGTCCAGCTCCTCCTCCAACTCCAGTGTGGAGGAAGGAGCGGGGGTCAGGTCGTCAGGGACCACCCCAGGGACTGAGGACGAGGGAGCACGGACCGGGGGGACTGAGGCCGAGTGGGGTGGCACATCGGCTGCCAGGGCCGGAACCAACAGGCGTGGCTGCAGGCGGCGCGGCCAGAGCCACGAGCGAGACAAGCGGAGCCAGCGAGACGAGCGAGCCGGGCTGGACAGGCAGGACAGGCTTACGGCCAGCAGGGGGCGCCTCAGCAGGCACCTCGGGCATGCGGCCAGCAGGGGGCACCGCAGCGGGCACCTCGGATGTGTGGCCAGCAGGGGGCGCTGCAGCGGGCACCTCAGGCAGTGGCACCGCTGGTTCCCTCATCATCCGCCAGTACAGATCCTGGAGGGTGAATAACCGTCTGACTAAGATCTCAGACGCAGGCAAGGCTGCAAACACAGGGAAGTCCTGTGTGAGGAGGGCACCATCCACAGGGACCTCGGGTGGCAGCGGCGAAGCAAGAAATCCCAGAAAGGCGTCGGACACGCCCCCTGTTTGCGATGTTTCTGTGTCTTTCGCGGGGCAGAGACAACAGGGGCGAAGGGGACTTTGGGCTGCCTGTACAGTGAAAGAAGAAGCCTCCCGTAGTCATTTGTAACAGTGTGAACTGGGACTTTGCCATTTGCTCATTTTACTTCCTCTGTTGGCACCTAGAGGATGGGCTTCCTCTTTGAGTCTGGTTTCTCCCAAGGTTTCTTCCTTTTAGGGAGTTTTTCCTTGCCACTGTCGCCTGTGGCTTGCTCACTGGGGGCTTTGGGCAGGGACAATGTAATGTTGTCAAAATGTGCTATACAAATAAAATTAAATTGAAAATTAGGTCCCCCATTCCCAGTTCGGTTTTCCCTATCTTCTGACATGATTTCACCAATTTCAACACTACGTGGATGATCTGGTGATTCCAGAAAACAAGGACACAATGCACTGCTACCTCATCCCATGCCTCCTTCACCTTGAAAGCCATAGGTGCAACAGTGGTGCTACTGTTCAATGATGTGCTTGCACAATTTCATCTAGTTCACGAGCACATCCTTTTCCTCGGATGAAAACATTTGGGCAAACGTGCCATTGTAATAGTCCGCTAAAATTGCACCGCTGCCTTTTAAAGGTGAGGTTATGTGCCATTCCTATTGGTTCATTGCATGCAATGCCCAAAACACACACTTGCAATAGCGCAAAGTCATTTTAGTTATTTTTCTGCCATCAAAAATGAAATGGATTTGGACACACCCATAAATGTTAGTTGTGCTATGCGCTTTACACCTTGCGTTAGACTGTAAAAATAAAATCTCATAAGTCACTTAAAGGTAATATTAATTGTATTACTTGGCAAGACTCAGAAATCCTTGGTTCCATTAAAAATCTGTATTTGGATCCTATATCCGTTTGTATGTTTGTGGTGCATTTGCAAAAGATAATTTTACATCAGAATTTATCTACTACTAGTGCTATCTGTCACGATCCGCTCCGTTCCATCCTCCCGTGTGCCACGCCCACCTCATTACCCTGTGTTCCGGCCCGATTGTGT
>JAODKF010006837.1:0-11405 GCA_026779585.1 Mormyrus proboscirostris
CACTAAGCATTAAACACAGACAATATTACACATAATACATTCTGAAATTGCTTATATCCAATACTACTTGTATATCATTCATTCTAAAATAAACTCATTTACCTATGAGAAAATATAAGTACTTGACTTCAAACTTAAATAATTATGACACAAGCGCCTTATGAATCAATGTAACAATGCATCATCTAATAATCCAGCATTACATAATAACTTGACTAGGTATCAATGAAGACATTCATACTTCTTGTTTATTATGTAATGCACATTATTATATTTTCATAATTAAAAAGTAAAACTCCTGAATTTTGTAATTACCACTGCAGTATGTAATAATTAATTGAAAAATTTACATATTGCATTCAGGCTGTATTATTACAAAATGTAGGTGCTTCAGATAATGAAGAGATTAATTTTTATTTATTCTATAATGAGTTATTATTACACAATGCGCTGTAACACTCCACTTTCCTGTACATGATTCAAGTAATTTAACCATGAAATATACTACATAACATTTTACTTTTCACAAGCAAATCCGCCTCCTAAATAAACCAAATCCTGCTGCATACTTTCAGTTCTGTGTCACAAACAGATCTGCAGGCGCTGCATTGACGATTGAGGTTAGGAAGGACTAAGAGTATAATGGGTCGATCAGACCTGGTCAGCCATGGCAATTGATTATTTCCTCAAATATGATCAGTTTAAAAAAACCTACGATGAAAAGGTATTACAACAAGGTCGTTACCCTCGCCTGGACTAGGGTCCCCGGGGCCCCACCCTGCAGCCAGGCCTGGGGGAGGGGCCCATTGGTGAGCGCCTGGTGGCCGGGCCTTAGCCTGTGAGAACCAGCTGGGCCCAGCCCGAAAGAGGTACACGGGACCGTCCCCAGGTGGGCCCACCACCCACAAGGGGAATGTTAGGGGTTCAGTGCGATGTGGATTGCGTGGCGGCCAAGGGAGACCCTGGTGGACTGATCCCTGGCTGACTAAACTGGCACAAAGGACATGGAATGTCACCTCTCTGGTGGGGAAGGAGCCTGAGCTTGTGCATGATGTAGAGAGATACTGGTAGAGGGCTCACCACAACGCATAGTGTGGGCTTTGGAACTCTGGAACCAATATCCTGGAGAGGGGTGAGCAACACCGGGCTAGGGTGGAGCTACTGGGGGTGCACCACCAGCTCGGTGCATTAACAACAGAGTTTACCACGGTGAGTAAGAGGGCTGTCTCACTGTGCCTTCTGGTTGAGGAGAGGTCTCTGACTGTCATATGTTCTCTATGTGCTGAATGACAGTTCGGAGTACCCAGCCTGAATGGTGTGCTGGTTAGTGCACCACGAGGGGATTCAAGCTGTCAAGTTGAAGAAGGAGGCCTACTGGGAATTATTAGCCCGGGGGTCTCCGGAGGCAGTTGACGGGTACTGGCAGGCCAGGCAGAACACGGCTCGAGTGGTTGCAAAAGCAAAAACTCGGGCGGAAGGAGTTTGGTCTGGCTATGGAAAGTGACTTTCAGTTGGCCTCAAAAAGGTTCTGACAAACCATCCAGAATATCAAGAGGAGGAAACGGCTCCTGGTTCCTACTCTTTACAGTGGGGAGGGGCTGGTGTTGACCTCACCTGGGGAAATCACTTGGAGGTGGAAGGAATATTTTGAGAACCTTCTCAACAGTGCCTCAAATACATCTACATACACCACCTTCAAGACATCATAGAACATGGGGCCAGAGGGGGCTGGGGCAGACATGCCCATCACTGGGGCTGAGGTGACCAGGGTGGTTAAAGAGCTCCGTGGCAACCGCGCCCCCGGGGTGGACAAAATTCACTTGGGGTACCTGAAGGCTCTGGATGTTGTGGGGATGTTATGGCTGACACACCTTCTCAACAGTGCGTGGAGGTCAGGGACAGTACCACTGGATTGACAGACCGGGATGGTGGTCCCCTTATTTAAGGAAGGGGACCAGAGAGTGTGTTCCAACTGCAGGGGGATCACACTTCTCAGCCTTCCAGGGTACTGGAGAGGAGGGTGAGATCGATAGTCGAATCTCAGATTCAGGAGGAACAATGCAGTTTTTTTCCTGGCCGTGGAACACTAGACCAGCTTTAAACCCTAGCAAGGGTATTGGAATGAGCCTGGGAGTTTGCTCATCCAGTCTTCATGTGTTTTGTGGACTTGAAGAAGGATTACGACTGGGTTCCCCGAGGTGCCCTGTGGGGGGTGCTTCAGGAGTATGAGGTCCGGGATCCACTGTTGTGGAGGATTCGGTCCCTGTATGAACGGAGCAGAAGCTTATTCCGCATTGCCGGTAATAAGTCGGACATGTTCCCAGTGTGTGTTGGGCTCTGCCAGGGCTGCCCTTTGTCACTGGTCCTGTTTATAATATTTATGGACAGGATTTATAGGTGCAGCGGGGTGTTGAGGGTGTTCAGTTTGGTGGCCTCAGGATTGCGTTGCTGCTTTTTGCGGATGGCATGGTCCTGTTGGCTTCATCTGCTGGGGACCTCCAGCGAGCTCTGAGGTGGTTCACTGCCAAATGCGAAGTGGCAGGGATGACTATTAGTACATCCACGTCCAAGATCATGGTTCTTAGCCAGAATCAGATGGATTGCATCCTTCAGATCAGGGAGGAGGTACTGCCTCAAGTGGAGGAGTTCAAGTATCTCAGGGTCTCGTTCACGAGTGATGGTAGAAGAGATCGAAACTGGATAGATGGTTCGGAGCGGCATCTGTAGTTTTGTAGGTCCTTAACTGGGTTGCTGTGGCTAAAAGATAACAGAGCCTGAAAGCAAAGCTCGCCATCTATTGGTCCACTGGTCCATCTTTGGTCCTGCCCTCACCTATGGTCATGAGCTGTGGGTAGTGACCGAAAGAATGAGATTGCGAATACTGGCAGCCGAAATGAGGTTTCTCCTCAGGGCGTCTGGGCTTTCTCTTGAGGGTGAGAATTTTGGATATCCAGGAGAGTCTCAGGGTAGAACTGCTGCTCCTCCACGTCGAAAGGAGCCAGTTGAGGTGGTTTGGACACCTGGTGCGGATGCCTCCAGGGCTGCTACCCGAGCTTTCCATGTTGGTCTGACAGGGAGGAGGCCCTGGGGCAGACCCAGGACGCACTGGAGGGATTATATCTCTCAGCCGGCCTGGGATCGCCTCTGCATCCTCCCAAAGAGCTGGTACAGGTGGCTGGGGAGAGAGAGGTCTTGGTATCTATCCTGAAGTTGCTACCCTCGTGACCCAGATCCCGGACAAACGGGTGGCGATGGATGGATGGATGGATGGATGGTCAGTTTATAAAATTTACTTAAAAAAAAAATTACTTTTAATGCAAGTTAAGCAAAATTTTGTACTGAATGCAAACTCATTAAAGATAATGCCGCCTCCTGCTTTGAAAGATATATATACACAATATACATATTACATAAATTCTTGTACCAGCCATATGTAAGTTAGTTAACATACGTTCACAAGCGTAATCAGTTTGTATTTTGCACATGTGCACCCTCTACAGGTGGCGAAGGTGCTGCCCTGAAAAGGAGATGACGTTGCGCATGGCAGGGAGGAAGCAGGCCAGCAAGATACCGTCATTGACCTCAGCCTTGAGCTTTTGGCACGGTCTGTTCGCTGTCTCAGGGAAGCGTCTGAGATTAGAAGTTGGAAGATTTGCATTTTTGTTTTGTAAAATGTTTTTTTTTTTTTTTTTTGCAATAAATTAAGAAGCAGTCAACAGCAGCTTGTGGATCCTTTTGTGAAGAGCTAAGCTAAAGGCGTCGAGTCAGACAAATGGTACCCGCACTTCCCAGGTGGCAAAATCAAAAGCGAGGCTTAAAGGAAAGACCAAACTTTTGCTTTTCGTCACCTCAATTCTATTTTCTACTGTCATTCTGTGTGTCTTTATTGTAAAGAAATATAAATTACAATGGGATCAAAGTTCTTTATTTCAATATTTTGAATTTAAGTTCTGGTTTGTTTTTTTACATTTTAAGTGCTTAAAGCAGAGTAGCCAGTGAGGATGGATTTATATTATACAGGGATTGGACAATTAAACTAAAACACCTGGATTTATACCACAATAATTTATTAGTTTGGTGGAGGGCCTCCTTTTGTGGACACAATAGCATCAGTTTGTCTTGGGAATGACAGATCCAAGTCCTGCACAGTGGGCAGAGGGATTATGATTACCTCTCAAGGTTTCTTCCTGCCAGAGGGAGTTTTTCCTTGCCACTGTCGCCACAGGCTTGCTTGGTGGGGTTCTGAACGGGTTAGTGTAAAGTGCTTTGTGACAATGACTGTTGCTTTAACATATAAATAGAATTGAATTGAATTGAATGAGCACTTGCTCTTGTGGAACAGTGGTCAGGTCTCCATGTGATGCTGGTGGAGGAAAACATTTCCTGACTTGCTTCTCTGAAACACCCCAAAATGGTTTAATAATATTTACATCTGGTGACTCTGCGGGCCATGAGAGATGTTCAGCTTCACTTTCATGTTCATCAAACCACTCTGTCACCGGTCTTACTGTGTGCATTGATGCATTATCTTCCTGATACACGGCACCACCTTCAGGCTACAATGTTTGAACCACTGGGTGAAAATGGTCCTCCAGAATGGTTCGGTAGTGCTTGGCAGTGACACCCCCATTTAGAACATGCTGTAGGCCTAGGGAATGCCCCGATATAGCAACCCAAACCATCACTGATCCACCTCCATGCTGTACACAACAGTCGCGATAGTAAAGCCTCTTTGGTGCTTCTGCACACGGTATGTAGGAAAAGACAATGAAAGTGGAATCATCAGAGAACAATGCATGTTTCTATAAATGTGTCCATCTCACCGCGATGAACAGTCATGATGGAAACGGGAGAGTCAAGGTGGACTTAGGCAGCTGTGGTTTTACCCTGGATACTATGGCTCTCGATACTCCACATAGACTTGCTGTCTTAGTCACAAATGCACCAGCAAGATGCGCAACAATCACTTGTCCTCTTTTGAACTCTCCCATTATGTTGTAAGAATTGCAATATTTTATGTAAAGCTGGGCTACTGCTCTTCTAATTCAACCTTCACACTCTGCTCTTACTGGAATGTGCAATCAGTGAACAGTGGTCAGCAAGCCATGCACATATTGGTGTAAAACCTCAAACACAATATAGGCCAGTGTTTCAGTTTCATTGCACATGCTCTATATGAATTATGCAAATTAAATTAATTATGCTTATCCTCACCTGTAATATTTAATTTTATTTCAGTGTCAAAGGCCATGATCTATGCAAAAATTCTATGCAAGCTTGGACTGGAAGAAGTACTTTCCCAACAAGATGTCTCTGCAGTGTCTACTGAAGATCACCAGTGACTCCAGCACAGACACAGCGTCAGACAAAGGGAGGACTCTACCCCCAGGCAGTGGATCCCAGTGCACGCTGATGCTCTGGGCCATGCAGGAGATCCGGAAGGAGTGGCGTCCCCACTCCCTATTGGTCACAAGAGGATTTGTGGAGGACAGTATTGTCAATGTCAGCATGCCATTCATCTCCTTTGTCAGGTTACGTGAATGCAGCCTGCCCAAGACCCAGCTTCTCAATGAGATCATGAGCAAAGCTCAGCAAATGCACATCTTCACACACATTGACATGGAGGCAGGAAATGTACTTAGGTACATTGCTGATGGATTGGTTGAAATTACTTGGTATCTTCCCTGTGGTAACAAAAATCTTGATATCTTCCTAGAACCTCTGACAGTGGCTCATTTGCAAGGAGATATTTGTTCTTCAGAAACTCAATTTGCATTTCTAGATATGCCGTAAAGCATTCCTAACCATTATATTGATTTTTATTTTACTATAAATGGTATAGGGCACATGACAGTAAACCCCCCACCCCCACGTACACATTTCAGGTGCGCAATGCAGACTGAGGAGGGGACCCAACATCAGGGCAAATAAAGTGCAGCACCAGACATGACAGAACGAGGCCAAACATCACACAAAGACCTACAAACATGACCAAATAGGACCCAGGATGGACAAGACATCACCAGAGACAAACAGGACCAGGAACTGCAAGGACAGCGGACAAGACAGACACTGAAACAAGAACTGGGCAGACATGTGGAGGGACAACCAGGACAGGACGAAAGCAGATGAACACACACCAGATCAGACAAGACACTGGGTGGGCATAGGCAGGATTAGGGACTAGCGGGAGAAACATGACAATACAGGGGACCAAGTGGATCTCTGGAGATGGATGGAGCACCTTGGGATTCGGACATAGCTTGGACGGGGCCTGACAGGGATCTTGAGGCGGGTGGAGCTCTGTCACCTCTGGACACGAGCAGGGAACCTCGGGAGACAGGTGGAGCTCAGACACTCCTGGATATGGGCTGGGAACCATAGAAAACAGTTGAGGCTTGGCTAGGATTGAGGCGGGTTCAGCAGTGATCTCACCAGGAATAGGCAAAGGAACAGTAACATCTCCTGGGCAGGAAGTCTGCTTAACCCTCCCCCGTAGTCTCCACTTTCTGGGGCGAGAGCTAATGGAGGGCTTCAAAGAGCCAGCAGGTGGATCGACAGCCATCTTGGAAGATGGAGGGAGCTCAGCGGGTCCCTCAGGAGATGGGCAAAGCTCGGACACCCTGGTGTTAGGGGCAGGGGACTTCGGGCACTTTGGGAAGAAAAACACACTAACACATCAGGAAGGAGTGGAGGCCTTACCGGTGATGGGCACAGAAACAGTCCACTGTTATGCCTCCATTTGCGGGGGTTTGTGCTCACGGAGTATGAAGGTGTCTGCTGGAGTGTCAGGGACGAGCGGTGGGGCTTCTACCCACTCTTTGGCATCGAGCAGGTAGCTCTCCACCGGCTCCATCTCCTCCGTCTCTGCCACACAAGCCAGCTCCAGTAGCCAATCCTCCAGCTCCAGATCTCTCCCACCTCATTCTTCAGCACAGGACCTGGCACCTGCCCCAAAGAGGAAACCAGGTAGGAGTGGGAACCCTCACCTGGAGCACAGCTGTGGGGTTTGGGGATAGGGGTATGGGTAGGTCCTCCTTGCCACCAGCAAGGCATCCACTATACAGTGGGTTATTCACAGGCCTGCAGTCTCCTCAGGTTCCTCTGGCTTTTTCCAGATAATTGTCGCTCAGGAGTTCAATGAGAGGATTATCCACAAACCACCTGTGTGTACACTGGAGCATTGGGTGGACACTGGAGGCAAGCAACTGGGAAGAGAGAGCACAAGCCATTATACTGAGAGCACAGGGCTCTCTCATGCTGGGTAGCTTGGGGAGTCCAGTCTGTCACAATGCCAGCAAATGCCTTGTCCACACATATACGGGTATTTTTTAAAACAGTGTTTTTCCTCCCCAGTTTTGAAAAAAAAATCCCCATCCACACAAACACAAATGCGCTGTCAAGAGCATGCCAAACCAACAGGTGGCATTATAACTCTATAACCGTACTGCCATGGTAGCAAATCAGAAGCCTAATTGCCAGTCCTGCTAAGTTGAAAACCATGACGCACAATCCGACGCCTGTGTTGATCAATATACTACAAGATTAATTCAACATTTATTTGTACATGTGTAAGAAGTCCTGTCAACAAGGTTAGCACAAGCAGTAGTTTGCCATTGCTCAAACTCACCTAATGTATACAGCAAGCAGCGCACGCTATGACATTAAAGTGGACAATGGCGCACAATGTGATGCTTCGAGCCAAAAACTCTGTTTTCCCTGTCTACTTGTCGACACTGAAAACAGAGTTTCTTAAAATCTTCACCCTGGATGGAGTTTTGCAAAAGCACCATTTTCAGTGACCTAAGACGTCGTTTACGTGTGGACAAAAGCCCAAGACGTATAGAAAAAGGTACGTTTAAAAAAATACCTGTGTACGTGTGGACAAGGCAAAAGACAGAAACAGGAGCAGACACCAGGGCAACAAAAAAAAAAAAGAGGTTTATTGCGGAACCTAACAGGGCAAACAAACAGTAGGCCACAAACAAAGGCAACACTAACAACTGAGGAAAGTTCAGGGGCAAAATTTGGTGGTGAGACAAATGACTTGATTGGGGAACAGAAGAGTGGGAGGCACTCTTATGCATCACTAATGAGGGAACAGGTGAAGGGCAGCTGGGGTGAGAGAACCAAGGGCTGGAATGAGAGGTACAGCAAATTAGCAACCGGTGTGGCTTGTTAGAGACACACTGGGGAATGAACAAGGTGACAGGAATGCAGGGCATGACACATAGATTAAAGCATCATAAAGCATTCATAATGCATAATACATGCGGCTATAATGTTATGCATTTTGATATTTACAGTCATGTTTATAGTGTTTCATGAATGTGTTATTTGTTATGAATGTGCTTAAAAGCTTGTAACACATTGTGTCTTGTTTTATTGTACTAAACATTAGCAGCACTCGTATTTTCTTTGCAGATTTAATACAATAACAATAAAGATTCTATTCTTCATTGTTCTATTCTATTCTAGAATGCAACTGAGATGTTTATTTAAAATATCTTATAACATTGATGCTAAGGAAAAGAATAAAGCTCACAGGGAAAACAGATAACTTTGTGTGATAAAGAACAACTATTTTCCTGGGTGGTGTTTATAGTTACATAATAATAATGTGGCATCTGTGAGCCAAGCGCTGTCTGGCCTATTTTGTGCATGTCCCAGCATGCACCAGGTGCAGTTGTGTAAATAGCCCTTGTTGTGTTGTTGCTGTTTTTGTTAATGGTTAATTCCTTATTGTTGCTCGTTTGTTTACCTGTGTCTTGTGTGTAGCCGGTCTGATCTTTGTGAGTAATTAGCTTACGTAAATCTCCCACCATGCATGCGTCTGACAACCTTCTGTTTCATATGTGTAACGGGGTAGTTCAGTGTTTGTTGGGTACCTGATGTACTTGTAAAGACTGCTAATAAAGAGAGTGTTTCCATGTCTCTCTGCTCCTGCGATCCCTCGGTCGGCCCGCCGCCACAATAATAATAATAGTTGGTTTAGATGAATGCATGGTGCTTTCATACTCATTATTCTATCTTCCAGGTGATTGTCGTGGACTGGGTACCGGAAGGGGCAGGAGCATATTCACCACAAAATAGTGATGCTGAACTTAATTTGAAGAGGTGGGTATTGGATCTTAATCAGCTATGGCCGTAACAAGGAGGCAGCTATTCGGCTATGCGAGTAGAAAAAACAATAACTATTATTAGAATTACTTATTCTTATTTTCTTTTTAGTATTGGTTTGGTTATTTGAATCCAGGTAATCTACCATTTTCCCTTGGATTATAGCTTCCATTACTTTTCCAGTTAGGCAAGTTAAATTGATTAGCCTATAGTTTGCTGGATTACTTCTATCTGAATATGGGCATTATATTAGCATGCTTCAACTCAGATGGTACCACACCATCCGCAGTTATACATATATTGGTCATAGATGATGTTGTATTTGCACTAAATGGTGGCAAGTTACTTGTGTCCTCTATTGTGAGCACCCGTGTAAAATAATCATTAAACTTTTACTATATCAATTTCATTTTCAGTTATAAGACCCTTACTATCCAGCAGATTAGTGATTTCAGCCTTTAGAGCTTTTTTGGAGTTCAAGTATTGGAAGAAACTTTTAATGTCATCCTTAGCCTCCAATGCAATCTTCCTTTCTACATTCCTCTTGGCGAGTCTAATGTTATTTTTTAACTCAACCTGTAGACTTAGATACTGCTGCTTTATTTCGAAATCGTTAGTTAATGTCATGATCGCCCAGCGGACAGGAAGGCAGCGAAGCCGTGAAATCAGATATAGGGGTTTATTAATAAGAACAAGGCAGATAGCAATGACAATCAATGACTGGTCTGGGGAAAACAAACTCAGACGTGGAATAAATACACAAGACAAGCAGAAAATATCAAGCAACAGGTGATCACAATCAAGAATTAACACGAGGTAACGAGGGGGGCGTGGCACACAGGAGGATCGGACGAGCAGGTCATGACAAATTAATTTCCATTTGTGGAAGAGAGCCCTTTCCCTCCAGACTTTATTCTTAATTCTCATAGTAAACCATCTTAGCCTCAAGTACAGGTATGAAGTCCTCTTGTACTTGCAACAACGTGTTTTTTAAAAATTTCCATGCCTCTTCAACAGTTTTGCTGTTTAATTCCATCCAGTTTATAGTTTATAGTTTCAGTCTCCATTAAACCATTAAAGATAGCCTTCCTTACGTTGTATATTTTTGTTTTGGACTTCGGACACTAAAATTAACCTCAAATTTAATCATGTTGTGATCGCTACCGTCCAATGGTTCTAAAACCTCTAATTTTCCAATCCTATCCTGGATATTAGAGAAAACAAGATCAAGAAGGGCTTCTCCCCTGGTAGGGGTATTAACAAACTGAGAAAAAAAACAATCCTGTACTAATTCCATCATCTCAAGTTCATTTACAGAAGAGCCAGAGACTGTGTCACACTGTATCCCAGGTAAATTAAAGTCACCCATAACCACCATTTTTATTACTCATAATCCTGTTATTGTCATATAACATTCTGCTTTTCTCAGCAGTCACATTAGGTGCTCTATAACAAACACCGATAATTAGGCCATTTGTGTTTTTAGCCATTTGTATTTTACCCATATAGCTTCTGTACTTTTATTTTTATCAGTTGTCCCTTGTCTGCAAGTTTTCTTTTATGTATATCTGCTAGCGATGTAAGTTAGTGGACTCACTCTTGGTCAAGGTTCATGACCTTGAGGAGCAACTGGCTCTCATCCAACACAACAATGAGTTAAAGGAGAGTGTTAATATGCCTTTTAAGGAGATGGTGTGTATGCCATAAGCGGGGAGGGGTGAGAATGAAGAACAGGTAGGTCGAGAGAGCTGGGTGAACGTAGGTCGTAGATGTTAGAAAAGGGCGTACACAGAGGTGGCATCTCCTGAAGTGACATATGCTTGACTGACCATGCTGGTGAGACCTTTGAAGTTAAGAGCAAACATTTAAAAGGAAACTGGATTAGACAGAAATGGAATGAATTTATAAAGAAAGAAATAAATGCAAAGGCACGATATGCTATAAATGAGATCATTGAAAACTGCCAAAGGTTTGTTAAAGACCTTGTCAAGAGTCAAGAAAATTACAGTGACATGTTCACCAACGATTTGCTTGGAAAGATAGACCATGATCTTGTGCATGAAAAGCTTAAAACCAACACAAAGTGTGAAGTTGATCTAAAACTGCACATCCGTAGTCATGCTGCAAGGGATTTCCTTAAGACGCACATGCGGTTCCTTAAAAATAAAGATCCTTCTCAACACCTAGAGGATTCTAAAGCTCGGTACGTTTTGGATCTGTACCACGAGAAGGATCACTGTCAGCGAAAAGTGACAGACTTTGTCAATTTATGTCTTAAACCTGCA
>JAODKF010006838.1:0-11393 GCA_026779585.1 Mormyrus proboscirostris
ACTTGGCTCTAGTTAGTCAGCGATTTGCCTGGAGACTATGAGCTATGCTTTTAGACAGAAGGTCGGCACCAGCCCGCAAGGGGTGAATACCGTCCTTCTTCAAAACCCCAGGCCTACCCCAAAACATCCGCCAGTTGTGTATATAACCCACACCATTTATCGGTCACCATTCCGACAGCCAGTGATGTAGCAACGATAATCTGCTGTACATTTTATCACCACGTCTGGCAGGAATGGGGCCAGAGCACATTACTGACACACACATCTTCTTCACAAGGTTGCACATCTCTATAAAATTTGACTTTGTGATCTCCGATTGCCTCGATCGGACATCATTAGTGCCGACGTGGATAATAATCTTAGAATATGATCTTAGAATCTTAGAATATTGAAGTATATTTTTGTATGTTACTTTAACCTGTTCCCATGTTCTAATTGTGGTTACGTTTGATCTAGAATTATGACATATTAAATAAATAATTAATCTGATATATAGGAAATGAAATGCTGCATTCAGTAAGTAGAATGAACACTACTTCTGTGTTTAATATTTGCCAGCCATCTTTTTCTGGTTTGGGCTGCTTTTGCCATATTACCCCTTGTGCATTATTTGTTCTTGAAATTCTTCATATCCTTCTAATACAAGGTCCTGCTCTGCTTGTGTGAAAAGGTGTGCCCTTTCGTTATTTTGTTGCAGTCTATCGAAGACTTGCTGATCATGTTTTCTAGACTCATATATATATATAAAGATATGGGCTTTTCAAGCAGTGCAGGCGCGTGCAATCAGAATGCTTTAAACAAACGGATGATTGGATCCAGCTAGACTAATCTACTACATGGCTGCCTTTGAAAAACTGACTTATCCCGGATGAGTTTCACCAGCATTAACTCATCCCAGATGAGGCATCTGATCTCAGATGATTTGAGCGACGTTCGGAAAATATCCCTCTGATGTTCAGTACCTTTTGGATAACAGGTCGCATTCAAGCTGGGCTTCACCGTCTGTACTTGATAAAAAAAATCAATTACTTCCGGTTCTGCACAAATTAAAGGAACGTTAATATGGTGACGAAGCCTGATTCGTTTCCTTTACCCAGTTGAAGACTTTGTGGACCAGGTTGGTGCTGCACATTTTGTCAGCAAATCTTATTTACTGAGAGGATATTCTGAGTGCCAGCAAGCTTTTGAGAATGCTAAGCTGCAGTTGAGTTCTGAGCCTGTGCTGGCTGCACCAAAATTGGATCAGCCTTTCTAACTACAGGTTGATGCAAGCAAGGCAGGGGCAGAGGCAGTCCTTTTGCAAGCAGACAATCGTATGGATTGGCCTTTCTGCTGTCTCATAAGTTTAATATTTATCCAGTGGTAGTCTACTCTGATCATAACCCCCTCACATTCCTACATTTTTGGACTAATAGCCAATCAACGTCTTATGCGTTAGGCATTATTTCTGCAGCCTTTTAAACTGTCTATTCATCACATTTGGGGTGTGGAGAATGTCATTGCTGATGCCTTGTCTCACATTCTAGGTGAGTCAGTGATATTGTGTGTCCATTTCTCTTCCGTTGTCTTCTTTGCCTCTTGGGTTTGCTGGATGGTGAACTGTGTTGGAAGCTGCAGGGTGAAAGTGGTCCTAATCCTGTTTTGGATTCATTGTTATGGTTTTCTCAAGCAGTATGTGCGTGGTTGTGATTTTGTGCCTTTAGTTTTGGTTGTTCTTCGTCTTTCATGGTGAGTTGTGTCTATAGTCTCATGTCTTTGAGCCTCTTTCCTTAGGGGGGAAGGTGTGAGCCTACCAGCCTCACTACCCTGTCCTGTTTTGTTTGTTCCTTCTCCCTTGTTCTCCCTCTAATTGCTTGCAGGTAGAGTTGTGGGGGTACTACTCACAGGTGTGGCCTGTTGACTGATTAAGGGCTGCTGAGAAAGAAGACAAAAGAGCCTTGGGAAAGCAGGATAAAGGAGGGCCTTGCTTAGGCCTTGTGATACTTGCCATTCATGGGTTGACTTCCTCTGCCACCTACTGTTTTTGCATCATACTTTTGTTTTGCCTCTTACTGTTGACCTCTTTGTAAATTGCCCTGTTTGATCAATACATTCTAGTTAAAAAGATACTTTGTGTGGTCTCCTTTCTATGTCCATTGTACTCTGAGCCAAGTTTATGTGACAGTTATTAAAATAAAAAACAAAGGGCATGATGTTGAACACTGGTCTGAAGAATGTTGTTTGTAAAATGTCCTTGTTTCTCTGCGGTCCCATATAGGCTGGCTATGAGCTGCAAATGTTACAGCTGCAAGAGGAGCATGCAGACTCAAAGTCACGGCTGGTGGATACCATTACAGAGCTGCAGGCAAGGTTGGCCATGAACACACTCAAAGACAGAGAGATGAGGGAGATAGCTGTGTTGACACGGGACAGCTTTCAGCCCAAAACTTTCCACAACATGTGGATACAGACTGACCTGGGAGATTTTACCCCAAACCTAGAAGATGAAAATTCTCAAACTCCGAAGAAACTCAACCATATTTCCATCACAGAAAGCCTGCAGGGAGAGGATGAGTATGCTGTAGATGTGCTATCACCTTCTGCTTCAGCATCATCTTCTCAGCCACCATTGCCAAATTCCATCAGTACCCCTCTACCCTTACCCCCTCCACCACCCTCTTCTGGAGCCTGCCCAGATGCAGGGCACCCATCTTCTTTTCAATTTGTGCCACCACCACCCCCTCCACTTCCCACCTTAGGTTTAGCATCTTCTTCACCTGTGTCTGTACGTCCTGGTGCAAATCATTCCTCCAAACACTTGATGGAGTATGTCCCCAGAAAGCCAGTGGTGGAGCCAACTCAGCCCATGAAGCCCCTGTACTGGACCAGGATTCAAATCCAGGCCAATAAGTATGTGATCTCCTTCAATAAATTATTTTATCAATTCACCACAAAATGTTACATATTGTGTTACCTGGAATTATTTTGTATTATTTTTATATTTATTTAGTATATTTTTATAATTATTAATTATCATTTTAAAACAATTGAATCAAAGTCAAAGTGAATTTTGTCATCTCCACCATACACGGGTATACAGAGAGATGAAGTGACCACAGTGTAACTATAAATTTAGTGCAATAAAAAAGTACAAAGGACATACAGGATTGCAATTTTAAGAGGTACTCAACAATGTAAAAGTAACCACCATAATGACAAAAGCAACAACAATAATAATAAATTAATTAATTACCAGAGACACTTAAATGATTTGGCCATGTTTGTTATGAGCAGATATGTCTAGCTTCAGTATACATTGCTTCTAATGTGCAATATTGCATGTATGTGCAATATTATTAACTATATTAAATATGTTGTATTTCATTTAATCGGAGGTAGCAAGTTTGACTTGAGTTCACCATCATGTACATTGTAGCAATATGAGTTCACAGTGTAGAAGTATATAATAGCAGTAACAGTTCTCAGGTTACGAACAAGGTCTGTTCCATAAGACTGTCTTTAAGTTGAATTTGCAGTGGAACAACAATAATACAGTACAGTCAGTCAAGCTACAATGCGTCGTATTTCGACATAATGAGTGTGATGTATTGATACCCAGGTCTAGTACAATGCAGAATTGCATTCGCATTTGTGTGTTTTTCAGTCAGAGAAAGAAACACTACGTGAACTACAATGCCATATGCTCTTAGCATGAAACATTACTTGCATTTAAAAAGCTCATGGGAGTTTTACTTGGACAAAAAAAAAGGGCAGAAGGAAAAACGATTGGCTCAGAAACATGACCAATCAGACTGTAGAGGAGGTCAATCCAAGGAACTAGAGGAGGTAGGACCAACCAGTCAGATGTGTCCAAAATCCATTTTGCTATTTTGACAGCACAAAAAATGACTTTGCGCCAACACAAGGCACAAAAAGGTTATCTTAAGACACTTAAATATTCAGAGGCATGGTTTTGGCATAACATACAATGAACCAATTGGAATGGCACGTCACCTCACCTTTAAAAGGTCCAAGATCTATGGCAGATTGCTCTTACAATGGCACATTTCGCCAGCAAAACATATCACTTTTCACTCGAAAAAATGGACATACTTATGCGCGAGGTGAAATGGTTTGAGCACATCATCTACAAGAGCACCACTGTGAAGCAGGTGAAACAGGTTCGGGATAAAGTTGCAGCGAGTGCACTTCGTTTTCTGGCAGCACCAGATTTTCCACACAGTTCCAAAACCAGTATAATGATGCCAGAAAACAAGGAACACAGATGCTCCCTGAACAAGCTGGGAACAGAGACTTAATTAAGTACTTGTGAGTTTTTTAATTTTAATTTTTGGTTTGCAGTTCTCAATACAAAGTACAATCATTGTTCAAACAAAACACAACCTACAGTTTTTAAGGTGTTTTAGAATGTTCAAATAAAAGGCAATAAGGCTGTTATTTTTCTACATCTCACAATTTAGATTCCTTACCAGGCTACAGATGATTCAGCTTTTCTGATCCCTCCTTGCTCGTGCTGCTGCTGGCATACACTCCTTTGTTGGCACTCTATTTTTTAATGATGCGGTTTATTCTTTACTTAATATATATATTTTTTTCATTTATTAATATATATTTTATTACATTAAATGACTACTTGTACTTTTTTTAAATAAAATAAATCATCAGTGCATCTCGATAACATACCTGTGTGACGCGCGCCTGCACGTTTCTGAAACACACTGCTTAAATACTGTTTAACTAATAATGTGCCACTGATTGCAGATGTGGTTTTTGTTTGTCAAAAGTGCAATGTCATTTCACTGCCTTAAAGAAGCAACATGTCGACAATGCACCCAGCCATGCCACATTTAAAAAAACACCACTACTATGAGTGGAAAGCTGGTGCATAATTATTTATGGGTACCAACATACACGTATGGTGTGAAAATGAGCAATGCGCAGGTACGAAATTAGCAAGACCACTTTGCATCACACTTTGCTCCAGTGGTTAATAGGGCCCTATGTGTTCCTCCTAATCTATGGAACTTTTACTTTTATTTAATTGGGCATATATTTTACTATTTCCATTCTCTTCTTCGGTCCTTAAAATGGAAGAGGATAGCTAGTTTTTTCTCCTGATTTTTTTTGTTTGTAATGTTTTCAATATCTGTGTGGTATCATTAATAATAACTCTATCTACCTTTCAATTTGTTCTTCACCTAAATTGCATATTCATATATATCACTGCTGAGGTTATGTCTAGTTGGTCTGACAGCTTTATCTTTCTTCTTTAACTTAGCAATTTTGCTCTATAATTAGTCACAGGAAAAAAACAAACTGATTCTATATAACTTTTCCATGTTTGACTGCATACATACACTATATTCTCAAAAATTTTGGGACACCCCTCCAAATCAATGAATTCAGGTGTTCCAATCACTTCGATAGCCACAGGTGTACAAAATCAAACACATAGGCATGCAGACTGCTTCTACAAACATTTGTGAAAGAATGGAAAGCTCTCAGGAGCTCAGTGAATTACCATGGTAGGATGCCACCTGTGCAATAAGTTCATTTGTGAAATTTCCTCGCTACTAAATATTCCAAGGTCAACTGTTAGTGGTATTATAACAAAGTGTAAGCAATTGGGAACAACAGAAACTCAGCCACAAAGTGGTAGGCCACGTCAAATCACAGAATGGGAACAATGCATGCTGAGGAACACTGTGCAGAAGTCGCCAACTATCTGCAGAGTCAGTACACACTTAGCTATAGACCTCCAAACTTCATGTGGCCTTCAGATTAACTCAAGAAATTTCCATGGCTGAGCAGCTGCATCCAAGCCTTACATCACCAAGTGCAATGTAATGTAATGCAATGTAATGTAATATGATGCAGTGCAAAGCATCAGATGCAGTGGTGTAAAGCATGCCGCCACTGGACTCTAGAGTAGTGGAAATGTGTTCTCTGGAGTGACGAATCCCAATTCTCTGTCTGGCAATTCGATGGATGAGTCTGGGATTGGTGGTTGCCAGGAGAATTGTACTTGTCTGACTGCATTGTGCAAAGGGTAAAGTTTGGTGGAGGGGGGATTATGATGTTGGGTAATTTATCAGGGGATGGGCTTGGTCCCTTAGTTTCAATGAAATGAACTGTGAATGCTGCAGCTTTCAAAACCATTTTGGACAATTTCATGATCCCAACTCTGCGGGAAAAGTTTGGGGATGGCCCTTCCTATTTTAACATAACGGCACACCACTGCACAAAGCAAACTCCATAAGGACATGGATGAGCGAGTCTGGTGTGGAGGAACTTGATTGGCCTGCAGTAGAACATGTTTGGAATGAATTAGAGTGGAGACTGTGGACCAGGCCTTCATGTCCAACATCAGTGCCTGACCTGACAAATGCTCTACTGGAAGAATGGTTAAAAATTCCCATAAACACACTCCTAAACCTTGTGGACAGCCTTCCCAGAAGAGTTGACGCTGTTATAGCTACAAATGGTGGGCCAACTCCATATTAAAGCCTATATATTAAGAATGGGATGTTATTAAAGTTCATGTGTGTGTGTAAAGGCAGTAATTGAAATTTTGAGTGGCACGTCTTAAGTTAGACTGAGACTTGAGATGCTTTGGATTGTAGGTAAGCACAGATTTTGCAACCCTTTATTTGACAATGAACTCTACTCAATTTCTTTTGCAGAATTTGTGTCTATAATATCTTTATTTCATTCAGGAATGACACACTATGGAGTTCACTTGAAGAACCACTGATTCTCAACACTAAAGAATTTGAGGACCTTTTCTCCAAGAACATAATGCAACCAAAGAAAAAATCACTGTGTAAGAGTTATGAAGATGGTCCCCAAATGAAAAAGGTAACTAAAAGGTATTTTTTCTGCTTCCACCAGCCCAGATTCATATTTATACTGTCCAAAATGTATTGGAACAAAAGCCACGGATAAGTAGATAAGGAGGGCATGAGCTGATTACAGCACAATGCTGCACCCACCACACAACAAACCACCTCAGGGATGAGAACCTGACTGCAGCCATGTGGCAGGTGATACTTCAGCACCAGATTAGTCCAAATGGTCTATTGTGAGTTTCTTTCCAATCCTGCCACCAACCCCCAACTTTTCCCTTTTCCCCCTCCTTGCAAGGCTGGATGTAGATTAATGTCAAACCAAGGACAAAGCAATTGTACAGTAGGTTAAGAGCCTTGCTCAAGGGCCCAATGGAGTAGGATCACTGCTATCATTTGCAGGATTCGAACCAGCAACCTTCCAATTGCTGGCACAGATTCCTAGCCTCAGAGCCCGTCAAAAGAAAAATGAAAACAGCTATCCAGTTGTCAAAGGTGCCATGTAATCACTCTGATGTTGATATTAAAAACTGAAATGTCAATTTCATTTTCTGAATACTTTTAACCAGGGTGAAGGAGGGCCTGGAGCCTATCATTGGGCTGGATTAAACCTAGGCAGGTTAATAATTATAGTGTTTTCTACGGAAATGTAGCAAGTTATTCCCAGATTGTAAATTAATTGTTTGTAGTATTCACTGGTGGACACAGCTAACCAAAAAAGTTCCCAGTAACCACTAATCCACTAACTATAAAAATTTTAATTGATAAACCATTACCAAAAAGTAGCTGAAACGATAATGACTAACAGCTCACTTTTTGAATTTTATTTTGGTTTGGTTTTGGACTCTGAAACCTTCAAAAACATACCCAGAGAGTTGAAATTCTAACCTGTCCAGCAACTTAGTTCCACAGACCTGGAGTAAATACCTGTGGATATTCAGGACTTACCTACTTGGGGATCATTGGATTCTGTACAGTCTCTGGAATACATTTTCAGTGATATTCCTTTTGCGTGAAATAAGCATTTTTGTCAGAGATGTCCTATTCCATGACTTGCTTATTCTGATATTTTACCCTCTTTGAAACCACTTGGTTACTACAAACATGGCACCATTTACCCAGAGCTAGGAAGGAGGGTCTCAGTTCTTGAGAAGTCTATAGCTCTGTCACTCTGAACCCAAAAAAAGGAAGACAATCAGGCGCCAAAGTAGGATTTCTTAACCATGTTGACTTGTCATATTTAAAGATAGACTGGGCTAAATGTAAGTTAAAGAACATAAAAATTCATTTAAAGTAGGGTACCTGAAATCTGATGTTACAAAACTAAGAAATTTAGCTTTGTGATACAGGCCCCAGTTCTCCAGTTAGTTTAGGGTACCACAGCTTAGACTTTTTGTTCACTTACATTTAGCCCAAACTACCTTAAATACAAGTTTAACTGATCATGTCTTGTGCTTATGTCACGGCTATGTCATGTGGGCCAAACGCCACAATTAAGGAAAAGGGGCAGTTATTAAGCAAAAATTTTATCCCAATAGATAGCCTAATCACAATGCCCCCCTAGATAGGACCCCAGACAACCACTTTGCCCTCAGTAAACCTTATAAGTCTAAACTACGCCACCTGATGTAAAGATAGGGCACCAGGACCCTCTAATTTGGTTCAGACTGGTTGTGCTGGTATGAATCATTCCACACACCCCAAACACCTGACAGCTTGTACTTTATCCATTTATTATACAGAATATAACACATATATGCAGTAAAATGCCAAGGCTAGCACATGATATGTAAATGCATATAGTAAAACTCAATAAAAGTTGCTTCAGAGTCCACTCAAGTCAGTGGGGCCAGGCGATGTTCGCACGGTAGATGGCCCAATAGCCCGTTTCCATCCACCCGAGCCTATAAGGGCGACACAAAGCAGGGTGAACAGGCACGGATTCTGCCACAGCATGACAGGTAAAAAGGATCCAAGCAAGGGATCTACCCCACAATGCCCATTTATTCTTCCCCCCCCCCCCTGAAAATCACCTTAGAGGGATACCGGGACTGTATCACAGTCTGTACTACCCCCACAGGGCACTGCAATGATAATCACGCAAATGAATCAAAACACCCGTGCACACTCGCAACAGCACAGAATCGCGGTATCTATTACAAGGAAAGTAGATATCCTAATCCCTATCCCCCCCTAAACTACGTAACCCTAAGACAGAGCCCAGGTCGGGCACCTACTCAATGTAGGGTTTCCACTTAACACGGAGAGAGTGCCCAGTTACTCCCCCCCACCGACTCCAGCGTCAAGGCGACTTCCTCTCTGGCAAAGAGTCTCAAGGAGTGATCGCTGCATTTCTTCCCTCCCACCGCTGTCCTTCTCACAACCACCTCTCTTCCATGTGTCTCCTGCGCGGTCTCTCTCCGGGGTGTTCCGCTATCTGGTATCAGCTCCGCTGTCCACCCTCCGGTGTGCACTGTCCCAGGTCTCCCCTGTCCGGTGTCACCCCCCTCCTTCCGGGGTGCCTCTTTTCTCTCGTTCAACCCTCCTCCTTCACTTTCTCAACCAATCCCAATTCCCCCTACATCGTTCAGGTGCCGCAATTGCCAAGGCAATTAATTAATGTCCAACAATCCGGGTTGACGTACCAAAGTCACGAGGATACAAACAAAACTCCACATGCCTGTAATGCCCAAAACCATCCTAGTGCCCATGTGACACTTGCGTGCAATCAGCCAACAGCGTGCCCGATAGGCTGTTGCAGATATACTCACAACAGAGAAATATGCGTGTTATGGTGGCGTGGCATGGGGCAGGTGAAATAGATATGATGATCCACTTGTGGCTCCAAAACACAGGGTTTTTATTTAAGGGTAGTACAGCACACTGGGAATTACACAAACTAAAGCACCATGAGGGGTCAAAAAATTGTAACAGAACTTAATAAAAAAAAAATGGGTGAGAGTGGTCTGAAGCCAGCCTCAAGCCCACAGCACAAGGGAATAGTATCGGCACTACACACTCAGCCCACTGAACTTTGCAGAAGAAAACATACCAGGGAAGGAAAGTAGTTGCAGAAATTACACCGGTTTCAATAAGCAATTTTTTTGCCCTTCCCTCCACAGACTGTGAAACTTCTTCAAGGCAGTCGATCACAGACAGTGGGCATTCTCATTTCTAGCCTGCATCTGGAGATAAAGGACATTCAGCAAGGTGAGGCACAGTTGGATTCAGGCAGAAAGTGTCACTGAAAGGCTTTGCATGATTGAACTTGTTTTAGGAATACACTACTAGGTTAGTATCCCACAATATGATAAAAACTTTTTACTTTGTGAGCACATTTTTTTTCGGTCCCCACAAGGATAACCTCAGTTCTATAAAATCTGTGATTGCAATCAAAAAACTAAAAGTCTCATATTTTGTTGGATTAGCATTTGAAATTAAGAGTCCCCATAAAGACAGAAATGCATGGACTGTGTGTGTGTGTGTTTTTGTTAAATAAATTTTATAAGTCTATTTTCTCTGATTATTTTTTGTGATTTAGCTGTTTTAATGTTAGACAACTCTGTTGTGGACCTGGAGACAATTGAGGCTTTATATGAAATTGTAAGTAAAATATTTATGTAATAACACATATTTCTATTTCATTTTGAAATTTCTTAGTTAATGCATATTGTTTTCCCTTGAAGAGTAAAATAGCACATTAGTGTTATTAAATTAAAGTTTAGAATTAGTAATTAGTGGTTAGAATTAGTGGTTATTGAAGCTCAGGGTACTAAGAATAACTAATTTGGATTTTGGCAATAAGCTGTTACATCACATTATGCAGGAAACATTATCATTTAAAAGTTGTATAGCATAGTTATGCAAATTGATGGTGTCTTGTCTTAAATCTGTCTTACAGAGGGCTCAGAATGATGAGCTAGAAAAGATTCAGGAATACATGCGATCCTGCAAAGAAGATGAACGCAGGCTTCTGGACAAACCGGAACAGTAAGCAGCTGTGACTTCAGCTTTTCTAATACAGGCTGTTAGGGCTGTAATCATCATCATTGATGATCAAATAGAAAAGTCTGCTGTCCCTCAGCATGTAATGTGTGTTGCTGTTCCTAGGTTCCTGTATGAGTTGTCTCAGATTCCTGACTTCTCGGACCGGGCCAGCTGCATGATATTCCAGTCTACTTTCCTAGATGTGGTGACCTCAATATATTGCAAAGTGGATGTTATTTCCCGTGTCTGCAAGGTATTTCATTTTTTCTCTGGAAAATGTGTCTCTCTTATTCATATTTACATTATTTCAGATATTTCCACAATGGCAAAACATGTTCAGTCACCCTGTCATAACTGATAAGCGCCCAGGGCGCAGACAAAGGTGCAGGACGTAGAGAATCAAGGCAAAAACGGGGTTTAATCAAAGGAACATGCAGAAACGCAGCTTGACATTACAGAACTAAGGAAACAACTCTGATGTGGACTTAACCCTGTTAGGATCTTCGTTTTTTGGTCGCACAGGGAGTCCTGCTGGGTCTGGTGGACCCATTGCATTTTGGG
>JAODKF010006839.1:0-11385 GCA_026779585.1 Mormyrus proboscirostris
GGTAGGGGGGGGGTAGGGGGCTAGAGTATACAGATGATCAGAAGTGAAAAGCGGAACACACGGGTGCTGCATGTCCCCGACGCGGAGCCCATGTCTGCCCCCACCCAGTCTCCTGTTGGCCTTGGGCGTGATTCCGCCTCCCTGATTTCACGCTGTGGCTCCTTTCTGTTACAATGCCAATGGTGCTGTGACCCACTGGGTATTTTTAACGTGAGTTCTGTAACTCGACGCGTGGAGCGTCAGCGCACTGTAGGGTGGGTGACTGACCTGCCAGCCGCGCCCCCATTTGTGACGATGCTCCACTCATCTCGAGAGCGCTCTACCCCCCAGGTAACTTCCCCCGGCTGCCCGGATACGGAGGAGCCCCCGCCGCCAGCTATGGTGTCCCGGGCTCCGGCGTGGGCGGCAGTCCCATGCATGGCCAAGGTCCTGGCCAGCCCTGTGGTTCCATGCCTGCTGGGCGTGGCGTGGGCATGGCAGCGGGCGTGGCAGCGGGCGTTGGGAACCGCCCATATCCAGGCAACACTGGCGGCCTGGCCCCCGGCTCACCCGGCGTACCCCAACCGTCTGGGCCCGGGATGGGGAGACCACAGCCCAGCGGCGGCCGCAAGAGCCAGGAGGTAGCAGTGTCCGTGATGCAGGCCGGAGGGAGCACCACGACATCCAGGTGGGTGTCAGTTCCAGTCTGCGTGTTCGCGCATCTGTGTATTCCTCAATGCTTCATTTGTTATTTTCAAATAATTGCACCAAAGACCAGGTGCCTTTTGGTTTGTGGGTTCATGGCCCATCAGTGCTGAGCCTGTGGGTTGAACCCGGCCCCACACTCAGGAGGGCCACGTGCCCATTATGTAGGATCACCAGGGTGAGTTCAGGGGAATCTGTCACCTCCTGTTGGATGGAGCTTATAATGATGCGATGAAAGGAGAGTGATGGATCAGCGAGACTCTGGGTCACGCGCCCTTGTGATGCCATAAAGCGGCTCCTGGAACGTCTTCTGTGAAAACATGTAAATGCGACTTATCTGCGCATGTGCATCTGCGAGTATATGGTGTTTTTTATCACTTCCCAGGTAAAGCATAACCCTTATTTAGTAACAAGCAGTTAATATTATGGCGGTTCAGCAGCCTGACCTGGCAGAATCACCATGCAGTGAGAGTGTGGTCTCTGTGCCTCTCTGTGTGTCTGTGTCTGTCTCTGTGTGTTTGTAAGCCTATAGCAGCAGGGACTTGATGTCCAGTTCTCTTGAGGTAATACCCTTCCTGATTTAGAACTTTTAACTTTAATTTGAAACTTTGCCTAAATGCTTCTTTGGCTGCATTACTGTGAGAAGCAGGGTCAGTCTGTCTGCTCTTCCTCCTTTTCCACTGTAACTGTTACATGCAGTTAAAACATGACACTGTCCACCACTGGCTTCTCCGCACCCTCCCGGCCCACAGCTGCTCTCCCTCATTCCAGTGGGTCCATGAGGCTGCTCAGCGTCACCTTGCTTAGCACACTGAGAGGTGGTTCATTTTATTACGGTCAACCCTTGTTTGGCGTGGAAATATTACCCACCTCGGGTAGCTTTAAACATCTGCGACATGTTAAGGCCAAACTGGGCCTGTAAGGTGCAGTGTGACTTAGACATGTGTTTTGTTTTGGTTGTAATCCTCAGAAGACCATTCTGAAGCATTTTTAATAAAAAGTTCAATGACTTTATAGGTCTGCTCTCCATTCAGCATGACTTGAAATTAATTCGAAGGATTTTGCACAAGCTCGTAAATCAGGATTGAAAGAAGTCTCATCTGAGAAAAGGTCTGTTTAATGCCTTTTGCAAAGGGCTGGAGGGAGAAATACTATTAAAATCTTGATGAGTGTGAGGCTTATGTTTTCAGAAATAACACTGACTAAATCCTCTGGAATTCCTCCAGAGGTTTAGAGGGGTTGTTCCCACCCAAACGCCTCTTTACATTTTGGGTCATTGGTCTCACTAAGATGCACAGGAGCCAAACAGAGACGGAGCTTAACGCTGTTCTTCAAATAAACCAAAAGAAAATAAACGAACTGAGAAACGCTCTGGGGCAAAGCTGCCAAATTTATTGGTGCTGCAGCTTTTCTGCAGATCTGCAGAATGAATGTTTGCCCCTAGTTATTGTCTGAAGTGTTTGCTTCTGCTGGTGTTGGCCTAGTTATGCACGTGGAGCTGAATTTCATGCATGGTTACCCTGTTTTTATGTGTGATTATACTTCATGACCATAACCCTTTGAGGGTTGAATTTGTGGGTACTACTAATGAAGACGTGCTCCATGGTTCCCTACCCCTATAGTCTCACTTCCCTCACCTGCGATTGGCTGCTGATTGATTGAAATGCTTCTATTGGGCAGCTCTGGTAACATGCTTCACACTCATAATGCATCAGTGCAAAATGGCTTCTGGTTTCGTGGATTCCAATGGCGGTCTTTAAAATCCTGGATATGGGTTTGCATTTTCTGGCCAGTAAGATGTCTATCTGAGGGTACCCCCCTTCACACCCGCTAGGTGACACATTTGTACATTTAGAGGAATTGAACTGTGAATGGAGTGATTTCACTGTGATCTTCTAATGACTGTGGCACCTCAGGAATGCAACAGTCCCATTCCGGGTCTCGTAGAATAGGTGCTTCTCACCAGTGTCACCATCTGAAAGCTTGGCAGTCTGCCTTTCAGACATCCATGAATGACAAATTGGTGAGCACCTATTCTGATCTTTTCACCTTTAAATGGTGGATTTTTCAGCAAATGACGATTGTAGTGTGAGAATGTCACTTGTGTATTATCTACACCATTCAGCAGTTATCACGGGAGTTTACACACGATCACTCTGGCCTGCTCCTCCTCCACCTTGGTGCCCCCTCTGCGACAGTCTTCCCCTTTGTCATTCTGGATTTAAGGCTTCTGGAAAAGATAGTGGACCCCAGCCACAGCCACTAAGTCAGCGAGGGGGACCTTTAACAGCTTTCTGCATCAACAGATAACTCTCTTTTAGAAAGGCGTCTTGCCGGTGTGCTGATGGTTCCCAGCTGGGCTACCGCTGATTCCAAGAGAGTGGGTTAATGCTTTTTAATGCACTAGCCAGAGATATGTGCTGATGAATAGGCAGTTTTTTTCAGCTGAGTGGACACTGAGTTAAAGTGGTTCTGACCACCAGGACAAGCAGTCTGTCTGCCATAGATCAGGGCTGTGAGTCGGTCATGTGCTCAAATGGTCTAGTCTAGCTAAAGAGCCATGTTTCTATAACCCTGGCGTGTGACCCATGATCTGCTGCTCTCTGGGTTGCAGGCAGGGAAGCTACCCTGGTGTGAATCACATGGGCATGATAGGCAGCGCTGCGCCTTACAGCCAGCCAGTCGGGAACAGCTCTGGGAGAATGACCCCACAGGCCCCGCCCTACAATGCCCCGCCCTCAGGTAAGGTAGCAGAGGGGATATTTGGTGCAGTTTGGTCATATCGCAAGGGGAGTTGCCATGACAATACAATTGATTATCCTTCAGGATGACATATTCCATACTGAAGGAACGATGACGCTAAGCAAGAAACAGACGTGCTTTTTTGTTTAAATCTAAAATGTATTTTCACTAAGGTCGCCGACTTCGTTTGAGAATGGAAATAACTTGTAGAGGCCTGGAAATAGTCCCTGCATGGAAATGTATGAAAAATCCCAGAACACACCAGGGCCCAAGAAACAAGTGGTAGCCATGGAACCTCTGTTATATAGACTGACATATGATTTGGGGAATAGGTCCGTTCTGGGAGTCCCTTGGTGTAAATTCTGCACTACATCAGCCTTGGAGGAAAGAGCAGATCGGCCCCTCTGGTGGCTGGGGGCGCTTTTGGGCCCCATCAGTCCCATCAGGCTCAGCACCATCATCCCCTCGACCTGCCGTAGACCTGCAGAGGGACCCTGTAGTGACAGACATCCGCATGGAAAAGCCCCGATCTCAATAGGCCTGGATGAGCTAGTGCAGATGATGGTGGCGAGGGGGTAGCTCCACTCACAGCAGCTTCAGGGCTACCGCCCCCCCCCCCCCCATGTCAGTCTGCCCTCTTGTCATCAAATTTCAAAGACACCTCAGACTCAGAGGCCACGGCTCAGTTCTTCACCGGTCTGGGATGAGGACCGGAGGCCTGTGCCAACCGGCCGCCTAGCAACGCAGCCCCTCATGTGCCGCTGCTCTCACCCCCCCCCCCCAGGACCCCTGCCAGCAGCAGCTGATGGCATGATGCCTCTCGACCCAAAACAGAAGCTGGACAGCAAGGAGGAGAGTCCTGGCCTGGAGCCCCAGAAGGCAAAGGTACCTAAGGGGCTTGTCCCATCCCATCGGGGTAGGGGGTGTGGGTACAGGGGTCTGGCGCTGGGCTCATGGCAGCAGGCCAGGCTGTGTCTCTCGCTGTGACTCAGCTTGGTAGCTTGCCCGAGCCCCCCTAGTCACCACACTAATGAATTTCTGCATTTCTTCCCCCAGGACGGCTACCTCTCCCGATGTCCATCGCGGCCGCCCACCCCCTCAGCACTGTCCCCCAGCCCCGCCAGCCTCTCCTCGTACCACGGCGACGACAGCGACAGCATCAGCAGTCCCGCCTGGCCCCGCACTCCCTCTAGCCCCGTGGGTCCCCTTTGTCTTCTTCACTGGCCTTATTTTAATTTTTCTGCTCTGTTTGTTTTCTTTTCGTTTTGTTTTGGCTGGCTGCTCGGTTTGTTTGTCTGCTGTTTGCGCTTTTCGATGGTGAGTGTGTGTCTGAGAGGGATTACCAGTCTTTATTTTGACCCGAGGGAGACGGAACAGCCATTTGTAGGGGAGGTCTCTTCAGACGGCCGGTACTGGCCCGCTCTCTCATGCTCTCTCTCTCACTCTCACTCTGTGGCGTCACCTGCAGCAGAAGCCCAACTCCTCCTCCACGCTCAGCGGTGAGAAGATCACTAAGCTGTACCAGATGGGTGTGGAGCCGGAGCGCCAGGCGTGGGTGGAGCGCTACCTGGCCTTCATGGAGGATCGCGGCACGCTGGTCACTAGCCTGCCCAGCGTGGGCAGGAAGCCGCTGGACCTGTGCCGCCTCTACATGTGTGTGAAGGAGATCGGCGGCCTCGCAACGGTAAGTGGTCGCTCAGCCAGCACAGCCAGATTCACCGAGTGCAGCTGTGGGTTTGGACTCTTGGGTGCCTGTGACTGGAATGTTGTCGGTTTGAATCCCGCGACCAGCAGAGTGATGTCACCATCGGGCCCTTAAGTGAAACTGTCTGACCCTGCTCTGTTAGTTGCACCTTGCTTTCGATAAAAGCATCTGCTACACAAATAAATGTAAATGAGCCCAATTGCACATTAAAGGACTTGTTTTTCATGGTTGTTCATTACTGCATTCTTAATGATGCCCCAAAAGTCACTAAGGCCCAGAAAACTCCGCCCCCCCATTTCCGCAGTCCATGATACATGAACTACAGACAACAAATGAACTATTTGGTTCCACTGAAAAGTCAAAGGTAATATGAGCTACAGTCAGGATACTCTATGGGATACCCCAGATTTGGCCATTGTAGGGACACCCTGGAGCTGCCCAGCCGGGTGTCACGCACTGCCCCCGCCTCTTACTGAACATGCCCCTGCCCTCCCTGCCTTCCCTGCCTTGTGATGCAGGTGAACAAAACCAAGAAGTGGCGGGAGCTGTCTTCCCACTTGAACCTGGGTGCCTCCAACAGCGTGGCCAGCTCTCTGAAGAAGCACTACATTCAGTACCTGTTCGCCTTTGAGTGCCAAGTGGAACGCGGGGAGGAGCCCCCGCCCGAGATCTTCGCCGTGGCCGAATCCAAGAAGCAGCAGACGCCCAAGATCCAGCCGCCATCTCCTGGTAAGGAGTGGTATTGCACATCGCTGCTTTATTAACGCAAGTGTTTGATTCTAATGGGTTATTTTTAACAGAGTGTCTCCATTGCTGGACATCAGCTATGGTAACACTGAGCATAATCTTTGGTTTTTCAAACAAAAGTAATATGCTCCCTGCCCCTTAATATAATTCAGTCCAGCCTTTTTAGCATCTGAATTTCCCCACGGGGATCAATAAAGTTCTGATTATGATTTAGCATGCTAAATATTTCTGTCCTCATTGCTTCTTGGTGTTTGTAGTTCTCTGTAAAACGGGAATGAGAGGCAGTGGATGAAATGGGGGCTTTCCACTGCTTTTACTGTCAGTCCCCCAGTAATGCCGTCAGTTTATATTATACACCCCATTCTGTCCTCTGACCACCAGGTTTGTGTTTGTGGCCTTCTGTTGTCTTTACACCTTCTTGTTTTCCACATGAAAGTTCCCTCTTCTGCATTTCCTCCAACCTGTATCCCATAATGCACTATCTATGCTGGCAAGGGAGGTGGCCAACACCATGTGACCAAGGTTATTAATAGCTGGCAGGCTGTGATGTCACAAGGGGGGAGGGGGGGGTATCCGGAATGCAGTGCCAGGAAGGGGTGGAGCTTGGATTAGTTAAATAGCAGTGATCTCCTTTTGACTTCTGCCCACAAAGCAAGCCAGTGACGGTCCCCCCCCATCCCCGGATGTGTGTGTGTGGATTTTGAGTTCATGTCGCACGTTGTTGTCCACAGTGTGAGGAAGCACTTAACCCCATGTAACCCCCACATTGTTTACATTTGGAGACTGAACATGTGAAGGCCGGCAGGCAGTCAAGTGGATATCCTTAAAAGAGGATCCCCCTCCCAGATTCCTTCCCTCGCTCCCTGCACCCCCCACCCTTATGGGCATGATGTGTTCATGTCATATGACCCCTCTATTAGAGGCCCAAGGTGTGGAGTTTTCGGTTGCAGTTCACATAGGTTGTGTTATTCTAATTAATCTAGCCCGTTACCCAGCCCAGCCCCTCACGGCTTCAAAAGGCTGACATGATTCCTCCGCTCGGTGACGACTTTGAAGGAGCAACTCCTTGTCCCCCAGGCCTGCCCCCGTTACCCCCCCCCCCCCCCCACACACACACACACACACACACACACACACACCTCCTGTACTGCAGCTCTGAGACCGTGGCCGGATGGTCCTGCCTCATGTAGCCTGATTCTGTGCTGTGCTTTGTGGCAGTGGATATTTGTACTAATCTGCTGGCTGGTCTCTCCAATTTTGCGAGTCAGTGTGAGCTGGTGAGAGGGACACAAACATCAATGTGCGTGTATCTCCTCTGGTTCGACAAGTAGAGCATTGGGCTCATGACACAAAGGTTGTGGGTCTGAATCTCAGGGAGTGCACATTAATTGTAACCCTTCAAGTGTCAGATAAATTATTCTATAGAATATACACTGCTCAAAAAATTTAAGGAACACTTTTTAATCAGAGTATAGCATTAAGTCAGTTAAACTTCTGGGATATTGATCTGGTCAGTTAAGTAGCAGAGGGGGTTGTTAATCAGTTTCAGCTGCTTTGGTGTTAAAGAATTTAGCAACAGGTGCACTAGAGGGGCAACAATGAGACGACCCCCAAAACAGGAATAGTTTAACAGGTGGAGGCCACTGGCATTTTTCCCTCCTCATCTTTTCTGACTGTTTTTTCATTAGTTTTGCATTTGGCTAAGGTCAGTTACTGGTAGCATGAGTCAATACTTGGACCCTACAGGAGTTGCACAGTTAGTCCAGCTCCTCCAGAATGACGCATCAATGTGTGCCATTGCCAGAAGGTTTGCTGTGTCTCCCAGCACAGTCTCAATGGCATGGAGGAGATTCCAGGAGACAGACGGTTACTCTAGGTAAGCTGGACAGGCCCATAGAAGGTCCCTAATCCATCAGCAGTAACGGTATGTGCTCCTTTGTGGAAGGAGGAACAGGATGAGCACTGCCAGAGCCATACAAAGTGACCTCCAGCAGGTCACGGGTGTGAATGTCTCTGACCAAACAATCAGAAACAGTCTTCGTGAGGGTGACCTGAGGGCCCGGTGGCCTCTAGTGGGCCCTGTGTTCACTGCCCAGCACCATGGAGCTTGATTGGCATTATGGGGACATTATGTTTGGTCCATCCAACACCGCCACATTGCACCTGTCCAGGAGCTCAGTGATGTCCTGGTCCAGATCTGGGAGGAGACCCCCCCCAGGACACCATCCGTCGTCTCATTAGGAGCATGTACAAACTACTGAGTATGATATTGAGTTGCTGCAATGAAATTTCGTCATAATGGACTAGCGTGCTGCATCATTTTATCACTTTGATTTTCACTTTGAATTCAGCCTCTGTAAGCTGATAATTTCATTTCCATCAAACGACATGGCATCCTTTCATTCCAAACACATTACCTAGTCCATATCAGTATAGATATCCAGTATGATTTTTTTCCATTGAGATCTGATGTGTTTTCTAAGTGTTCTTTTAATATTTTTGAGCAGTGCATTTGTAAATAAAGGGCATTGTGTAATATTTCTAAACAATATATGTCACAATGTAAAATTTACATTAAGGTATTATTGTAGGTTTCCATATACTTAAATTTAGGGATACACTTGTATCGGTATCGGTTCTAATATGGTGCTCATATCCTCATGACAATGTGCCTGTAACCAATACCATGTGATGACATATCACCTATATCATTAATGAGCAAATTAAACAGGACAAAATATCTGGTGTGGAACAACAAAATCCAAACCATAGCGGACTGCAGACTGTGTTCTAAACTATGAAGAGGAGGGTTCATACAACACTAGTAATATAAAAACTAAACATTAGAAAGTGTTTGACCAGCAGTGAAACAATGCGACAACCAAATGTGCAGCAAGCACAAGCACAGAGAGAAGATGTCAAAAGATAAAAAACCTTGTCCAGTGAAAATGACAGCTCTTACCCAGTATCAGTCAGGCGTATTGGTGCTACGCGGAGAGTGTAATACTTTGAGGTGGTACGTGGTATAAAAAGTTTGTGACCCACTGCTTTAGAGGTTTTAGGGTGACATGTTTTTAAATCATAATTAACCTGCCGATGAAGTGTTTTTCACAGAGGTTAAAACTGTGATCACTATGTTCACTATGATCACTATGATCAGCCCCCCATCACCTACCGCTTGGCGATTCTTCCCTTCACTACGAGACGAGCGGCTCGGGGAGCCCGGAGCCCACATACTGCGCTGACCACACCTCTGCCTGGTGTCCCCTCTCTCCCCCAGCTAACTCTGGCTCCCTGCAGGGCCCCCACACACCACAGTCCACAGGCAGCAGCTCAATGACGGAGGCGGGGGGTGACCTGAAGCCACCCACACCAGCCCCACTCACACCTGCTCCTCACACGCAGGTGATCCCGCAGCAGGGTGGCAGGTAGGGGGCGCACATGAATCTCATCTTTTGTGGTTGTGCTATTCTGTGGATTTAGTTTACTGCAGTTAATTTCAGACAACCTTTTTGCTTTTATTTGCCAAAAATAGCTAAATTACACATTTGTCTGATCAGGGTGAAACTGCCCGTTTCATACAATTTCTGACAAGCGTCTGGATACCAAGGATTTATGGGAAATGAGAAATGGATGGGTGTTATTAATAAGTAGATTTGTAACATTGTTCGGGTTGCATCTGGAAGACTTTGAAACTGACTGCTAGGGCGATCTCAGAAAAAGGTAGAGGTCCACCAGACGTGCTTTCCAAACACCAAGATCAAAATTCCGTATTACGTTATCAACATATTTCTCATTCCTCATAGATATCAAAACAATAAAACGAGATATAAGTGAGCGTAAGTGGTCAACAGAAGTTGCAACTCCCCGTTCACCCCCTCTTTACCAAACACCCATTAGCAGGTGTGCAGGTAAAATCACAGTCTGCCATGCCGAGCACCATGTGACACATACCGTAAAACAATGCTACATAAGTAAGTGCTACATAAATGTGACTCCAACACCGTTGTCAAAATGAAGAATTTGCAGGATATGTAGCACGTCCATTAGAATTGTCCTTCGCTCATTAAAAGCTCCTATGCGGAAAGAGTGACCGACACATTTCCTTGTCTGTGATTGTCAGTGTCTTACATGCATTTGACTTCCAGTTCCCCTCATAGTGAGTGTCTGTTTTCTCCCAGGAACAGCAGCACTGTCAGTGTGCAGGACCCCTTCGCAGAGGTCAATGACCCCGTCTTCCAGAAATGCACTCCTATGAACCCTGGGGCACCTTACCACTCCCAGGGGGGCAACATGCCAGAGGCTACGATGAGGATGCAGTACGAGGCCAACAAGGACCCCTTTGGTGCTGCAAGGAAGGGTGAGCCTCTTTTGGACTGTCCTTGTACTGGGAATGATGCAGGAATAAGCAGGATGTGTGCTCTTCAGAGGCCGGGAGGACTTCATCTACTTCTATCTTCTGACGTACTACAGAGAAAAAAAATTGAAAGACTGAAACGTTGAGAAATCTGTGTTGTCGAGTCACCTGTGCCCATCTGTGGTGGAATGGTGCCCCCTAGTGGAGAGCAATGTTTTTTTTTTTTTTTTTTTTTTTTAAATTTGATCATTAAAGCCATAATTAAAAATTATTATATAATTAAAAAGTTGTGACTGAAGAGTTTCTTTTAGTATTTAGAAAAAAAAAACTCATTTATTTTCTAGATGCGGTTCTAACTGTATATTTAGCTCCTCAATCTGCCCAGCCCAGTTATTAAGAGCATCAAGAACACTTACTAGGGACATTCTGCTCTTTATCTATGCTCCTTAGTCTTGCCCTAATGGCAAGAGGAATTGTTATATTTGGGAATGACTTTTACTTTGGGAATGACTGCTGATTTTAAGTAGAAACAGCATATCGACGGGAGCGCTCTCTCTGCAGGGATGGCCCCAAACGAGCACTTCGGGGAAGGCCATATGGCCGGCAGCGGCATGCAGGAAGCATATGGCCGGGGGCCGCCTCCGGGGGCCATGTCTGCCCCGGGCGTGGGCCAGCGCCCCCAGTACCCTTACGGCCCTGGCTATGACAGGAGGTGGGTCCGCAGTTGAGTTTCACTGGAGCATTGCGTTCACATTTATCTATTTAGCAGAGGCATAAAACAAGTGAGGCTAATAACTAGTGAGGCTATTAGAAGGGACGGTGTAGATCAGGGGTGTCAAACTCATTTTAGGGTGAGGGCCGGATGAGAAGAAACGTGACCATGTGCGGGCCGAATTTTTTTTTTTTAAATCATGGTGCATCAAATTACAACAAATACACTATATTCTGTAAAACTGCATTTAACCTGAAGCATCCGCCCTTCCAGGTCAATTTTTCTTTTTTTTGGACATTTTTTTAAAATCACGAGTGCTTGCCACACATCTTCAAATAGCCGAAGAAATTAGATTTAGGCTCCAATTTAGAATGCGCATGCGTGTTAGAGGTTCCGGCAGAAGCGCAGTAGAAGAGCAGTTAAATGATCAATGATAAA
>JAODKF010006840.1:0-11355 GCA_026779585.1 Mormyrus proboscirostris
GTCTGGTTCCTCCCAAGGTTTCTTCCTCCTAGGGAGTTTTTCCTTGCCACCATCGCCATCGGCTTACTCACTGGGGGTCTTTATGCGGCAGAAATGTAAAGCGCATTGAGTCAATGTAATGTTGTGATAACGCGCTATATAAATATAGTCCAAGATTTCCCATTCCAAAAGTCTCATGTTAGTCCTCAGTACGCTTGTACTGTGAGCAGTATAAGCCTGGCAAAAGTTCTTAATTTGGGCTTCACCAATGTCCCACCATTGACTGAGTGCCTTAAAAAGAGACTTTCTCCCTCTCCAGGCCTCCCAAAACCGGGTGAAGGAGTGCACAAATTGGTGGTCCTGTAGTAACTGACTATTGAAGTGCCAATATGACCATTTTCCTACAGCTGTTGTAAGCGAGAAAGCTACAGAGATGAGGTGGTGATCAGACAGGGGAAAGGGGAGAATACAGCTTCAAAAAACATGCCTATAGTACTTTTCTGCACATATATTCTATCGGGCCGAGCTCCTGATATCCTGTTACAGGTAGTTTTTATCCAGGTGTACTGCCTAACCCCTGGGAACGTGTCCCTCCATACATCCACTAAATCATGATAGTTAATAATAGACCTGATTGCATCTGCCGAGCATGGATGCGGTTCTTCGTGGTTCCGGTCTAGATGATGCTCGAGAGTGCAGTTAAAGTCTCCTGCTAAAACAATAATCCTCTCTCTGTCATAAGCAGAAGAATGTGTAGGGGGATAATCCTGGTGTCACGTTCGTGGGTCAAGCAGGCTGGCAGCAGCCCCAGAAAGCAGGCAGACAGGCAGGACTACGGGCAGCAAGGTTTATTCCACAGTCGGGGTAACGAGCACGAGACGTAACGTCAATGACAAGTCTGATGATGATCGGCTGGATGGATACAGCACATCTAATGGGGTTGAAAGTCTCTGTTTCATAGGTACCTTCAGGCTGGATTTTTGCTGGCATCTGGTGATGTCAAGGCCTTCTCATCCTAGGTTCTCTGATGGTCCTATTCCTCCGTAGGTAACTAATTTTTACCCACACCACAGCTCCCCGATCCTTGCATATGCTCTGAGTCTCATGTCACTCAAGTAAGTAATTAAGGCTTTTGTTATTAACAATTCTTGTGAGGGGTAAAATATTTTTCTTGACAGGTGTGTCTCCTTTTTTTTTAAAAGCTCACGTGGTAAAAATACAAAACCTTAGAATATTAATTATGTTAAACTCAGCTCATCTTTGAGACTAAAGCTGCAATCTGAGACTGCTTAATTTATGGTTGGACAGCGGTTCGTCTATGTTCTTTTTGACTGAGCTGCGAGCTATTTAGTTCTTTTATTTAAAAAAGAACCGAAATATAAGTTTATTTTCTTCTGTGTGGGGTGTTGAGACTCTGATTTTTTAACCATATGGCTGTAGGGTCTCATCGACTGCTACGTTGGTAGAAGATTATTATTTCTTGGTTCCCACCATTTTTCCTTGCATGCTACATTAGTTAACGTGTACTATTATTATTAAGTTGACTGCACTACAAGGTACAGATGCTAGTTTGACGATATTAGCGTAGTCTGTTTGCTCTGTTATAAGGTCTTGCTATATTATAAGATCTCATACCCAAATCACTGACTTGAAGCTAAGGAGATCACACTTAATATTGAAACTTGACTTTTAAAAAATTATATCGCAAATTGCAATATCATGATAAAATCTTTTCCTCAAACCGTTCAGCCCTATTGCCATCTGACTTAAATGTATTTAATGTTTTGTGTTTCAACCTTTTAAGAATCATTTCTACTAGTTGTTGGATTGATTGATTTATTTATTGAACTTGTGTCTATACAGAGTGGAACTGCAATGTGAGCAAGCTGACTGTCTCAGACAGAAATGATAACTCAGGAAAACATCTGTCAGCCTTCAAGCTTCAACTGAATAGAAATCAATCTAATGTTTTTCATATTAGAAATCATAACCTTGCTTCAGTTCATATCTCTGTGTGAAATCAGATATTAATCACATGACACAAGGCCCAATGTGGATTAGACTGTAATCACCCAGAGTACAGCCCAGCCTGGGTCCAGATGAGATGCTAATCTCTGGGAGTGAGAGTTCTTTTTCTTTTTTTACCATTAGCGAAATACATTAAATCAGTATAATAAAATGTATATGCATGGAGCCACCATCACGTCACAGGTGAAAATGCAGAGCCTGATTATTCTCCAGCCTAGTTTTAAGAATAACAGTGCAGCAGTGAGGAGGGGCTTAGGTCTCCACTGGCCCTTTCTCCTCAGTCGGAACCATGCTGGAGGCCATCTGGCTCTGCTGTCTGCTGCTAAATGCTGGCATTTGATATGTGACTCCCATTAACCCTGTCATTGCGTCTATCTCCAGTGTTCTCATGTTGATCTGTCACATCAGGTCTCATTCCTCAGCAGGGCTCTGTGAAGACCAAGTGAGTCAGACTGCAGCAAGTGAAGTGAGTGAAGGAGAGATGGCAACCATTTACTGTTTCTACCAAGACTCCACTGTCAGAGAGATGCATTGGTACAGGCAGAACATAAGAAATTTACAAACGAGAGGAGACCATTTGGCCCATGAAGCTTGTTTGGGGAGAACTCAACTAATAGCTCAGAGTTGTTAAAATCTTATCTAGCTCTGATTTAAAGGAACCCAAGGTATTAGCTTGCACTACGTTATCAGGAAGACTATTCCATACTCTGACTACACGCTGTGTAAAGAAGTGCTTTCTCAAATCCATTTTAAAATGTTCTCCTGCTAATTTCAGTTCTAGGATTTAAACTAATATTGAAGTAGCCATTTGGTTGAACAGGATCTAGACCTGTTAGAATCGTATATACTTGGCTCATCAATTTCATTTTCAGTTAAAAGGCCCTTACTGTCCTGCAGATTAGTGATTTCAGCTTTTAGAGCTCTTTTGGTTATTGATTTGTAACATTAATTTGTATCCCAGGCAAAGTAAACAGGAGTGAATTAAATATAGTATGTTAAGTATGTTTCATGAAATATGCCAAAGCAATCAAGAAACACTACCAATGAAATTTGCAGTTTGAATATGCAGATTGAGTGATATTTGACATCAGAAAGTTTGAAACAGCAGTAAATCCTCCCATGACTGGCTCTCCGAAAGTCATGTCACAAAGGACTATAGAACAACATACTTTGATCTCATCCATGACTGCAACATCAGAATAGTACTGGGTAATAATAGAAAAACATTTATTTACTTAGCAAATGTTTTTGTCCAAACAACCACAAACAAAGAAGTGAGGATAAGCTTGGGGTGAGGGAGCAGGGCCCAGCTTGGGTTAATGATGTTAGAAAAAAATAAAAGGAAAATGTCAATAGAAAAAATAAATTGGGGTTACTATGTGTGAGTGAAGAGTGTGTGAGTGTGCCCTGTGATGGGCTGGCCCCCTGTCCAGGGTTGTTCCCCGCCTCGTGCCTATAGCTTCTGGGATAGGCTATAGACTCCCCACGACCCAGTAGGATATGCGGATTGGAAAATGGATGGATGGATGGATAAACAAGCTCTATATTCAGGGCAAGTGTCCTATATCAAAACTGGTAAGATGTACTATTATAGCCTTCCAAATTTTTGAAAAAATGCTTATGCCACATTAGATGGATAATGATACATTAATTGATATCAAAATTAAATCAAGATGTGGCTCAACTATTATTTGTTTTTCTACCATTTAATGTAGCTAATATCTATCTTTCGTGTTACAAAAGGCTTATTGTAAAGTGGAAGTGTAACCAAAAATAGTAATTATGCCAGAACTATATTGATTGCAGTATATTTTCTATTTAATCTGCCATTTTACATCTTGCGTCATATAATGCCATTGAAAACCAGCCAGACTAATGAAGTGATCTTTTAACATACTCATTAGGCCTTGCATGGCTGTCCCCATGCTTTAGCGCTTTCAGGATCATGGCATATTTTCAATGTCATGCACAATGTGTATCCTGAATGTGCATCTTTTGAATGATGTGTTCAAATGTGCCGTGAAATTTTGAGCAATTTCAAGCGGAAATCATGCTGGGGTAATCAACCTACCTCAGATTCGCTGAAATTGACCAAGACATTTTTGCTCTACAAACGTATTTCTTTAATATAATGATATATTTTGTACTTTCAGAACTTCACATTTACACTGGTAAGCGACAGAGGTGAGTACATAAAATTTATTCTGCAACTGTATTGATGCAGTTAGCGTAAAATTGGTTTTCCAATAAACATCCATGGATATGAATAATAAAGACATCATTGACATTTTCACAAAGGACTTTTAAGTAAAATATCAAAACATTTCAGCTATGCCCTTTTTCATTTTACAGCTTCACCCAAATGATCGAACCATTTAATTACTTTACCATAAAGAAAATGGACTCAGTATTATGGATCCATTATTTTTTTTTAATTTGGATGAAAGACCTCATATACTGTATTTGCTAGTGAGTGAGAATTTCTTTATGGAAAAATACATCAAGTAAAACTTTACTTTCATTTCAAAACATACAGGCTTACAGTGAAATGAAGCAGCATTCATCTTAAACATGGCTTTGCACAGAACATGATAAAGTATACACACAAGACAACTGTCACGTTTGTGGTGAGGGACGAGGCAGGAAGGCGAAAGTCCAGGGTAAACGGATTTGTTTTAAGACGGACAGGATACACCAGGACGCACATCAATGACAGATCTGGGGATACGAACTCAGACGCGGACTAATATACACTGGACAGGCTGAACTTAACAGGTAACAGGTGATTACAATTGGGAATTAACACGAGGTAACGAGATGGGCATGGCACACAGGAGGATCGGACGAGCAGGTCATGACAACAATAATAAATAAATAAATAAATATGCGGTAGACAATGCATTGTTAATCTGAATAAACAGCGAAGGGAAGTTCTGCTGGGGGATTTTAATTCTCATGTATGTAAGGATCTGAAAAGTGGAAGGGTGTGATTGAGAGGAATGGCCTGCCTGATTTGAACCTGAGTAGTACTCTGTCATTGGACTGACCACAGTTTATCCATAATGAACGCCATGTTCGAACATAAGGGTATTCATAAGTGTACCTGGCACCAGAGCACCTTAGATGCTGCAGCATGATGATCGAAACATGTTCATGATTCTTAAATCTGGCCAGCATATCAATCTTTTGTTTTCCATAAAGTAAAAAATTATGTAACTTTATCCCAATAATACATGTGACAGGCAATATTGGACAAAAGTATATTGGTTAGTGATCAAATTTTCCGATGCAGAAATATGGTGATGCAAGCAAAAAATGTACTAATTGATGCATTAAATGTATTTTAGGTACAAAGAATAATTCCGTTCTCCTCTGCATCTCTTTTTCTGCATGTTCACATAACTTTCATGTTTGTGGTCACAACCTGTCAGCAAGTTTAACGCTTTAAGCGCCTCCTCAGTAATTTGTGTTTGAACGAAAAGTACCTAATCTGGGGCAGGTATTAAAAAAAGGGTTCTGGGACCGCCTTCGAGGAACTGTTATTGGGCTGAGTTCCTGCAGTGTGAACAAGACAAAAGTCCCTAGTTCCAGAAAAAGGTTAAGGCTCCAGAAAAAAAAAAAAAACTTCTAGCAGTGTGAGCGGGGGAAGAAGGGGGAGGGGGATCAACAAGCGGATTGGTGCAGTATTAGGAGTAAAGCCAGATGGCAAAGCTATCGATTTACCAGTTGATCTACATTCCTGTCCTCACCTGCGGTCATGAGTTCTGGGTAGTGCTCGAAAGAATAAGATCGCGGATACAAGTGGCAGAAATGAGTTTCCTTTGCAGGGTGTCTGGGCTCAGCCTTAGATTGAGGGTGAGGAGCTCAGAGTTGCTCCTCTGCATTGAAAGGAACCATTTGAGGTGGTTTGGGAATCTAGGGTGCTTCCTGCACACCTCCAACATGGAGGAAACTCTGGGGCAGACCAAAGACACGCTGGAGAGATTATATTTCAGTTTGATACTCCCCCAGAGGAGTTAGAGGAGGGGGCTGGTGAGAGGGTGGTCTGGGCATCCCTGCTTAGACAGCTGCCCCACGACCCGACCCTGGATAAATGGCAGAAAATGGATGGATGGATGGATGGATGGATGGATGGATGGGAAGTAACAGCTGTGATTCCTAAAATTGCTTTCCCCTAACCCTCACATGTTAGACTGAGTCTTTATTGAATTGCATTTCCTAAACTCATCTAATGTGCATAGGAACACTATATATTGTTATTTTCTCACATTCCTGCCTTTTAACTCTAGCCCCTCCATTATGATTCCACCATGCAGCCCCTAACAGCTGTGGCTCATCTGTCCAAGACAGACGTTATGATCTAACAGTTATATAATGTAACGCATCAAATCAAAAATGCACAAATATTTAAATATTTTCTAAATCCCACTTTCTTGCATGTTTACATTTGTCTGATTGGTCAGTTTCTTGGTTCACTCGGGCAGTGTCTCCCCTTGGAATTGGTAGCACTTCAAATAGGATCTGATGAAGCATCAAGAGCTCCAGCCTTAGGATCTCAGCCAGACAGCTCTTATCAATGCCTTATAGAACGATGCTACAAGTGAAAATATCGTGCTGTCTGAAGTGGACAAAACACGTGTGAAACATCAGCCTACAGCAGATGACAGGTATGCTAGATGGGGTTAGTGACCTGCTTTTTATAGTGACTCTGGGTGACAGTTTCTTTATTCTTGGCTCATAATTAGACATGAGCATGATCTAGGTCTTTAAAGTGCTGCATTATTTATAAACGGGAATCGCTTTTTAAATATGCCATACCAGCTAAGGAGGAAAAGAAATGGGAAGTTCATGTCCGTCACTTTTTCAACTGTAAATAATTTTCTCTCCTTTATAAATGCTTGGACACTAAAACACCACTACAGCTACAACAGTAATTCCACACCATAGATTTCACTCATCCAGGTGTGCAAAGGTAGAAATAATAAGCATGTCTCATTATCATTTTGTCTGTAGTCTGGTGTCTGAACACAAGATGACCTTAAATGCCTTTAACTTTTTTTTTTTTTAACTCACCTGGTCCTGACTTTAATATGACTTTTTTAAAATTAAATTTCTTTGCAAGAAATACAATAAGAACAATGTTTATACAAATATAAACAAACTAGTCGACTTCCTATTTTGCAGATTCTTTTTTATTTCAAAATCTCGCAGAATTTTCATAATTGTTAAAAAGTGGCTGCCTGATCAAAACCTTGCAGGTTGTTCAAAACGGCAACTGCAGAGTACAAATTTCACAGCAGATTACCATAGAATATATGTTATATGTGTATATATACAGTACTGTACAAAAGTCTTCAGCAGTCAAAGAAAATGTTTACAGCTATATACAGCATGTTGCTGTACCCACCACATGACAAAACAGCTTGGGATCCCAGTTGACACATAGTCCTGTCAACCCTCCAGAAATAGCCGTCTGTCTACCACAGCCAGGTGTTACAAGGGTGTCCCCTTGGCCTGGTCTAGCCACTCAGCAATGAGGATTCTATGAGCAGGATCAGAATCCACCTTTAGGAAATTGAACCACATGGCCATAGTGCCGTAACTGATGCCTCCTCACAATGCAGGTAATGCGTCTGACTGTGAACCGCTCATTCGACGCAAAGGCAAACCAGCGGTACCCCAGGATCCTCTGAAGACACACAGTACCAAAGGAGTCCAGTCTTCGTCTTAGCTCACTGGATAGCATCCATGTCTGACAGCCATACAACAAGACAGGGAGCACCAGGACTCTAAAGACTTGGACCTTCGTCCTCTTACAAATGTATTGGGAGTGTCAAACACCCCTTTGCAGCGACCTCATGACCCCCCATGCCTTTCCAATCCATCTGCTCTCTTCAAAGGAAGAGTCACCAGAGGCATGAATGTCACTGCCGCCGTTCCGCCTGGTGCACAGGTCAGCCATGACCTTCAGCAACTTTGGGGGAAAGTGGTAAACAAAGTGGACACCAAACTGACTGCTGTCCTATCTGCATTAGTATCTGCTATTGCCCTTTGAAAAGCTAGATCTGCAGACTCCTTGATTTATTATATAGTTCTGCATGGTTACTTACTAGGGCAGGGACTTGTGGGCTATTGGCCAAAAGCATTTTTAAAGTTCTGGGAAGTGGGCGTCGATCCCATGTTTTACATTCTCTCATCTAACACAGTTTGCATGGAATGTGAGTGTAAATGCTTACATCTGGCATTATTTATAAAGTACACAAATGTCTGTTGTATATAGCAGTTGTACAATAATGTCTCTTACACGTATGCTTAGCTCAGTGTGAAGCATTCACAATATGCAAATATTTAAAACGCTAATAAATCTCACAATAACAATGTGTATGTAAAAACATGTTCAAATATGCAAATTTTACACTTGATATAAAGAGAGGAAACCTGATTATCCATTCTTCATGACTTCATTGTTTTCCTAATCATTAAGCTACAAGTGCAGTTTCAGCTGAATACCAGTTTGTGGGTGTGGGGGGTGGTCAGTCTGCCCTCTGGCATGTTCCTGTTGCTAGAGCAAAGAGGTGTTAATATCTGTCTTCATTTTCTCCTGTCTGATAGGGCCACACTGTCACATTGTGGACATGCAGCCAGCTATCTGTCATCCACCTGCTCTTGATCTACTTAGATTTCCAAACAGCCTTTGATGTTGTCCCCCACAAACAGGTCCTGCTTAAGCTCAAAGCTGAAGGGACTTTAGGAACTGTACCAGCTTGTATTGAAAACTGGTTAACCGTCAGGAAGCAGTGGGTAGTTATTAGAGGCAAAATGTCACAGTGGGCCTGCGTTCATAGTATAGTTTAATGTAGACAAATGTAAGGTAATCCATGCAGGGAGCAGAAATATAAAGTACAGATACTTTATGGGTTCCACTGAAATAGTGATGAGAAAGACCTCGGTGTGTATGTTGATGCTTCCATGTCCCACTCTCACCAGTGTGAGGAAGCAATAAAAAAGGCCAAGATGTTTAGCTATATCTCTAGGTGTGTGGAGTTTAAGTCAAGGGAGGTGATGCTAAGATTATATAATTCCTTGGTAAGACCCCACCTTGAATATTGTGTGCAAGTTTGGTCACCATACCTTAAGAAGGACATTGCTGCCGTAGAAAGGGTGCAATAGAGGGCTACAAGAATGATTCCTGGTCTTTGCGTCTAGCAGTGGCGCCAACCAAAACACACCCACGGGATTGATAACAGCAGGAGTTAAGCAGGTATTTATAACATATTACACTGTAATACCTTCCTAATGAGAGGTGGTCACACACTTGCAGTACATAAAAAATGAGTCCTGCTCGCGCTGATATAGATGGTCTTTGTACGTATGTATGTTTTAGTGCACATGCTGAATTATAATGTTGTTTTATTATTTTAGCAAAGCTAGCCCTTGCTTGAAGTCTGTGTGCTGAGTGTATATGTGGAGAAGCAGTCATTAGTTTTCTACTGCATGTAAGCAGGCTATGCATGTCATATTAAAGTTTTGAATCAACTTCACTATACTGTAATGTGAGGGTTTAATTAGCTACCTAAAGTCATTAATTTAATTAATTAGATTATGCTTGGTCTTTATGATTAGTTTTTATGATTTTGTAAATGTTTGTTGTGTTTATTGTTGTGCCATCGCGTCTTTGTTGTTTTGTGCGCACGCGGTCCAGTTCAATATAGTGAACTGTTCACATTGAAATCTGATATCGCCCACATTAAAAAGAGCAACGTGAACAGGCAAACAAAAAATCCGATCTGAGCAGAAAATCAGAATTGAGCATTAAGGCCTGCAGTGTGAACGTAGCGTTTCTTGTTGAAGATGTCTGTGTAGTACAGTGTATTTTGCTGCACAGCTTATTTGTTTCTGTTATTAAATAATGGCAACGCAATGTTGTTTTGTTTTAATTAAAATCCATGCTTTAGTGAAGTGAGCCAGCAAGAGGTACAAAAATAGCTGATGGCAGAGATCAAATGGTCTTCTCCAGGGTGACTGATCATCAACCCCATGCCGACAGACTCACCAATTATTAATTCCCAGCTAATATTGACTGGAATCTTGACATCTAACGATTTAAAACAGGACCAGCTGGGTGTATGCTGGAGGGAATTGTGGTCAAAATATGACCAAGATGTTTTAAGAATTTTTGTCATCCATCCATCCATCCATCCATCCATCACACACTTTATAATTGTGATTTATCAGCAGATTTTCTCTACAGTGCTACCCCAGGCCTGGCAAAAGAGTATGCCATTGCCTAGCGATTTGGTGCTACAAGTATGAAAATTCAGGATTGCAGACCATCCTGCATTATGGCGGCAGTCATGCAGACGAGCCCATAGTAAGTACGAGCCAAGCCTTATGGATGTAACGTCTACTGGTCAGACTTATGGGAAAGTACTAGACGCTGAACTGTAAACTTTACTCACTATCATCAAATTCTTTTTTTAAAAAAATGTAAATACAATTGCAGAAAGCATTGTTTTTGGAAAAAAATTATTAAGGTAAAGCTTTATGGATGTAACATTTTTATTATATAGATGTGACTGTCCTCCACAGATTATAGGAACCATATTCTTGCATGGTTAATTTTCATATTCAGCAAAACTAACAATGGAATAAGACATATAGACATAAATAAACATATAAAAAATATTCCAAGGAACTGTCCACTTATGATAAAACTGTGTCAATGGTCATGGATAAAATAAACAAAACGAGATAGCAACCAATTAAGCATAACAAATACCACAAGTAAATTTTTAAAGATTACCTCAGACTTCCGGATGATGCCGTGAATTTAAGCAGTGGTAGTGTTTTAAGAACTTAGCCATAATGACGACTTCCTGGTACCCAAATTCATGCCATTTCGAGTCTTTACACCGAGGCTATTTCATGACTGAAAGCAATAAAATGAAAAAAGGGTCTGCAGTTATCTGAATAATTGTGTCCGGCACTGTCCAGGTTGTCTGGGTCGTCAAAGAGCCCAGTTATACAGGCATAACCACTGCTCCCTATGTCACAGCTGGTTGTCCAAAATCAGATGCAGAGCACCTCCAGATACTATTGATGGACATGGATGGTTAAGTGTGCTTGCTTTGATGGTAACAATAAACGTAATCAAATGAACTCCTAATGGACCCTTAAGCCTCTTATGGGCCTCGACTGGTCTTGCCTATTAATGCTTCCAAGCAGGGGTGCCGTCTTACAGCTTTGAAACGTGGAAAGATAGAGTAGACTTTCTGTTATGTTGAAAAGCTAATATGTGTCTTTCGGATGTTCAAATTTTGCTATATGTACAAATCGTCTTCAATATAT
>JAODKF010006841.1:0-11346 GCA_026779585.1 Mormyrus proboscirostris
CACAGACCCCACCACGGTCGTCCCCCCCCCATCAGGATGACATGCTATTACGAGTGGCCGGCACCTGGTCAGGGGTCACTCAAATTACTACATGGTTTAATGGCGCCAGCAGATGAGAGGGGAGCGCCGATGGGGGGGTGGGGGGTCCCGACGCGTCCGGTGCAGCCGCCACGGCCACCGCCGCTGCATCATTAGTGTAATAAGCATGGAAATCTGTTTGCAGATTATCTCCCTGCTTCATGGCCGCCTTTCATCCTGCGAGCCACACTGCAGGTGTGCTGCTCCCTTTATCGCCTGCTATCAAATTACCCGGGGGGAGGGACAGTGGCAAGTGACAGCGGAACCCAGCCCCGCACCAGGCCACCGTGTGCCCCAACAGCAATTTGTTTTTAAAGCCATCGGGTTGGTTGGGGGTCTCCAAAAACCCCATCAGACCGAAAAGCCCCCCCCCCCCCCTCTGTTCCAACTCCGAGAAGGACCTGGTCAGTGTTTAATTCAAACCCTGTGATAAAGCACTGAGAGCAGGGGGGTTGGCAGGGGGGGTCCTGTCATCAAGAAAATGGATTTGATAGGGCTTGCATGGGGGGGAAGGATCACATGGACTGGGGAGACGTGAATAGCACCTGCAGCTGGATTCCTCCCCCCCCCCCCCGCCACCACGCAATTAGCTAACGGCTGGAATGTCGAGTGCATAATTAATCCTCTGATGCCTCCTCTGGAGGGGTCATTAAGGCTCCGGCCCAAACCATGCACCCCTGCACCGGAAACATGGCCCCAGCTCCGTGCAAACGGCGGGTCTGGCCAGCGAGCGGCACCCCAGCCAGCGGTAATTAGCATGATGGCCGCCGGCATCGCCGCACCGGGCCGATGTTTAATGTATCAGCCGACGTGATTATTGCACGCGCCGTCGCCACGGTAATCCTGCTTATTAGCCCACCCCGTCTCCTCGGCCTTACCGCCGCCGCAACAACATCAGGGACCCTGGGCTGCGAATGAGGGCCGCCGCAATTAGCGGCACACGGTGGCCGCAGCCTACGTTTCCCATGGACGGCGCTCGCTCGGACCGAAAACAAGAAAAACAAACAGAAGTAAACAAAGCGGGTCGGCGGGGGCCTAATTGGGACCCTAATTATGGAATCTGCGGGTGGATTTCAGACGGCGAGCGCGACGCGGGGCCTGATCCTCACCAATCAGTGCTGTCATTAACTGGAGCATCTTAACGCCGGACGCTTATTTACGTCACGCCTCTGCTGGCGAGGCAGGGCAGGTGAGCAGCTGCCGTGCATCACAGCGGGGTACGTGCTCGGAACCTGCAGACCAGCTCATCGCTTCGGGGTTTGTTTTAAGCACACTGGATTTTTTTTTTTTTCCTCCGGTTCGGTTTATGCAGACAGATTTACCAGTGTGGGTGTGGGGGACGGGGGGGGGGGGGGGTTATTTACAGCCCCCCAACCTGAACCTTAATAAGATGCTTCAACAACCCACCATTTCTGACAGGCAAATGGGCTTCTGATAAACAAGTCCATAAAATTCCGTGTTCAATATTCACATGTTCAGATTACATATAAGCATGCCGTTTCCCTGGCGCACACAGACACACACACACACACACACACAAAACACTGACTGTGTTTGTTTGGTCCCCCCTGACAGCCATGTCACCTGTCACAATTTGTCACCGTACAATTCTGCCACTCCAGGGCCAGAAATATGTCCTGTTGTCCCTGACAGCACCAGTGGGAGTGTGTACGTGTGTGTGTATGTGTGTGTGAGTAGATGTGTGTGTGTGTGTGTGTGTGTGGGGGGGGGGGGTTGGCAGGTGAGGAGGACAGAAATGTAGTCATAATAGAGACCTCCCCAGAGAAACGTCCCCGGGGTCTCGCTGTTAATGATCATGTTCCCTGCCAGCTAGCCCCCTAAGTGGCAAGGTGCCCTTATGACCGCCGGGATGGGGGGGCGTAGTGTAGATGACCCCGGGAGTCCCTTTGGGGGGGGGTTAAATCCAGCTGTCTGCGGCCCTCCATCACACCCCCACATGGATGTTTCTGGGCCTTGGGGGGGGGGGAGTGTCCGTAGGGCCTCCACGCAGAATTACAGTCACATGTCAGACTGCACATGTTTCGCGGCTCTTCTTGTGACATCACACACACACACACCTTCCGGTTGCGGCCCCAGCGGTCCCACTCACACCACGTGCCCTGAACAGGTGACTCAAGCTGCAGTCTCAGTCATCCTCCCCCCACCCTCACCTACCCTTCCACCCACAGCACAGTGGACCTCCCAGCCTCCAGGGGGCAGACATCACACACCTGGTAACCTGTCTCTCTCTCTTTCCCTTGCTCAGTCCATCCCTGCAGTAAGCGCCGGGGGTGATAGAGGGGGTGGGGGGTCTGCTCTTTGTTTGGGACTCAGCAAACAAAATTAGGTCCTGCTCATCCCAGCCCATTATAAGCATTATGGCTGGGCAAACTTTGCCTGGGGGTGAGCATCACCAGCCCAGGTCTGAAAACCCACCCCCCCACAACACACACCCTCAGGTCCCCTGTTTTTCATCAGGCTGACAGAATACTACAACCCTCTGGATGACCCCCCAACCCCCCCGCGCAATGAGCCATTGGGTGCTTTTCCACTGCAGGAACTTTTTTCAGGAACGAGGAATTTTCCTGTGTTCCCACCGCAAGAACTCGGTCCAATTGCAGTTCTGCTGAGGTTGTTTCTGAATCTTTTTTTTTTTTTTTTTTTTTTTTTGAGTCCAGGGCTCTTCAGATCTGACCCTCAGTTCCAAATCTAGGCCTTGTGTTCAATTCTCCCCGGCTGTAATAATTACAGATTCTGATTGGCCAGAGGCTTCACACCCACGTCAGGTAAAAGAAGGCTAGAAAATCAACCATGCTCAGCCTTTGAGAATCGTGATTTAAATAGCCCTGTTTATGGTGCGTTCGTTTTTCTCTCCGAACTTGGACATCACGTGCGACAATCTCCCATTCAAGCTACCACATCTCGGAACAAACATGGCTGCCTCCATGAACACTCTGCTGTGTGTTCTTGCTTTATATTTTAGCAGATTCAGAGTGAGATTATTTTTTTCGAGAGACAAACAAACAAGAAACACGAACTAGTCAAACCACATTAAAAACTTCATAAAACAATTTAGTACATTAATAGCAATAGTCTTTTTTCGAGAGGTAAACAAACTACAAACAAACCAAAGACACTAACAAGTCTGGTAAAAATCTCGTATTGCATGTAGGATACTGTGTATTCTCTAAATCGAACACGTGCAATTACATTTATAACTATTAATACAGTTAACAAAATAAACATTTTTAAAGATTTATAAAATAGAATTACTGTTGACTGTGTAAGTGGCCTTGTTGAAATTAGGTCACAGGGGCAACTCGGCAACCCAAAATCTTGTCCAACATCAACGTCATAAAAGAGGCATGTTTCCGATGGGAAGTGACATTCTTCGTGACGTTTTCATCCGAGTTCCGAGTTGGACAGAAATAATCGAACGCACCATTCGTCCCTACTCCAGAGGAGGTACTTTTCACCCAACCACGGACTACTGGGCGGGGCTTTGTCGTTCTGCTGATTGGCTGCCCAGAAGCACTGGCTCTAACTTGGAAATTAAACAGAAGTGCTGGGAAAAGAGATGTAGTGAAGCAAAAACTGTGCAGGTGAAATGTGGAAATATTTTTTGAATCTCAATTAAATGAAATACATTCATTTATACAGTTGTTTTGCTTGTGTCTATACTTGTGCATTGGAAAATTTGATCGATAACCAAAATACTTGTCAAATGTCATCAGTGCCAGCAACACTAACCACATTAGCAGGATAATGTTTTTATTTATTTATTTATTTTTACATTTTTAAGGTTTAATCGTTTTTATTCTGTGCACTGATTTAACAGTGAAATATAATTTATATCTGTCCCGTAATTTCAGACCACCCCCCCAGTAACTAACAAAACTGATATGTTCATCTTCCATTGTGGTGGTGATGTAGTTTCACATGAAATTACGTGAGAAATTTAACCAAAGACCTTTTTGTGTCTCCCATGCTTATTCAGCATAAAGGTCACAGTTCTGGTTACGCGGTGTGAAAGCGATAAACAGAAATGGCCAGAAGCTATAAAAGCCGCAACCCAGGTTCCTGAACTTCGGTGGGAAATTGCCTAATGAACAAGTGAACTCAAGCAAGGTGGAGTGACCACAAAAACAGACAGTCTGAGGGAAATTTCAAACTGTGCCGAAGTTTTGAAGGAGTGCATGGGAGCTATTTAATTAGACACTTTGAAGAGCAACATGCATGAGGGCTTTGGATGAGGGAGGGGCATTTATTATGCGAGGTGTGGGGTGGCCAGGTGAAAGTGAGGGAGGTGACTTTACATCCTGATGGGCGGAACCCCACACTGACCCCACTCAATAATTCATCCCCAGAAAAAAGGCACCAGGAATTTCAGTTCCTACCCCCAAAAAAATAACTTTGCTATAAGGCACTTTGACCCATATTATAGAATGTCAAAAAATCTCAAAATGCCAAGCATTAAAGTTTTAAGAGTTCAGCAACACCCTTAGGGGAGTAAGACCAGGGTCTGCTGTGCCTGAGAGCCAAGCAGAGCCACAGGGCCAGTGGAGAAGCCCTCAGCTAATGCAAGGCGAAACAGCAGCTCATCGGGCCTCTCAAATCAGGGGCGGCGCCCCATCCGAGGGCTCGGTAACGGCACATCACCGCGGGAAACAGGGACCACACTTCACAAGTGCATCAGGTGATACGTCCCTTTGCTCTCCAATACCATTTCGTCTCCACATCAAAACACCATTTAAACATAAACAGAGAGAGAGAGAGGAAGAGAGACAGAGAGAGGCAGGAAAAACACAAACTCCCAGAGACACCCCACCAGACAGGTGGGGGTTAGGGAGGTGGGGTCTCTTTTTGTGGGAGGGAGCATTAGACAAATGGAAGTGCAAATGTCAGTGAGATATCAAAGTGGGACTGGCCCTCCTGGGGAGGAGGGGTTGGGGGCAGAACTCTGAGAACAAGGTGTTCAAAGCCCATTCCAGGGCATTCATTTCAGATAAGGGTATCAAAGCAAATTCGGCACAGAAAAATAGAACTTACCAGATGTTCTAACCCAGCTCTGATGTTTGCCGCATCCCTGTAACACAAGAACAAATTTCCTAAATTGTAAATAAAGCCCCATTGGTAATTGTTTATAAATAAAAAGCATTCCCAGCTTGCTCTCCCTGCCACCCAGCAGCCTCCTTGACAGCTGATAATAGCTGTTTATTAAGGGCTGTTTACTTGTCCGGGGACAGCGCTCACATATTATTTCCTTTTCAAAAGGTCCCTTGTTCCTGCCTGCAAATCCACACCACCCAATTAGTGGTGAGTGTTTACAGAGAGCCAACAATGGCTGGGGCCCTGGGGGGTAAGCACAGCGCATGAAGCGTGCCGGGGGAGGGATACGCGCACAATGTCAACTTTACCCCACTGATTCCCCTTTTCCATTAGTACTGTGCCGGTGCTGGCCCCAGTGCTGACAGGATCTTTGGTGATGATGAATTAACATACCTGACCCAAGTGCCGGCCATATTTACAATGGGACCCGAGAACCGGCCGCACTTACAATGGGACCCGAGAACCGGCCGCACTTACAATGGGACCCGAGAACCGGCCGCACTTACAATGGGACCTGAGAACCGGCCGTATTTACACTGGGACCCGAGAACCGGTTGCATTTACAATGGGACCCGAGAACCGGCCGCATATACAATGGGACCCGAGAACCGGACGCATTTACAATGGGACCCGAGAACCGGCCACATTAACAAGGGATCCAGAGAACCGGCCACACTTACAATGGGACCTGAGAACTGGCCACACTTACAATAGAACTGGCCGCATTAACAATGGGACCCAAGAAATGACCACATTTACACTGGGACCTGAGAACCAGCTGTGTTCACACTGAGACCCGAGAACCACTGGCTAAAAACAGCATGCACAACAGCCAGCATGTGCGCACATGGCAATTGGCATGCAGCATTTCTGAGACCATTAAACAATGTTTTCACCCATAGTATATTTAGGCTAATGTTAACTTAAGCTCTGGTTCTTCAGCTCACAAACATTCGTTTTACTACAAAGCATATGCTAGCCACATTACAGAGCATTACTAATAACCAATTATTTGCTGCATTTTTGACATGCGGATTTTGCCGTTGAACAGCAGATGGGTCAACAAGCCATTGGTGAGGCACAATAATTCAGATGCAATTCATCCAAAGCTTCACTTTGACCAGAGTCATTTCATTAAACATATCACCATATGAAACAAAGATTGGGAACAGCAAGGACCAATTTTTGACTGCGTGTGCCTGTGCGGAAACGTGCTTTGGAGGCTGGCTGCTAGCAGTGAACACCGAGAAGTGGGGCAACTTTCCATCCCACAGCGAGATCATGAGATCTTTTTCATAGTCTGGGTGGTCTTCCTTTTAGTCTTTTTAATTTGTAAATAATTTGTGCATTATGATCACTACGATCCCAGCCTGCCTTCTCCGCCTTCACCTGCATATCCCCATGAACCTTTATCTTCCTTTACACTACAGTACTCACAGAAAGTCTTGGATGCTTTTATTTGTTATGAAACCAAAAGCCCATTGACAAGCAATGTTTAACATTACATGCAGAATAAATATCCATGCAGAAGATATTTGTTAAGTGCCATAATTTTTTTGACTGACTCATTCAGTTCTGTTCCTGCCATTTCGCTATTAATTGCGATTGCAGTCGCTGGCTCCCAAAGGGATATTAAACACAAATGTTTGGTGTTTTATGTGGTGTTTGGTGTTACTAATTAAAAAGCACCCAGTGAGATTGCTTGTCAATGAGCTTTTTAACTCAGAGCAGCCCTTTTAGACCTATAATTTGGGTTTCAATTTATTACTACTTGAAATGAATAAAATGTTTTACTTAAAACTACCGGTTGTTTCTAATGTGATATATAGTTTTGTAAACAAAAGAATAAAGTAATGATTTCGTTATGAAACCAGTAAATTTTGCAATAATTGTACTGAATTAAGGAAGCGCCCCGTGACTTTCTATGAACGCTGCTTTTGTTTCTCCCCTCTTCCATGAATTTCCGCGAGGGGTTTGTGCACCTCTCTGATTAGAGCGTTGTCTGGGGCGATTGCCCCTGGTAGAGTTTCCCGGGGCAAATTGGTCCTGGGTGAGCAGCCAGAATGACGGTGCGCTGTGGGGTCAGGTGCATAGTAGTTCACGTAGCAGTCGAAGGCTCGGCCCTCCCTGCTTAGACTGCAGCCCCCACCACTCAGACCCCTGGTAAGCAGCAGGTAATGGATGAATGGAAGTTTTCTAAAATATATTGGACTTCCGGGTGACAACCAGATAAATGGCAGTAAAGGGTTGCTCTCCTCAGTCGACCATTTTTGAAGCCACAAGTTTGATTTTCTTAAGGGGATGTGAAGCAAAAAATGAAAAAAAAGTGACGGGCAACAAATGATGAGAAATCAGAAGCATTACCAGACTGAGAATCATATCTAATCAACCCCAAAATCACCAGCGAGCCTACTGCTATAGCTAGGCACTGCTACAATTAAATGGACAATATTTAGTTTATAAAGTGACAAGGGGGGCAAATCAACAGAAGAGAAATGAGAGAAAAATATAAAAAGAGCGATCTGGCAGTAAAAGACAGGTGAAATTTTGGCGCTTTTAGAAACTGTCACGGAGAAACTCTGAACATCAATCTGAATCATCCCATTTGTTAAAGAATGCTTTGGAGCTCAGCCAACTTATCGCCCCTCATCGTCCACCACAGTTCACTGACCATTAGCGTGAGCACACTATCTGAACCAGCCGTGAGCATGAGTGTGAACATGCAGTCTGAACCAGCCGTGAGCATGAGTGAGAACATGCAGTCTGAACCAGCCGTGAGCATGAGTGTGAACATGCAGTCTGAACCAGCCGTGAGCATGAGTGTGAGCATGCGGTCTGAACCAGCCGTGAGAGTGAGTGTGAACACTGGTCTGAACCAGCCGTGGGCGTGTGGCCTGGGTTGGCTGAGAGCATGAGCACATGGCCTGAACTGGCTGTGAGCATGAGCGTGTGGTCAGAGCTGGTCGTGAACAGAAGTGCATGGTCTGGATCGACCATAAGCATGAGCGCACTGTCTGGACCAGTCGCGAGCGTGAGCATGAGCATGCAGTCTGAGCCAGTTGTAAGCGTGAGTGTTAGCGTGTGGTCTAGGCAGGTCATGAACGTGTGGTCTGGGCCAGCTGTAAGCGCAAGTGTGTGGTCTGGGCCCGTGAGCATGCAGTCTGGGTTGGCCGTAAGCACGTAGTCTGAACCAGCTGTGAGCATGAGCGTGCAGTCAGAGTGTGTTGTGAACACAAGTGCACGGTCTGGACTGGCCATAAGCATAAGTAAGCCATCTGGGCCAGCCATGATCATGCATGAGCATGCGGTCCGAGCTGGTCAGAGTAAGCATGCAGTCTGGGATGGCCGAGAGCGTGAGGTATGGGCCAGCTGTGAGCACGTGGTCTGAGTCAGCTGAGAGTGTAAGCACGTGGCATGGGCCGGCCGTGAGCGTGCATTCCGGGCCAGCTGTGAGCGTAAACGTGCGGTCTGAACTGATCGTGAGTGCAGGCGCGCGGTCTGAGCCGGCCGTGAGTGCAGGCGCGCGGTCTGAGCCGCCGCAATCATAAGCGCGGTCTGAGCCCATCACCGACGGCTGTGGTCCAGGTAATTCAGGAGGCCCCGCTAATTCCATTACCAAACGTCCTGCTGCACGCGGCCACTTACGGGAAGAACCTCCTCCGGTTTTAATTTAATTACATTCGGAACAACAAACCAAGGCATTTATTATACACGATGGGCGAGGGCAAATTAAAGAGGCCGACATTTGTTACCGCGGTGACACGATGGCGTAATCCCCTAACGAAGCACAATTAGCGGGAAACAATTTTACATCACGTCCACAAGAAGCGAGGCAGGCTGGGGTAATATAATGTGAAAGGCACTCGCTCTCACTCTCTCTCCCCACCCCCCCACATCACCATGGCCAGTCCTGTCATGACTTCATCAATAGCGGGACAGTCCCGGCCTACCCGCCTCAGTGCCAAACGCCGGCCTAACGCGATTATGAGGTTCAAACCTGATCAAATGCTACAGCGCTGCTGTGGAAAATAGGAAGCCATTATTATGAATGAATAAAGATTCGTATCGAACGCGAGCAGGACCTCTTCACTGCCTCCTCCCCATCTTCTGCTCGCAGATCTACGGGGACCCCAGAGTTTTCCTACGCCAGCCCCCGCTCCCCCACGTCCACACAGCCACATCGATTTCTAAATTAGGCCCTAATATTAAATAATTAATATACTTGCCATGATTGATGCTTTGCATTAGCCCAATATTAGGTTATCAATCAAAATCCACTTGGTTTAATGTAATAATATTGAGAAAGTGTCAGATGCTGTTCGTCTAATTTGTAGTTGAGGCAGCACAGATAGTAACGCTGGTGTAACACAAGGCCGGGGAGCAGCGGTTCTACAACCGTTAGGGGGCAGATTGGTTGAGCGGGGGGAGTGTGGGGCCTGGCCTCCGACACTCAGCCCCCAGGGAGATGCCACATAATGGCCACACACACTGACATGCGAGCGTGCGCACACACATGCAGGTGAAATCTCCTTATCTTCATGGGGACTCTCCATTCATTTCTATGGCCGTAACCCTGATCCCAACACCCTTAACCTTAAACATGAGTAAGCAAACAAAATACAAGACTTTTGGCATTTGTAGTTTTTTTTAATTGCATTCGCAGAGTTTTATAAATTTGAGGTTATCCTTGCGGGGACTGAAATAATGTCCCCACAAGGTAAAGAGTTGCAGGTTTTTATCACATTGTAATAATTACAAAAACACACACAAACATACAGCATCTACTTAATAGACTGTAATAACAGCTGGATAACACTGGCCTACTGTCACACACAGCACAGACACTTTCTCTTACACAGACAGACAGACGGACGGACGCACACACACCAGATACAACATATCCACCAACAACATATCCACGTGTGTGTCTGTACAGTGACATGCAGGCACACAGAACAGCCATTAGGTATCCCTACACCAGCTAAGGATGTATCAGCTGAGACAGGCATACTATTTAGAAATCATTCAGCACGTTTATACACCCCTAGCACACTCTGGGAAATGCCAAAGAAGGCGGGGGGGCATGATCTGACAGTCCAGGTATCAAAGTCCGCAGTCCTTGGAAATCCACGCCAGCGACGATTCAGTCCCCGGAATGTTAATATCACATTGAGATTTATTGACGGGATATGCATGACATATTAGGTAGAGCAGCTCTTCAATGAAAATGAACTTCCTGATCCTTTACTTGATCAAACCCTAACTCCACCCACCAGATGCTCACCACCATGCTCGGTATTCCGTCTCGGGCCTGAGGAGGGCAGACTCCCCCGGCTGGAGGGGATGGGGACAGTCGGAGATCGATGTCTAGCTGTCAGCCCTCTGACTCCACGGCTATCGACAACAGTCACACAGCATGATGACATCAGCGCCATCTCAGACCGCGATGGAGGGGCACCCCCGTTGCAATCGCAGCGAAGGGGTCAGCTTGTAAACCTCTCAAATGAAAGACCTGCTGTTGCACCATTAAAACCTGCTGTTGCACCTTTAAGAACGAACCCTTTCAACTGGGAAGCTTCACTAAAAATTACGTGTTGTAGCATGTCTGTCTGGGTCTTAACCACAAGCTCAATCGCTGATTCGTCCATTGTGATCACATGACCAGACCAAAGGAAGGCAACCCCACAGGGCAGGAGCTCTGCAGATGAGCTTCACTATACAGACTGACAGTGTTACTCTACACAGGTGACCCAGGGGTGCTTCAAAACAGGAGAAGGGAATGTCAATAATGGGTAAAAATGTCGGGGAAATGCTTACTGCTACTGCAGAGATCACTGTCGATTCCATATTTCCTCGTTTTCACCATGGTCGATATGCCCACCATTTCCATCACGCCGGTGGGTCTGGGGGGGCATCGTGCGCCGCACCCTCCCGCTTTGTCCTCATCATCATCAAACCCCCCCGCCTGGCCAGGGCCTCCGTCACGTTCACCATTCTCACATCACCCGCCCCCCTCCCTCATTAATCTCGCACCTCTGTTCCAGGTAGCGCACGATTAATTAAAGCCGCCGCTCCGGACAAAATTGTCATTTGTGGTCAAGTTCTGAATAATTGCATTAGTCTTTTCTTTGAATACTGCCCCCCCCCCCCCCCCCCCCC
>JAODKF010006842.1:0-11341 GCA_026779585.1 Mormyrus proboscirostris
ACCCCCGCCTTCATTCTCACTGTCATCCAGTCTTTCCGCACATCAGCATGACAGAGGCATCCACCTGTCGGTCAATCTCAGATGGTTCTGAATCCCTTCTGTTTATACACAGTAGTACACTATGAGCAATTTAGATACCAGTTGCATGACGTGTGGAGAACATGCAGACTCCTCACACACAGCGTGGGACTGGAGTTCACACTCCTCAGTCTGAGGCCGCTGTGCCAAGTTTCGGTGCAGCAAGAGGAGTCTTATATGTTTCATGGAAAGCCAGTTATGCAGCTGCTTGGTGGCAAAAATAATTTTTTATTAAAATCAGATGTTAAAAAATTGTGTATATAATAAAAATTGATAGTCATTTTTGCTGGTAGGCTTCAGCCTAAAAGCGGTCGGTTGGCTGTTCCCAGGGTCCTTTGCCTGAATGACCCCATTAAAATGCCCCCTTTGTAAATGGGTTCACTCCATGTGCTGTGTAGCTGGAAGGCACTGCGAAGTCACCTGATGCGGTGTTTGTGTCCCCAGCCGCACCATGTGCCTGAGAGCTACAGGAGGAACGGAGGACGACCTTCCTGGAAGAGCGAGCGGCCCAAGCTGGCCTCAGCAGGCGTGGGGGGTCACCCGTCCCCAGGTGACACGGGCGGGGGACCACGGTTCAGCGGCGAGGAGGGCGACTCAGACACTCCCAGTGACACCCCCCCACGGTCCCATTCCACCATGATGTCTCCAGCCCCTCCTGTGCAGGAGAGCGGTGCTGACGAGGAAGGGGAGCAGGGAGAGAGACTGAGTTTCTCCTCCGCTTCCATAACCCTCCCCGAGTCGGAGAGAAGGGAGGTACAGAGGCAGCGTCTGAACAAGATCCTGCTGAATCTGCTGCATCAAGCGCCAAGCAAGACCAGTGAGTAGCTTGGAGGCTCTGCCTGCAGCCGCTCTCCAAGGCCTGAACAAGCGTGAACATCTCCAACAAACCCGAAGCGGTGGCTTGATTACATGTCATATTTTACAAGAGCACCAGTTTTATATTTCTTTGTTTATCTTCCAAGCACTTATTCTTGTGTGCACGGGGCACGACGCTGGGGTAGACCCTCGCTAGGATGCTAGCCCGTCTCAGGGCACACATGCAGATACCTACGTGGCAGTTTAGGGGTACCATTCAGCCAAACTGCATATCCTTGAACTCCTGGAGGAAAGAGGGCCATGAGGAACAGGGCGTAAAGGAGTCATTGGGCGTCACTCATACATAGGGCTGTCACAATCAAGACATTTTTGATTTTGATTTTGGCTTTAAGCTTTGTAAGTGAAAAATGTACTGGGCAGATATGAGATAACAAAGTCAACCCCCCGAGATAAACAGTTAGCGTTGTCATTACCCAATCCATACCGCCTACCTGATTTTACCTGGCACGTCTGCACTGCTCCATCCCTTCATCATGCCATTTTACAGTGAATCATATTGTCTACATTTACAGCGAACTAAGCTGGATAACTTATTGTAATTAAGGGAGTCTGTGGTAAATTGTGAGTGAACGAAGATGTTCCTTAAATCTGACAAATTATCCAGCTAAGCATGAATCACTTCTGAAACATAATACAGACTCCTGATGTTCATGATTCCGCTGACTTAATAGACAATCCCTTTTCTTTGCTTGTCATTTTAAGTGTACACTCCGATGGTCTATTTCCAGTTTTTGGTTCAAAACTATATTACCTAAATGTCCCATATCAGACAACTGCAGTCAAGCTATCCGCACTTTGCCGTCTAATCGTCCGCAGGTTGAATGTGTTGTGCACACATCAGCTCGCGTTTAGGAAAACAAGAGACTAAGCGGCCGCACATAAGGATGAATACTCATATGTACGAAGTACAGGATGTACTTGGATACAATTAATTTCTTACTTTCCATTATTGTATAAGTCATATAGCATTTGAAAGGCAAGGTTATGTTATGAATCCAGTTTGACAGGCCATTTCTCAGAATTTTCCCAGAAGGTATAAATAACTCTTATACCTTCTCAAAGCCAAGGTCCTAGACTATTTCTCATCAATATTTGGTCAAGTTTTAACATACCATTTTCAAAAAATGCACTTTGAAATCCATCTGATTTTCCGCTGTGTGCCAAATTCGACAGGGCATTTCTCAATTCTTTTTCCATAATGTATAAACAAGCACAAGTTTTTTTTTTGCAGTTCGTGCAACGAGGCGAGGATTTGATATGACCTCGAATGCAGAGGAGAGAATGTTGTGAGGGTGTCGGACGAAAGACACAGGAGCCAGAATCAGGGCAAATCAAGATGGGTTAATTCCACTCACAATGGGAGGAAAACAAAGGGATTGCAGGGGAGCTTAACACTGGGATGGACAACGAGACTGGCAGGACTAACAACATCAGTGTCAGGACTGGGAAACACCATTATACAAAGACTAGCGAGGGAGTAGAGTGCGAGGCAGCGGGGGTGCATTACACAAGGGTAGGAAGGAGAGGTAAGACTGATGCACGACAGGCGTGGCTTGTGAGCCACACTAGGGAGAAAGAGGAGGGGCAGAGATGCCTGTTCAGCTCCTCAACCTGCTCTTTCAGCCTAGTCAGTGGCACAAACTGAAATTCTCACACTCTTTTTTTTTCTCCTGTTAAAAGAACAACTACAACTTCCCAATAATACCTCGCAATAATCATGCCTCATTTGATCATTGCAACTTCTTTTACTTTTTCCAGGATAAAATTTCCACTATTTACAGCTCTTTGGCTGCCAGTACTTCATATCTGCCTTTCGGCCTGATCTCACTGCCTGTCTCCCATCACTATCCACCCTCCTTCCAAAGTTGGCACTCAATCTTCATTCCCCTTGATTCTTCTCAACTCTCTCTCTCTCTCTTCTCCAAGACTGCTGCCTGCTCTTTGGATAAGGCCTCCTACCTGTTCTCAGTTTGCATCTGACCATTCTTTTGAATCAGTCTCTATCTCTTGGATTAGTGCCCTCTATGAGCACAGCTTTCAACACAATGTCCCAAAATAGGGCTGGGCGATTTGTAGGTATGTAAGGATGCACTCAACTCATGATTCGATAAGATTCACGATTCTGAATTCACGATAAGATTTTCTCATGCTCTTCTAGCAGAATGAGTTGCAGACAAATTTATTCAAAAATGTTCCTTTATTGTTCTAAACTGTGCAAGATGTGTCCTCTTCTTAACAGTGCAACTGAAATTGAATTAAATACTGTTTAAAAAAAATTACCAAATCAAAATAAGTAAATAAAACAAATCTTCAAATAAATAAAGGCTTGCATGTGCAGCTTTATAGCGTGGTTTGCCCTTTTAATAATCTTCGCTTGGCTCACTGTGGCACCAGTGGACATGCAGAAGCATGTTTGTTGTGCTATTTGTGTATGTTATCGGTCTTTTACAATGTTTGCGCGCAGTTTTTGTCTTGTCTGTGCTTTTCTCCCTGTTTTCGTTTGTGATTACCGGAAAGCTAAAATACTGCCACACCGCCGATTTAAGATTGGGCGGTGTGTCTGTCCATCCTTCCATTTTCTGAAACCACTTAATCCCAGCTGAGGTTGCGGGGGGACTGGACATTATCACAAGAACACTGGGTGCAGACGGGAACCAACCCCAGGCAGTTGTCTGCAACGCCACAGGGCGCACACACTCACACAACTACAGGTCCAATTTAGACTCACCAGTCATCCTTTCCTGCATGTTTTTGGACTGTGGGAGGGACTCCACACAGAAAGGACCCAGGACCGAAGCCAGGACCTTCTTGCTGTGAGGCAGCAGCGCTAACCACTGCATCACCGCGTTGTCCTCAATTTCAAACTCGCTCACCATCTCGCGTTCGGTCAAAAGCAAAAACTTACATCTGACATCATGTGAATATGCTGTGACATCTGACGTCAAACTGACGTCATGAAATCAAATGTAATATTAGACTTTCTGTTAAAGTACTGTGAAGTACTCATAAAGTAGCGATTCATTTTCCACATCAGCCGGTTTAAATCGTCGTACATTTACATCGATTTTTAACCAATTCATGAGTCATCGTTACATGCTTAGCGATTTGTGACATCACATTTTATGTACATGTCATTCTCACATCACAAGGCCCATGATAGAGGAGATCAGGCTTTTTCATACTATACACAGTATATAGATTTTTCAAAAATAATGTTATTTTGCAATACAGTTCCGGTATTTTGAAATCTTGCTGATAAGAGCACATGCGAGAGGGGAAATGGGGGTTTCACTAAAACAGTTTTACTTTGTTGTATGTTGTTTGTTTGTTGTATGTTGTTTGTTTTGTGGAAACAAAACTTAGCTATCTGTGCAATTTTAATGATTGATCCTTTTCAAGATTATCTAGCACAGGCGATCACTACATGGGAAGCTTAGCTTACCCCATAAAATTGCCATCCATCCATTTTCTGAAACTGCTTGTCCTATTCAGGGTCCCGGGGGGTCCGGAGCCCATCCCAGAGGCTATGGGTGCAAGGCAGGGAACAACCCAGGATGGGGTGCTGATCTGTTGCAGGGCACAGTCACACACCAGTCACACACAAATGCACACTTATGGACAATTTGATAATTCAAATATATCAAAGCATAAACATATTTTGGACTGAGCGGGAAAACCAGAGTACCTGGAGGAAACCCCACCACAACACGGGGAGAACATGCAAACTCCACACACATGGAGACCAGGTCGAGACTCAAACCCTGACCCAAGAGGTGTGAGGCAACAGTGCAAAACACTGCACCACCAAGTCAGCCCCTCAAACTGTCAAAAGATTAAAATTGTAATCTGTCTTACTAATCGATCCACAGCACTGATTGTTACATGGGAATTACTTTTGACAACATGAACGTTAGTTTTCCCTTTGAAGCTACGATAAATACAGGCCCAAAAATATTCTGAAATTCTAAAGCTTGATGCTTCTGAAAATGGATGTACCAGATATACAGTGATTCTTCCTTGAAAACTATAGGAAAATATTTCTTAGACAAAAAAATGATTGTCTTCATGTACATAATTATGAAAATGATTAAACCAGCACTAGTATGTGACTCTATAGTTTTCTTTTTAGTGCTGATAAAAACAGTTAACCAACATGACCAACATAACTTTGGCAAAGCATTGCAAGTGTCTGGAGAGTTTAAATTGAACATACCCTTTTCTTTGTGTATAACCTTGTATGAGTTAGCTGGTTAAACTTACTTATTGCACATTTATTGGATTTAGGCAGTACCGGTATAGCAGCATCAATCAGTGTTATCCTCCCTTCTTACTGGTTTTTTCTTGCTCTCTTTTTCTGTTTTTAGCTATAGATGTGACTTACCTCCTGGAGGAGGGACCAGGGCGCCGCCTGCGCAGACGGACGCTGGGATTATCTGACTTCGGCAGCAGGAAATGATGCCACCAACTGCACTTATAGGTTGGGGAAGAAACAGGAGAGGAAACTGCTTTGCACTGTCACCTCCTCAAGTCTGTCTTCTCTGTTTTCTCCAAAGGAGATGAAAATACACAGAAGGACATTACGGATAGCTGGAAGACAGAATGTAGCCTGAGAGAACCATGGAGTCGGAAGGGCTGAGGGCGAGGACTCGGGCGCACAGAGCGGTGTATTACAGACGGTACAATCTATCCAAAACGTGTAACAAAAACCCCAGCTGCAGCAGAAGGTCCTTGGTAAAAACTTGAAATAAAGTGGTAACGCTATAAAGCAGGAGGTAAACAGAAAAAATGGCAAGCCTCAGCACAGTCATAGAAAAACTAGGAGGGTGAGAGATGTCACAGGGTGACATGGTGTCCTGCAGAGCTACACAGGGATCCGTGTCATAATCTGAATGCCCACTAAGCTGATGAATCCTCATATATTTAGCAGAGTTATGATGAGCGAGAAGATGAAGGACCTAGGCTTGAAGGGCGTGAATTCACAGGACTGATGTGTAGGTGAAGTAGCACAGGTTGGCGGTCTCTCTCTCTCTCTCTCTCTCTCACTCGAGCAATCGGCTCATGGGGAGGGCAGAGCTCGGAGCACAGTGGCCGGCATGTATGCCTGTATGCTTTCATGCATTCATTGTGCATGCTCATTTGGCATGGCTTCATAGATTCTAAAGGGTGCAAGAGTTGATAAATGCTTAAAGTCACATGCCAAAATGAAGGAGGATATGTGAGAGTGATGCAGGTTTTGAGTACGTGAGCATGGGCAGGGTTGTTTGTGAATAAGGCCATTTTTCCCAGAGAGTAATTTTTTTGTTTCCATGATAAAATTTATGTTTTCATTTTAAAGGTTAATAAGGTTATGGATGGCCAGGGACAATTCTGTAGGAAATCCACTGGACTGATCCATTCTGTCCAATTTGGACTGTCAAAATAAAGCTGGCCTAACAAATCGTTGCAAGTTAGGTTGCTCAGTGTTGCTGGTGTAGGCTACAATGGAGTCTGAAATAGCAATATCATATAGTAGATTTGGTTTTTCATGTATTGTACAGGATCCGGACAATGGAGCCTACTTGTATTATTATTAATATTACTATTATTGTTATTAATAATTTTGCTGCGGTTGCTAGTATTGTTGTCAAATGTAAGCTTGACGCAGCAAGAAGGTGTTTATCTCGTGACATACAATTTCCTTAAGCGTTTTTTTTTTATATTATTATTTTCTTTTGCATATATATTAATTGTATCTAAATGCTGGGGGGGCAAAGAGGAGACAAATTTCGTATAAGATGGACGATGTGGAGGCGGTAACCTACTGTCCGGTTCATGATTCCTGAGGAGGACTTTAACCCCTGATTTGCTGCAAAAGTGTTGAACACTAAAAAAGCAACCCAACATGGTGATGTGTTGATATTTAAAAGAGGCAAAAAAAAAAAAACCGTCAACTCGGTATCATATCTTTTTAATGAAAAACTATTCTAATTTTGTGAAAGCTGTAATAAATGTGTTGCTTGTATTTCTGTGTGCATTTGTGTAATTTTATTTTTGTTAATTTTTTAGACAATCGCAAAAAACTAATGCTAATTTAAATGGACAGACTGATGGACATTGTGTGGGATTCAAAAGTTTGTCCCGAGTTCTTCCACTCTGGTTAAAAGTTTGTAATTATGATTCTAAAGTCTTGACAATGCTCTTTGTTTTTACTTTTTATATTTTATTCATTTTTTAAAATAAACACTACATTACAGTAAACAGACGATGATTGTTGTCATTAAAATACGTTTATTTTACATCCTTTTTTACTTCCAGTCACTTATCGAGTGAATAATTCGTATATATCTCTCGTGCTAAACAAAATAACTGTGTTTGATTGATCAGATGTATATTTATATTGTATATTGTGGTGTACTGCTTTAGGCTTTAAAAGCATATTTCGAAACTACCCAGGTATAATCATATGGCTGAACATTGTTTCAGTTGCCCATTCTGCGGGCAATAACAAACCCTTCTATTAATATACACTTCTGTTCAGCGATGTCTGTAGAATAATAGAAAAAAAAGCTGTCATCTAAGTTTGATTGTTAGAATATGAGTAATTTATAGGGTACGGGTAGGAGATGAGCTTGGGTACATTTTGTCGTGAGTATTGGGGTGTGCATAGCCCTTGTTAGTGGCGCAATGGCCGCACGCTTACAAGAATCCGGATTCGATTCCTGCCTTTGTTCAGTCTGGGCGGGTTTCCTCCCGAAGTCCAAAGTCATAGACTAATGTTTCCAAATTATTCTGGGGTTTGAAGTAAAGAGTTAATAGCAGATCACGTGATCTCCGCCGACATTGCTATGGAAACACCAAAGACGCTGTCCGGTGAGCACATTTGAGGTATGTATAGCTATATAAGTTACCAACGCAGTCTCATGCCAAATATATATGGTGTTTTATATATTATAGAATACGTTTCTATATACTAACGTATAATTATCTTTCTACCTAGAACAGGTCCGCCTCGGTAAATTTTGCCGAACAGTTCCAATACTCGGTTACCTGACTGTGCAGATTTATGACCCCGCTACTCAACGAATAGAATGAATACCGGTGTCTCGTTATGTATTTTAATCATGCTATTTACCGGAAACGTTAAAAAACGTTAGAAATGATTCCTTTTGGTGATAGAACTTCTGTCTGTGACCTGCTGCTTTGAGATCTCTGCTGATGTCACCGCAGGATCTGCATGAATATGAAAAGGAGAGGGGAGAAGCCCCTTAAAGAAAAGACAGACAGGGGGTTGCCGGCAGCTGAAGAAGAAACAGCGGGTACAGATCTTGTTAAAGAGACATCTGTGTTTAATTAGCTAACTCTGCATTATTTATGGGCTATTACATTTGGCTTTCCCCTCTCTGACTCTGTCTGCCAGCTGTCCGTCCTTCAAGCGTGTTTCTGTGCGTTTCCAATTGTCTTTGGTCGAGGTGCCAACTTTAACTTGAATATATATATATTTTTTCTTTTCCTCACTCCATGCATTATTCAAAAAGCACTGAATATTGAAGAACAACCCTCAACCCAAAGTATTGGTAAGGCTGCAGTCATTTGACCTTTTTTATTTTTAATTATTTTATTTATTTCATTTTGCTGGTTTCCTCTGGATAATCTGGTTTTGTCCCATGGTCTGATAACTTGCCATTATACGAATTAGAGTCTCAAATTCCCCTCTGGCATGTGATTGTGTTTGAGTGGCCTGGCATCCTGTCGGGCATTTGTCCTGCTTTCACCACAGTCCTGTACTGACTGAGTCTATGGGTGGTGGATTGATTTGGCATTTTAATACAACCCACAGTAAAACTTGCAGTGCCAGCTTTAAAACCATGCCTTTAAATGCACTGTCTGCAGAAGAGTACCAGTGCTGTGGTATCCTGGAGGTTGACTTTCCAGAGGTTTGTGCGCTGTTGGGAATGAACAGGATTCCTATGGTGACCACACAACCTAAGGCCTCATTGCCGACTGCTGAGTCCAGCCCCACTGGTAGGTGCAGATCTCAAAAACAGTTCAGGTACACCAATAAAGCACTGTTTAAGTACTATGGCATATGTTGTTCTTTCATTGTAATAATTGTGTACAACACAATACTGTGAAAAACATGGTTATTACCAATTTGTTGCCATCAACTAGCACTCTAGACAATCATATAGGATGCAGGAAGCAGCTAAATCAGTACCTGAGAGTAGTACCTTGTGGTTGGGGGTTCAGCAACCTTTCAATAACAAGTGCTCCTTCCTACGCATTAGGCCACTACTGCCCCACCATTACTGCCTTCCCATGGTGATATGCCCAAAATGTTCAATCTGGTCATTTTGGCTTCAAGTGTGTTTAGGCTTATAATGATCAAAAATCCACGTTTGTTTTTCTTTTGGTCCATTGCATTCTTTAAAAGTCTTAGCAATCACTCTCTTTTGAAGGCATCAGTACCACGCTGTCTTAGAAAAGTCTTGCTATGTGTTACTCTTATCAAGGAGGTATTTCTCACTGATTTGACTGATCATGGTAAACTCACAGCTTTTCCAAACCCCTTGCATCAGCAGTTGAATCTCACTAAGGGGGAAATCCGGCTGGTATGCCTGCTTTCATAATATTCCATATGATCCATCACTTGCAGCACTCTGACCAAGGACCAGGATCAGTGTTACAGAGGTGACCTGAACCAGGCTGCAATCCTCAAGCCAATAAATACCTTAAAGAAGCCGGTATTCAGAGAGAAAACATTGATTAGGCAGTTTCAGCATGGGATACAGGATAAGATTCCTTCCATTGTGGTGATAGTACATTTCACAAACCGCTCACTTGAAGTAAACCTAAGTTTCTTTACTCAAACTACATTAAAGTCAAATGCACGGCATGGTGTGGTGCGTGTCTTGGGTACAAAGGACTTATTCTGGAATCCGTAAACCTTGATGCAAATAGGTGAATAGCAAGGCTTGGTGTGAACTTAAGCCCACTGAGCCTCTCACCACCCCACATACGGCCTCATGGTGAATTGGGCCTGACTGAGTCATGTGTGATGAGTTGGTCCATAGTACATAATATACACTGATCCACTGAGCGAGAGATGCCTGTAAGCGGACATAATAGAGCATTAGTGGATGTATCGCTTAGTGCAAGAAGTGCAGGAGAGTGGACAGCACTGCCAACTGTATAATGGCTCACTGTCCAACATGTGTGACAGCTACAATAAGCAGATATGATTCAGATGCCTGTACTGTGGTATTTTGTTACATTAAAATATGTTGGTTTTGTTGGTTTTAGTGACATGTATCTTTACCACTGCAGACCACTGTAAACAGCAGTATTTTTTGCTGGCACGAATATGACATATATACCATAAAGTCCCCAGATCCCACCGTGCTCAAAATTGTGATTTCAATGCTACAGTGTGAAACGCACCCAAGGTCACATTATAAAATACTTATTTAAATACTGATATTCCAAAAGTAAGAAGCATAAATCTCTCCTATGTTACAGAGGACAGTCTGGCAAAAGTCTGTGATGAAGCCCCCACCCGGTGGTCTGCTAAGCCCCGTCTGCAGGCAGAGCTGGAGACAGAGGATCCCCACAGCGTGAGGGAGCTCAGGATCTGTGGTGAGCACGTCAATTAGCACCACCTGCTGGATGCGTCTGCACTCAGCTATTTCGCTGCTGCCATCTTTATTTAGGCATGTCGATTTAAGATGAGAGAAACAGGGAGGAGGGGGTCGCTGGCTTGGCTTGCTTGTTATCGGTATTTTGGGTAAACTGCTGTGTTTTGTTTTAAAAATATCAACCTGTGACAATGCACATTATGTAATAACTCGACAGACTACAATGAGCTGAATGATGATGATAATAACGATGAAGATGATGGTATTAATTGGGTAATGTTGCAATATAAAGTGATAATGTAGTCTATGAATTTCTAACATTTTATCAAATTATTACATAATGTGATGTTATTGCATAATGTGTCGTCACGCGGTGTGTGACAATGCATAATGTAGTAACCTCACATTATGTGATGAAAAATTGTTACATTTTGTGGAGTTATTACATAATGCGGCATTATTAAACCCACCCCACCCCCCCACTCTGCAAATTTTATTTGGAAGTACTGATTTTAAAAATAACATCAAAATACCATATACCATAGTATAATGTATTGTACAGTGGACTTGTTGACTTGGGGGGTAAGATTTGCCAACTGGGGCTAAAAGGTGATGGTATTAAATTTACTGACCAGGTGGAGCAGAGTTGCAGCAGTAAACCATCTTGCTAGTTAATTTGGTAACACTTTACTTGAGGAGGCACAATTAACTTAGTTACTCAGTTACTACTCAAGTACAAATCATGAGCAAATATAGTAACTGCATGAAATACATGA
>JAODKF010006844.1:0-11308 GCA_026779585.1 Mormyrus proboscirostris
TTATTGCTTGGAAGAATGATTAAATTAAAATAGTTTTTGAACCAACACATCCTAAAGACTTGATTTTTTTTCACCGCACAAATGTCGGAAAATTAGAGTTCCTGCACTTATTTTTTCCCACTTCAAGCACTGCATCAAATAAGTGTGGGGCATATTTTAGTATTGCGTGTCATCAATGACAATCACTTCATTTTATTTGTGCCATGAATGTGTACAAAGGCTTCCACTTAACAAGGACTACCTGTGCCCCGCATGTAAATAAATGTTCAGTTCTTGTCATTTTTATTTGTTAATCGTTACGTGCCGCTGCATGTCCAGCTCCACTCATACCCAGGTCCACTTAGTTCGATCTCTCGCTCGGTTTTTTTGGTTTACGTCTGTGCGCACCCCTCGGATTTTGACGCTTTGCCCTGTGCATGTTCTGTGTGTTTGTTAGGTGCGTAGGAAGTGGTTGCCATTTTTGTGTATGAGTTTGTGTATGCTGTTGTTTTGGATAGGGAATAGTAGTACTTGTTGGTTTTGTTCTTTGATTTCTCTTGCACGTAGATTTGGGTTGCGTTTGGTAGCTGGGTTTTTCGTTTGTTATTTTGGCTATAATCACTCCTGAGTTCTTCTGCACCGGGGTCATTTGTTCTGTCTGTCGCGTGTAAATAAAAACCAGAAAAAATATATAAATATACCCATTTGCCCACGTGTGTTCCCTTGTGCACCACACTCTGTTTCCCTTACTCCACTTCCCCTTTCCCATCCAGTCTGTTATGCCCCAACCCTAGACTCAGGCTCGTTACAGTTTGTATTTATTTATTTGTTCTTGTTCATTTCATTTGGAACAATTTGTTATTTATTAGTTTATTTGTTCATGTTCTTGTAATTTTATTTGTTACAAACTGATAATTCTTTATTGTAATTTTATTTAAATTATTGTACTGTAATTTTTATTTGGGACTATTTATTTATGTAATTTATTTTATTATAGTTTTTATTGTTTGATGAATGTGAATCATTTGTTTCTCAATTTCTCATTTTAAAACAAAACAAAATTAAACTTTTCTACTTCATCATATACTGCCCTCAAAGCCAGATACCGTCTTTTGAACATACAATATGATGTTATTAGCATGATTACTAAGGCAACAATGTTATGGCATACACTAATACAGAGAAAGGTGTCCTATCATTGTTTTAATACTACTGTACATTTAGCCAATTTAGATTTCAGCGGTATTGTGAAAAAAAAGTAATATAATGTAAGAGTAAATAGACTGTAGTTATGAGTACATATATAATTACAGCATGCTTTATTTTCATCAGTTTATTTTACCCGTGTATATTTTGCATGTATAGTTACAGCACCGCCAGATTAACCAGGGGGATGGCTTTTCTGGTAGGTGGTTGCCAAAAAGGCATACCCTTTGATTTTGCATTTTTGTAGCTCCCATCACCAAGTGCCTTTTGTAATTTGTATATGAGAGTATCTTAACTGACCTGTGCAAGTTTCAGCAGTGCAGCTACTGTAGATCCAAATTAACCAAGGGATGTCTTTTCTGGCAGGTGGTTGTCAAAAAAGGCATCCCTTTTGATTTTGCATTTCTGCAGCTCCCATCACCAAGTGCCTTCTGTAATTTGTATTTGAGACAATGTTACCTAACCTGTGCAAGTTTCAGCTGTGTACCTACAGTAGATCCAGATTAACGGGGGATGCCTTTTCTGGCAGCTGGTTGGGGAAAAAGGCATCCCCTTTGATTTTGCATTTCTGCAGCTCCCATCATCAAGTACATAACAAATATAGCCTCACCGATTTCATCACATTTGCATTGACCCCAGCATGAAGCACTTAATACGATTTGGAGGCAAGTGTCATCTGAGCTACATGATGCAACATTATTTACAGTATTTTAGCCATTAGAACGAGACCCTGACGTTTAAGATTGACATTTATGGTTTTTCGTCAAGTTTACTATGCATATGATACACACAACGTAACAAGTGCTTTATTGCCAAGTTCATGTCTGCTGTTTTGAACTTTTCAATCGATATTAACAGGCGTTTGACAGACAAACAAAAACATCATTTACACGAGTTACAAAAGAGAGTGTTCCTTTTGTTGTTTTCAGTGGTGCGCGCTCCCGAGACAGGCGAGCATTCTGCAAATGCATGTGGTGATTCGTCTGTGTGTATCTAACCCTATGCTGTCACTCATCCTTCAGTTGGTTGTACAAATTGAGGATTGCAATTTTGGACAGAAACATTTCTTTAAGTGCTGTTTTTCAACCGTATGGAATGGAAACATTTCTTTAACTATATATCGTGTTACACTTTGTTAGCGTACGCCATCTGGTACCGTCACGTTTATATTTAGTTACTAGGGCGAAGGTACAGCCATTTTCTGGGATGAACCTGAAGCTGAGATTGTCTTTCCAAGTTTGGCGCATTGAGCGGGGTGATAGATCCGCAGGTAGTTTTGTAGATTTGTTGTATTAGCGCTTTTGACCGACACCTTTCTTCAACAAATTCGACAGATCGCTTCCTCCAAGTTAATAGGCTCTCCTTTCTCATTTGGCTTGAAACCAAAATGCACCTACAGAGATGCTGAGGGGTTCAGCTTTGCAGCTAAATTACCCATGACGGTGATGAACTGTTGCCAATTCTCCACGCGTGCAGTTAATCCATAGCAGAAGCAACACAAAAAAGACAAACGAGCACCAGTCAAACATCGCACGAAAACTATGAAATGGTGATTAAAAAGTACGACATTTCTGTTTATATAGATGAAACGATTCTAACAATTATACAAAAAAATGCCGATAGTCGAAATCGCGACACAGGCGATTATCTGAAATGTTTATGTTGTTTATGTTGTATATTAAAGTTTATATTTCGATCAGTTGAAATTCCTGCTGTCCAGTGACATGGAATTTTAGTATGCTTATTGGTTTGGTTCACTCTGAACTGAAATAATGAAGTCTGTCGTTATTATTTGCTTGTTTCAGCCAAATTTATATCACTCAAAGTAAGTGAGATCAGAATCAACTGACAAAATAACACATCTATTTAGCTGTTCTTATTAGCATAGTATAGCTACTTACTTCGCTGCAGCATGGTAGTGCCAGGGACATAAACAGGCATCCCAACACAACGAGACACACAAGTGAAGGTGCTATGCAGATCTTTTACTAAGAGAACACGAAGAATTCAAAATCGTAATATCTGGCTAAATATCCCATTCTGAGCTGGTGGAGATTGCTCACAACAGCCCATAAAATGAACGTTTGTAGTAAAAAGAAATATATTAACGGGATCTGGTTGAGTCGTAAAAATGTTGTGAAACAAAGTGGTACAAATCAGGCACAGTTCTAAAATTTGCTGTGAAGTGTGATGTTGCGCACGGACAGACGTGCGAGGTACGCAAAGGACAGGTGTTACGGATATGTTCAGAAGCGCAACGAGATGTCATTAAACGAGCGCCAGTTGAACAATACACAGTAGAAAACGACGTAGATTTAGTGACCGCGCTGTCTTATGCAGCTGAACAGATGAATATACAGATGAATAAAGATGATTCTAACGATTAAGCAAAAAATAATCGAGGTCTGCTCAAATAATCGCCATCAGGAGATTATATGTAATAACTGTGACAGGCCTAGACGCGACAGTCATTTTTGTAATTCGAATGCACGAACATAACACGAATTTTATCCACGTTGGGTTGACGGTTCCTCATCTCGTAACTGAGTCTAGGTCAGGGCGCTAACAGGTAGCTAACTAGCTCAAACAAAGTTCTGTCTATATATATATTATATATATTTGTGCCATAATATCTTAGTGTTCCATTCAAATATTTTGTGAACATATAATAATTGGATAATACTTACTTGTTCCTCTTACAGATAGAGGCCATCATAGAAAGGACTTTTACCGTTTTAAAACAGGACAGGTCAAAGCTGAGGTCATGGTTCCAGAAGTAAGGTTCAATCTAAATAATGCTTGCAAAGAGAGCATTAGACATACTCATTTATTCTTATTGTTTCTTTACTAAAGATATATTCATCTTTTGGTGAAATTAAGTGTGAAAATGTTCCACAATTACTTCTGCTGTTTGCTTATCACCTTTTGCCCCATTGTGGCTTTTTACATTATCCCATGTACTAGACTATGCTTTAGTAAGTTGATAACTTTTTAGTTTTGTATTTAAATAAAATCATTTATTACAATTCAATATTCTCACAATTTTTAACATCTTTCTGAGAGAAAATACATTTGTTATATTTAAATACCTTAATGTTAAATATAAAAATACTCATTCCTTATCTCTCTGCAAGGTCACAATCCTAATCCTAAAGAAGCTGGAGGGTTACAACAGATACCAAGCCAAATATAGCAAAATATCTATAATTTTAGTGCTTCAAGACGATTTTTTCGTTTCCTATATTCATTATTGTATATTTTTGTATATGTAAATTAAATAGTTGTGTTGCACAATAAATTATTTGTTTTAATCTTTAATCACAGTGTCAGTTTTTAATTAAAATTATATTTAATCTTAAGGTAGTTATCTGGGTACGGTCATGGTTGGTACAACTTTGAAGTGGGTAAGTGAAAGGGTCTTGCCGCTCCTGACTGGCAGGTGACAGTGGCTACCCGTTTCGGTAAAAGCGTAGCTGACATTGGCTAGACAATAAGTTAGTGACTGTTAAACGTAGCGATGGACATAAGTGGCAGCTGCTACTACTCTACCGCGGCAAGCTCTGTATCCGAACGGCACCTGCCACTATTAAGCGCTACTAGCGACATTACAATCAATGTTTCCTCAAATATGATATCACAGATATACGATCAACAACAATAACACCATTCTTAGTCATATAAACAACACTATTTTCGTATTCCTCTCTAACATAGGTGATGCACAGAATCTCTGGTTTACTTCCAGGAGCAGTTAATAGGTGCCTCTCTACCGCGGCAGGAACTGTATCCGAATGGCACCTGCCGCTATTAAGCAACACTAGCGACAGGCATAAGAGACAGCTGCCACTGTGGAGAGTGGTGTCACTTCCGGCAGCTGCCACTAGATGAGGAGTGGCGGATGCCGCTACCTGCCGTTTCCGGGTACCAGTGACGTCACTGTCGGCTGCCAGCTGCTGTTGCGGGACTGAACCCCGTCTCAAAAATACACGCCTAAAGACGACAATAATTCACATATTAACATTTCATGCCTACAAAGACAATAATTACCATGTTAATCTTTCTTGCCTTCAGACGATACATACAACTCCGCATGCAGGGGCATTTTACGTCGATGTAAACAAAATGATCTTTCAAAATAAAAGCACCAATAACGTCTTGCCACAAACACCATAAAAAGTAGAGTTCTTGGCTGTTTGCTTATTATCCTGTGTGGCGGTTTTATACGTAACCTATGTAGGAAAGAAACCAACACAATAAGATCATTACTGCATAGACACTTTTCCAAGGTAGTTTGTACATTCTTTTGTACAACTTCCCACAGTGAACTATCGGGAGAACTGTGTGTTTGCCTGATCAAACTTTGATGTGCTTAGTGAAGCTGCAGCTGTATCTTAGCGTATATAACCTGTATTTTTGTAAGTATTTTTTACATTTAAATCACTGCTTACTGACAAACTCCAATACATTGCACAGTGTATACACCCTTAATTTTGTTATCAGTGTTTAAGAATTCGGTGCAAAATACAATGTGTTATTGGTTCTCTGGTGCTTCAGCATTTAATATTTTCTGATCGGTCATAAAGTGAACATGAACTTGGTTACAAACAAAATAGAAAATTAATCTATAGAAGATTTATCTATCAATGAACACATCAAAATCGCGCATAGGTTAAAGTACTATTTAAAAGTGTGAAATTATAATAATATTAAAGTGTGAATTATTGCCATCTTTACGCGTGGATGCTGACTCTAGGTGAAAATTTCAAGAAGTTTTTGCCCTAAAGGCCTTACATTGTATGAACCAGACTTAAGGTGACAAAGATACGAAGATTAAATGATACCCAGAATTATGAGTATTTCAGGAAGAAATTTAATGATCAGAGCCTGGCTTGCAGGATTATGTAAACGCTAAGTAAGTGATGTACAATAATGGGGACATGACTTCAAGTACCTTTCATATGACGTAGTTTAAAGCGCAGTATTCTTTGTAATAGATTTTGTGCACGTAGTAGGGTTGCCACCTGTCCAGTATTTTCCGAAACCACCCCACATTTTGGGCATCCGGAAAAACGAATTTCATTCCGGGACTAGGAATGACCCGGAATCTTTACGTTTCGTCTGTGAGCGTTAATAACACTCTCATATTCAGTCAGAGGTATAGCCGATTAATAGAAAGAAACTATGCTGTCTTTTTAGGCTATGAAATACGCACAAGGAATACACTGTATCTTTAGAAAACCAATTTCATGAAAAGGCACGCTCGACACACTGCACAGTCAGCGAGGATTTCATCTTATCGCATTGCCGGTATCTTCAAAGCTGCCATAGTAAAAGCAAGTTACAATATAAATGGATAGCGAAACAAACGAGGACAACGACCAGCTACAAAATAAAAATCCAGCCAAAACAAAATGTATCACATAGCATACAACAGGAACCGAATTATATTGTGAAAACAGTGATGGATTCGTATTTGTTGCATTAACTAGGGTGACATTATACAGTACAGGCTGCTTGTTACATTTTAAAATTGCTAGGTAAAATTTAAGGTGTAATGTATGGGGTCATAACTAATAGAATAAGAGATATTACAATGTCGCATTATAATTTAAAACATACCTAAACGATCCTTTAGAATGATATCGCTGTGCGCAATATTTTGGTCAATGACTGGGTGTCCAAGAATTCTACAATAGTGAGGTGGCAACCCTAGCACGTAGCCGAAGAAAAAGTGACATTTTCCTGTTTCCCCCCCCCCCCCCGTACCATCTCCCAGAAAATAATCTGGAGTCGCAACTGTAGCACGTGTTTGCTGCAACTCTCGAGAAATGTAATGTTCATTTGCACAACAGTCTGAAATCAAATCAGACAGTGTTACGCAAGATGGGTAATCAATTAATGTATTTTCTATTCTAAAACTGTAGGGTATATCGGATTATCGCCGTCCCCGCGGCTAAAGACTCCAAGCATTAATAAATTACATAGCAGTGCTTACACTCTGGCTGTTCTTTCTTTATGAACATTTTAGGCAATTCAATGCATTGTGGAGTTTGTATAAACGTCGAAGGCCACAGGTTATAAATTAATTATTTAAATTGTACCGTTTAATATTTGACCCGTGGGTATCTTGTCGTACTAGTGTCCTAGCCTGAAAAATCCCCACTTCGGAAACGTCTTGCTTCTCTCGTTTTAACAGGAAACCTAAATGATATCGGTTGGGAACTATATCGGATGGCATATTTGACATGCCCATAAATAGATCGATTCTCTGACCATTCAACGTAACAATTTGTAAAATCGGTGTAGCTTTGCATATCATTTATCTGAATATCAGAATCGTCTAGCTGACGTAAGTCAACAATTTAACTGTCCCCGTCTGCCCGTTTTACTATCATACATTCATATTTTTGTGCAACTGACACAACTATCTTAAAACAAAAATATGTCAGATGGATTGATTGCCCACCAAGAGATGACTTTCAACTCCGGACTATCGCCCACAGCAGTATTAATCGTTGTCAGGCTGTTTGAATAAAATGAACGTTTTTACACGTACAGACGCAGACTGTAGTAGCATTTAGGAAATTGTCTTGTATGTCAGTAAGAAAGACAATATACTTGACAATCACCTGAATGTAGAAAACTAATATGCCAATTTTATTTATAGCTGTAGGTTTTAGAACACTTTGTAGACGTTAAGGTATTTGTTATGATAAATGTACAATAAGCTGCTTAAATTTCAGTCTTATTTATATACATACATACATACATATACATAATATATACACATACACACAGCTACGTCAAGTGGTTCAATTGGTTATTCTGACGTATTGAAAAGGTATACATTTTTTTAGGCAAGCTAAGCCGTCAAACTGCCCAAAACTGCTGGAAGATAAATACCAGCAACTATTCAGTGTCTAAATAAGATTGAAGGCTAAAGTCTTTATATACCTACTTCACATTAAAATACCAAGTCCTCCCAAAATATTTACTTATCTGTAAGAAGTAAAACATTCTTTCCCAAGTTTCCCGTGAATAAGTACTATTAATAATAATGTGATTCATTCAATCACTTACCGTGCATTGACCGTCCCCTCCAGTGTGTTTTCCCCCATTTAACCATATGTGAAAGTAACAATACCTGAAAAAATATTGTCGATGAATACCTTGGACGACGACTTCTGTGAAACTGGTAAATGCAACTCGATGACCAATAAAACATTTCCTCATGCTGGTGTCATGATGCTTAAACGTGTTGTTCACGGGCATACAGGAATATCTATAGGATCCAAAATCATTCTGATACATACAAGAAAATCCCCAATACCAAGTTTCCCCAAAGTGTGCAAAACCATAATCACTGCCTAAGAACATAAATGTTCCTGAGTTTAAGATATACTGTGAGTACCAGATTCAAAAAAGCCTCCTAATGAGAATGAAAGACACAGTTGGTCCCATTTCTTTTCAGAGCAGTAGCCACGTAAACCAAGCCACCTTGTTATATATAAAAATAGTTTTCACATTTTAGACAAAAGTTGTAGTGCTTTGACATAGTAATATTGGATGGTCTTCAGTCACTGCTCTCCACTACTTTTGACTGTTCACACTCAGCATATACCCTGAACTATAGAATTGCTAAAATTTTCCCCATCTTACCTGATACTACCATGATTTAACTCATTTAGCTGCGTTTCTTTAACAGAAGTAAATGCTAATAAACAGGTGCGCACTCCAGCTGTATTAATTTCATAAAAACAATACCAACTTCCATTCTACGAACAAGTAGTTTTGTCCCCCAACTGGTATTAACATTATCATCACAAGGACCATAATTTCACCAAGTCTAACATAATATAATGGACTCACACCAGAAGGGTTGTTCACTGCTTGCCGTCAGCTGTCCGAGACATGTGGGGGCAGGGGAAGTCTCCCTACAGCTGCACAAGACCTTCAGTTAGGAACACATGCAAATATATCCAGCAACAGCAAGACCCAAAACTGGAACCTCACCCTGAATTCTGCCATAGTCAAGACTAATAACACACATAAATCCAAGAAGGATTCTAGTGTTTAACCAATGAACACCCATCCCTTCCCCCGAAAGCACTTATTGTTGAATGCAGTTTGACGGTGACTGTACTGTGGCGGCCACTTTGTCATTATATTCCCCTCCCAGTTTATTTCTCCCCTTAAGTTTTGTTTACAAATAATTTTAAACAAGACTGCATTCCTATTATAAACTATATTTTATGCCCAGCTTACCTGCAAAAACAAGAAACAGCAAAACAATATTTCTTTAAATATTAATAAATACATGAGATGCAGTAGCTTATTTTTTCCTTTTTTTCTTAAGCAGGAGGGTTAAAAAGTTTATTAATTTATTTTTATTTATGTATTTATCTGTTTTCTTTAGCAGCAATCCGAACATGGTTGAAAGTGGAGATAGCAGCCAAGAGAGAAGTTTCTTTTTTTGACTTGATGGCAAACTGCACTCACAGGGGGTTTTAAGGTGGGGTTAAAAAAAGTAAAAAACAAACAAAAAAAAAACAGAAGAGAGGGAGAAGGGGGTGTTAAGTCAGAGTGTGTAGAGGGTGAGGAGGAGTCAGGGGCATTAACATGTCCTGTAATATTTAAGCCCTCTCCTCCAGCTCAATCCCGTCTCCACAACTTCTCTTCACTCTAACAGAAACAGGGGATGAGAGAAACAGACAGTGAGCGAGATCTGGCTGAGAATAGCCATAGATAATCCAACCCACAGTTTATCTTTCATGTGTCTTTTTGTTGTTGAGTCAGGTGTTGAGATGAAGAAAAAAACAGAACCCAAAAAAAAAAAAAAAAAAAAAAAAAAAAAACAACAGGGAAGCATTTTGGTTTTCCTTCAAGCAGAATGGTTTGCTTTTCATAACCCCCAGTCATATTGTACCCCTTTTCCTAACTTCTGCAAATATTTTTGAAACAGCATCTTTTTTTGGTGTGCCCCCCAATGTATTGACATTCGTCACTTAATTTATTCAAATAATTATTATGTAAACCAGTATGGCAGGTGAAAAAAGACAGAGGAAAACGGTAACAAAATCTGAGTATGTGTGTGTGCGCTTGTGTGTGTGTAAAGGGGAGGATTACCAGAGTGAGGGGAAATATTTTTTCTGTGTGCGCGTGTGTGTGTGTGTGTGTGTGGGTACACTTCCCCACTTTAGAACAGAAAAATAAATTACATGAATTGTTAAATAAATAACCCACGAAAACCAAACCCTGCACTTATTACTGTTCTCTCCCACATTTTCCCTCCTCATGTAGTGAATTTTAATAAATTAACAATTTACAATTTACGCCTAGAATTCAGAAAAAAACTGACATAAAATATAGCGCAGGGGTATTAATCACACTTCTCTCCATTCATTCTTCACAACCCGTTCCAATTCTTAAACTATTCCTCTCCCTTCATGGTTTCCATATTCCAAAAACAACCCAAAAACAAAGCTCGCTGCAATCCTGTCCTGAAATCACATAAAATTGAATAATAATAATAATAAAAACATACTTTCCGAAACTTTTGATTCCATCTGTGTAAACCCCCTTACGTCTGCTTCAATAAAACAAATGGAAAAAAAAAAACTGAAAAAGAACCATTTTTTCCAAGAACCTTTTCACCATCCTCCGAATCTCACATGCAAAACAAAAACTTCCTTTGATATTTCACAACTTTGTATACTGGGCTCTGTATGTTTGACCATCTTTTTGTGTTTGTGGGTGTATTTGTCTGCGCGTATTTTCATTATGTTTCATTAAAATTGTATGGCTTTTGGAATTTGTTCAAGATTTATCAAGAGTTGGCCGCATTGGGACCACCCCCTCCTCCACTACCACACACACTCATCATGGCCGACTCCTCGGAATCGGGCCGTCCCCCACCACCTATTCCCCTCGGCGGAGGACCCCCGGTTAACATGCTGCCTCCCACCCCAACACTTCCCTGGGGTGGGTTGTTATTGTTGTTACTGCCAGGGTAACATGGGGGAATGTACCCAAGCCCAGAGGCAGCTACCATGCTGTCCTGAGAGGGAGGAGGCTGGGCCAACTGTTGCTGAGAAGCTGTGGGGGGTGGTGGGGGCGGGGGCTG
>JAODKF010006845.1:0-11301 GCA_026779585.1 Mormyrus proboscirostris
ATTCTTGTTGTCGAAATGCTTAGGGCGCTTTACTTTATTATTCACATTGACAGAAAAGTGCTTCGTTACTTAAAAAAAATGATGTTTAAGGGGTTTATTTGAAATAACAGACGCTCCACTGTCATCGCCATATTGAAATGGGAGGTCTGCATGAGTGTGCCTGCACAAGCTTTGGAACGCCTAGGTCATCATTTCAAGCGCATTCTTCGAAAGGACCGCAAGCTCAGGGCTGAGCTGCAGGGGCAAAATGTTTGCTGGTTAAATGTTTTCTTCAACCTAACACTGGTAAATACCGCTAAAAAGTTTTTCTTCTTCTTCTTTAAACATTTTGGTTAAATGCAATGAGTTTAAGTGCTTTCTTTTTTTTAAATACAACGTGCATGCACTAGCTTACTTGTGTCGTTTGTGCTGAAACTGGCAGTGCTTGTTTGTACCTGTTCTGCCTGCTTTTCTTTCTTTTTAAAAATAACACTATAGTTTTACAAGTTTTAACTTATTTAAACATTTTGGTGCTTTCTTCTATTAAAATACACCGGCGCCTGTGTCTACTTGGGACGGAGCCCCATGCTGACCATGGACGCGCTGGCTTACATTCATCCTGCTATATGTTTTATTATTCCTTAAAACGTAATCAAAAATAACACATTAATAAATACATGCAATGTATTTTTATCCCATTAAAGTTTAACGGAAAACCCCCAAACCACATGGCCCCCCTTATCAGCAACACGTGGCATAAGCATTATGATTCCATATATGGATATAACTCATCGACCAATCAGAACAAGGGATACACCCCTCTCCCGCTTATGACGTCATAGATGGAGACCTCATTTAAGCTCCACCCACAAAATTAGGCCCCAAGGTACCACATAACCTCTCTCATGGTGATTGCAAATAATGCTACTACATTGAGACAGATCGTTCAAGACAATGCCATATTCCAAAATGTCAACAGTATCTCCACAATAGACCGGGTAGTGAAGAAGCATCAGATGACCATGAAGCAGATTTACAGGGTACCATTTGAGAGGAACTCTGACAGAGTGAAAGAGCTGTAGTACCAGTATGTGCATGTAAGTCAGTTATTGGTTGTCTACAGTATCATTGTAACATTACAGTATTTAAAAAAACATTTTTTTTTGGTTTTCAGCATCCTCTTTACCTTCAGAATCCAGCTTTATCTGACTACAGCATTTTGCCTAAAAACTGCAACAGAAAACTGTCTTCAGTATTTCTCCCTCCTCTTTGTGTCAAATGCTCCCTGCAGTACCTCTGCATAGGCCTGCACCCCAGGTTTGGAACCCCTGGAGTAGTGGCCAGTAGTAGGCTATATTGAACTTACTGTATGGACGAGAAAATAGAATAATCCTATGTAATTTTCTATTACTGTTGTGTATGACTCCTATATATGACTGATTTGATTTTGTTTACTCTATTGTAGAGAATAATGGCATTAGAAGGGCATGAAACACCTCACATACTCGTGTTTGTCGATGAGGCTGGTTTCAACCTGGCCAAGGACCTCAGATGTGGCCGTAACATCATTGGCCAGCAGGCCACGGTGGATGTCCCAGGCCAGCGAGGGGGCAATTGAACAATGTGTGCTGCCATATCTGAGAATGGTGTGGCCACACACATCACCAGTTTAGGCCCATACACACTCAAAAGCTCCTCATTTTCTTGGACTGTCTTTATACTGATTTGGTCCCAGAAAATGAGAGATGTCGAAAGGCCTCACCTACCACACTATGTGATCATGTGGGACAATGTGAATTTCCATCAGGGCCTGGGTCACAACCCATCCAAGGATGCTCATGGAGCTACTACCACCATACTCTCCTTTCCTCAATCCGATTATGGAGTTTTTTTCTGCTTGGAGGTAGACAGTGTATGAACATTGGACTCAAGACCAGAGGTCCCTGCTCCATGCAATGGATGCAGCATGTGAGGACATCACAAGGGATCAGTGTAGGGGATGGTTGAGACATTTGCACCATTTCTTGCATCGCTGCATCGCAAGGGAAAATATCCACTGCGATGTGGACGAAAATTTATGGCCAAACAGAGGGCAGCGCGTTGACGGCCAGGAGGATGAGGATGGTGGCCAGAAGAGGGAGGGTGATGACAGCAACCAGTGAAAGTGTTACTCTAGTTGTGAAATTATATTTACAGCACTGTAGGCTAGATATAATTCTTTCTTGTTTTTTGTTTGTGTTTATATTTCGTACATGTACAGAATACTGTATACATTTTCTTTTTATGTACTGTAATGTATGGAAGTTACTTTATGTGTGTGAATAAAAATGGTTACAATTTCCTTTGCAGGATGAGTGCAGTGTGTGTGATGTTAAACTTTGGAGGCTGCTCTTACTGTACAGTCCTTTTTTCAGTTTTATACATAATTGTATTCTGTTAGCTAGCTGTGACAAAACATCTAGGCATTTTGACTTACACAATGCCAAAGGACCGATACATTTTGGGGGCACTGACTATTTATATGAGAAAGGAATTTAGTTTTGACACGTGGGTAAACTATTTTGGGAGAGATATGTGCTTTTGCAGGTGATCCACAGTGTTATGCTGCATCACTATGGCAGAGGTCTAGCTAACAGAATACAAATGTTTGTCTCTCGGAAATATAATCTCACTCCAAATGTGCTAAAATATAAAACAACAACACTCAGCAGGGTGTTCATGGAGGCAGCCATGTTTGTTCCGAGATGTGGTAACTCAAATGAGAGATTGTCGGACGTGATGTCACTCAACTCGGAATTTCCGAGTTCCGAGAGAAAAACGCGCACCATAATTCACCGGCATTACAAATAATATGGTTATGCTACTTCCGGTTCAGAGCTTAGAAGAAATGATGCTGTTTTATACAAGGTGTCTCAGCAAGCTGCCAAATTTATACATTACCGATGTCCGTCGATTGTGCTTGTCAGGATCCACAACTCCCAACAGCAAGTTGGAGAAGGGTTTTAAAATGTATGCATCATTGTTCATATATGACTACGAAGGTGAGTCTTGTATTATTTTTTGTGCCATCTCGGCTAGCAATGTAAACAACTACTGTAACAAGTGACAAAGTCTCAGGATACATTTTGACATGTAACTTAACATGTTTAAATGTATGTTATGTTATGTTTCTTCATGTGTTGAAGTAGCCATCTCTGCCATAATCTGTGTTGTTTGCAATTCAAGTGTCAAACAAAGACAGACAGTCGGGAGAGGTATCCGTGAGGGCTTTGTGCTTCAGGTCGATGATGAAAGCAGAAAAACCTCATACTCTGAAAGTAGGATGTAGTGGGGCAGTGGGTATATTGGTTCAAGTTCAACTGAGATGTTTGAGCTCAGCTGTTCAGTTCAGAGAGGTTCGTTTAAACTTGGGTGAAGCTTTGGTGTGGTAAAGACTACGCTTAGTGTGCTTCACGTGATTACTTGCTAGATATATAGATACAATTGTTTACCTTCCTTATTTATTGAACTAACCAGATATAATTTGACATTTGTTCTGTGATCAATTTAAGGTAAATAGACATACCTACTGTAAAGTATTGCTCAGGTTTACATAACATTTCCATGATATGCCCTGTTTTCTTTTTGTGTTGCCCAAGTTTGCACTACATTTGCATAATATGGCTGAGTTCCATACGGCCTCTGTTTTTGTTGCATTCATTACATGTGTTATGTGCTACCAATTCTATGTAGTAACTGAAAATTTTGGATCCTCTAGATAGGCCATTGGTGACTACTATGAGTATGACTGCAACCAAACCACTTAGAGAGTCAGAGTTCGGACTGGTGCAGAGAGGGAGTAATCGTTTCTTATCAGCAGCCCAAACTCCACTCCAAAAACATTGTCATACACTGCAACGCCCCACTCTATCCTATGGAGGGAAATCCTGGACATTTTTCAAAAGGAATTGCAAATTGCATTTGCAATTGCGTTTTCCATATGTGGACGCATAAAGTGTGACATAATTCAAATGCAATTGCAAATCTTGCATTACCGTTTGCTTTTTCGCTTTCGCGTACGAACACTGACAGCCAAATTTCAAATGAAAAAGCAAAGTCCATTTGCAGCTGCATTTCCCATGACTTACAAGTTACAGTATGAACCTGCCAAAACTCAAACACACAATCGCCAATTCACAATTCACCAATTTTTATGTATTAAAATGTCTCCTACGTGAATATTCTGTAATAAATTCAATATAAATATACTTAGCCCACTTCTTCTTTCAATGGGGGGTACTGTGTAAAGGAGAACACTGATATGCTACACTTCTCCATACAGAATATTCACGTAGGAGAATATTCTGTAATAAATTCAATACAAATATACATATACTGCAGTCCACTTTCTTCTTTCAATGGGGGGTACTGTGTAAAGGAGAACACTGATATGCTACACGTCTCCATACAGAATATTCACGTAGGAGACATATTAATACATAAAAATTGGTGTTCAGTACTAAATAGAAAATGTATGAAAATACCAGAACATAAAAAATAAAATTTCGGATATTTTAGACAATTTTAAAACCCAGACCGGACGCCTTTTACAGGTACGAGAAAGACGTTGTTATCAAATGATATGTTGTTAAATAGTTAAATAGTTTATTATTACATAAATAAAATAATAAATAATACTTCCTCACCTTGACAGTCACTTCTTGCGCCTCTCATTGCAGGGGAAGGAGCAGTCGATGATGGAGTCCGGACTGATGTTGTCGGGACTCGATGTCATTACAGAGCTGCAGCCGCCTCTCGCAGTAGCTTGGAAATTGACTTTTCCATTATGACATAACTGTACATTAATTAGGCCCGAGCTTCTGTTCTGACCGATGCCCGCGAGACCGACAAAATGTGGAGGACTATGAGTGATGTCACTCCCCATACAATCATGCCCCACAGTATAGACCCACCCCTGACACTGATTGACAGGTTTCTGTGTAACACATCGGAAATTCAAATGCAAAGTGAACTGCGATTGCGTTTGAGTTTTGGCAGGCTACATACACAGCACAGAGAAAGTGAAGAAGCAGACGTGGTAATTCCATCCATCCATTTTCCAACCCGCTTAATCCTATTGGGTCACAGAGGGTCTGGAGCCTATCCCAGAAGCAATGGGCATGAGGCAGGGAACAACCCTGGACAGGGGGCCAACCCATCACAGGGCACACTCACACACCATTCACGCACACATGCACTCCTATGGGCAATTTACCAACTCCAAGTAGCCTCAGCATGTCTTTAGACTGTGGGGGGAAACCAGAGTACCCGGAGGAAACCCCACAGGGAGAACATGCAAACTCCACACACATGCAACCCAGGCGGAGACTCGAACCCAGGCCCCAGAGGTGCGAGGCAACAGTGCTACCCCCAGACGTGGTAATTGATTTTGCTATTTAAATATGACAGGTTCATAACTTATAAGAGATGGGAAATGCAACTGCAAATGAACTTTGCTTTTTCATTTGAAATTTGGCAGTCAATGTTTATTTGCGAAAGCGAAAAAGCAAACGGTAATGCAAAATTTGCAATTGCATTTGAATTATGTCACACTTTACGCGTCCACATATAGAAAACGCAATTGCAAATGCAATTTGTAATTACTTTTGAAAAATGTCTGGGATTTCCCTCCATACTATCCCATCCTTCCCCTGGAGGCCCACAACCTCGCGCCAATGGAGTGCGTCTGGGTGTGCACAGAAGAAGAACAGTTGCACCTGCGAAGCTTGACCGTGTCCATTGATATGGCACATAAAATTGAGGCATCCACACGTGACCAAAGCACAATTCCAGAATAGCATATGCTACGAAAAACCAGAATAACATCATCGAGGTTTCATGAAGTGTGCCATGTGCGTGGCCACAGTACCTTAGAGGATGATTTGTTGCCTGAGCTTGTAGAAGAATGATATGCAACAATAACATAAATACAAACCATATGTGCAGGACAGACCATGGAGATGGTTTCATCTTTCCTCTCAGCAGCTTTGGCTCTTGATGTCCAAATCATTAGGGGCAATGTTGGTTCAATGAGATTCTAAAAAATCATTAAATGACGATAACTGGCAAATCTATGAAAACAGAGAAGACAAAATGATTTAAAACAAGACAAATACAAATAACATATTCACATAACATTTACATTTTGCCTTTCCGTGTCTCACTATCAGTAGGTGAAGCTGCAGCTCTTTTTCACAGGTGAGTCAAAGGTAAGTTGTGTGTGTGTGGAGTAAAATCACTAAGCTGGAAAACAATACTGCAGTACATGACTGATAAGGTATATGGGGGGGGGGGGGGTGTAATGAATTAGGAGCTAGATGCAGCTCTCACTACCAGGTGAATCACAGGTATGTTGCACTTCAATGTGTGCCTTTCTATCTCCCCACCTTACCTTCCGACTTCTAGGAATAAGTATTTTAATTACAGATGGCCTAGGTCTACTGCAGCTAGCCTACGTTAAAATCAAGTTTAGTAGCATTTGAACTTGCCTTCTGACTTTGCCTCAGACATGTCCCTGGGGAGAAAGTGACGGCTGCATACCTTGCTGTGTGAAGTCACAACAAAACAATCCCGCCAAATTAGCACTGGCCATCGTCTCCTCTGGGTTTCGTCTTGTGGAAAAGCATGAAAACTGACGCCAGCGCTATAAATTGAAGATGCAGTGCACTCCGGGACAGAACAGTATTTGTGGTATTGCTTCTCTTGTTTTTGAAAAGCAAATCTCTTTGCAGGCCATCGCAGTATGTCAGAGTTTGCCATTGTTTACAGTAGACATGAAACATAGTGGAAGATGTTTTACTGTACTATGGAATGACGGATGAGACACAACATTATAATCATCTAAATAGAGTCTACAGAGTACTCAGCTGGTTAGCTGGAACAAAACCTTGGTCTGGATTTGTATTTTCTGGACCTGGATTTCACACCTCTGTTCTCATTTACCTGCTGAATACAGGTGCTGCATCCTTTTAAAGACGTGGTCTATGAAGGTGTAGCCTTTTTAGGCTGCATTCTTCTAAAATTGAACAGAAAGTGCTGTCAAATGTGACAGTCTGGCCTATGGATAATATTCTATCTGCATCACCAGCTGTTCCCGCCCTTAACCATGAATCATGAAGCGCCATTCCTATTATCTAGCCGGGACATAGCCATTTTACCTCTATTTACATTTTACCGCAATGAATATTGGAATATGTTGGGTTGCCAAAGATTATTTAGTAGGCTGCATCATTCATGGACTGGGAAAAGTAGGATGCTTTTCGAGACTACATTTGAAAGGGGCCTCTGCCCCATTGCACCATTGCAACACATTCTTTTTTCAAATGCAGCAGAATGCAGATGGATGTAGCCCCTGAATTCAGACACAGCCTAGGACAGGGTTCTTTTAGCCCATTTGTCTGTTATGATCTTTTGACGTCCTGATAGGTTTTAAAGGCAGAAGAAGTCCTGTAGAACTTTATTAAGGAAAAGAGTGCAGAATCTGCTTCAGTCATGCAGCAGAGGGTTATTGTGTATAAAACGCCTGGTCCCTACAGTACTTTTCTGAAGGAGTTTGCAGATTTAAAACAAACCTGGTGGTCACTATTGACAAAGCCGTGATTATTGCCAATTTTAATAGTCACATGGAGAATGACCATGCTCCTTTAACAACAATGTTTGTCAAAATGTAGTTGGGCCTAATCTTGCCTGTAACCATACCCTTCATACCCTCAATTTGATTGTTAAGCATGGCATCCTGGTAGAACACATATCTATTGTAACTCTGAATTCTCTACTTTAGATCATTACTTACCCCTGGTATTCTAATCATACACATGAACTGAAACAGACTTCACACAAACTAGAGCACAAATGGTGCTCAATTAAACTAGAAGTTTTCAGATCTGCTTGTAAAGAGAGCCTCTAAGTATAGACAAGCACTAGCAACTGCTAGGTCTGTGTACCTCTCTTATGAGACTAATTGAAGAGAACAAAAATAATCCTAAATTCCTATTTGAATCTGTGTCTATGTTAAAACAGAATTCTTTAAAATTAATCTCAGAAGTCTCATTAGCTTTTAAGAGAGATGACTTCAGTACATTTTTTAATGTTAAAATCACTAAGATTAGACAGACCATCCAGTGTCTATCTACAGCTAGACACAGTAGACAGCCTCCTGCTAGTCCAATGCTTACTAATAATGTAATCTTTGAATCTTTCCTTCCTATATAGCACTCAGAACTTTTGAGCTTAGTTTTCGCCTGCAAATCCTCTACTAGCCTTGTAGACCCATTTCATGATATTCAATTCCAGTGTGGCCATGCCAAACTCACCTGCCCTAGTACTGTGATTATACAAAAAAAGTAAATAGAAATAATAATAATAAAGGTGGGGTGCAGAAAACAAAGTGTAGGGCAATACAGAGTACAAACAACCATAACACACATAACATTCATTAAAAGGACATCAAACAACAAAACAGTAACAGCAGGTTAATGATGACAACAATAAAAAATTATAACAACAAAAATATCAACAACAATAATAATAATAATAATGTTACAAATAGGTATTATCTATATGTAGCATACACACGTCATCATATACATATACACATATATTTCAATTCCTAAAAGTAATAATGATAATGGTCGCTCAATCTTGTATGTGCTCAAACTTGTATGTACAAGTGTAGGTGTGAACTGATTTGTCATTGGATGTGCTGGCATTTGATGCTGTCAGTGAGGCCCCTCCAACAATACCCCCCTCCAACCACCCCACAGTGCCCGAGGGCCTGACGCCGGGAAACTAGTGAAGGCAGCATGGTGACACGGTGGTTAGCAATGTTGCCTTATATATTTGGGACTGGGGTTTGAGTCTTCGGCCTAGTTCTATAGGTGTGGACTTTGCATGTTCTACCTGTGTCATTGTGGGGTCCCCCAGGTAGCCCCGTCCTCCCCCCAGGGGCATTGTGCAAACGAAATTTGTGGATAGGCACCATTTCAAAACCACACACAAGATAGTAATTCAAAATACACATACACAGTACTTAAGTTCTTGAAATTTTATGTAATAATTACATTCAAACGTGTCCAGTTAACCATGGTTGCTGCCCTGAAATGTGTGTCATGAATGTCATGATGTAGCATCTCGTTGACGATGTGTTGAGTTATCAGTTGAAGACAGGAATGATGAGGCTTGGAGGAGGGGACTAAGACGTGATTTGATGTTGTGGGTAACAATGAAGCAAATGAAAGCGACAAAATGTCATCCAGTATAATTTATATATTTCTGGCTGGGTACAAGAACTGCAAAGAGAAAATATTCTCTGTTCCCAAACCTTTCCTCAGGGGCACCCCAGCCATTCCATGTATTTATTAAATTTCACCACCAGCTCAATTAATTAACTTACTTAGTTAAAAAAGCCAATGATAATTGATTAGCATTATGACTGGTAAAGTCAAAAATTCATGGGTGTATTTTACGGTTGTGGGAATTAAGGGGGTGATTTTAGCAGAGGTTTTAAAATGGCTAAGATGAAACACATCGGCAGGCAAAATAACAGGTTTACACCGGCTCACACTATTCATTTTCCTCTGGCCCAGATACCACAAAGAATGGCGGCCCTGTGACGGCCCAGACATGGATTTTCTGATTTGGGCCATAACAGGCCCAGTGACGGCCCAGACGTGGATTTTCTGATTTGGGCCATAATAGGCCCAGTAATGTCATAAACCACAATGGCTACACAATTGATTTCAATAGTTAATTTTTACTTTTACTATAATTATATTCAATTACACTTCAGTTTAACTTGAACACAAAGATGAGGCATTTAAAACACTTTACAACATACAAAATACCAAAAAATATGGCCCTGTAAAACTGGTTAATAAAATTTGAAAATTGGGTGGTCAAAATACACAAAGAAAATCCAAAAATAAAACAATGTAATCAAGTCTCATTTGCCCTTCTTGCCCGTTTCTTCCTTCCTCCATCCCTGTCAGGTGCCAACTGAAGCCACTTCTGAATGCTTTTCTCTGCCTCCTGGTCCGTTGCAGTCCTCTGTTCATGCAGACATGTCAAATAGACACGGTGCCAGTTTGGATTAGAAACAACAATTAGTATCACAACATCTTTCAACATCAAACGCTGGAAGCCAATTGCTCTTTGCCAGTGTGTTTGTGATGAGTGCATCATTATCCGCCACACACTCTCCCTTACATTTGACCCTCCTTTCACAGTCAGGTAATGGATCTTTAAATAAAAAGGCAGAAAACCATTTAACTGGCTTCTCTACAGTTTAGTCTATCTACAGAAGTAAACATTACAAATAGACAGGACGATTTAGATTATGACCCATTTTGTATCTTGATGGGTTTTCACAAGTTTAAAAATAGGGAATAAATAGGGAATACAATTTTATTGTATTATATGATTCTAATGAGGAAAAATGTGCAGCATTTTCTGACAACAGTGGTTTCAAAAACATTGTCTAAAAATATTGCCATCTGCTAAAATGCAAGTAATGTTGTTTTTTACTGTTTTATTTTTTCTTCTACGGCTCACTTTCCTGGCAAGTAATATTTAAATATTATGTGATTGATACACTTACCAATTGATTTTTGAAGTCGTTATTTACTAGTCTCTCTTCCAAGTTTTCAAGGGCATGCACATCAGCAACTGGTAGCAGATCCTGTTCAATACCAGTTTCTTCTTCAGCTATGGATTTTAGACCCTGAAGCATCTTGAATATAGATTTCATTTGTTCCAGCATGATTTCCTGATTTGTCAGGATAGCACGAAGAAGTGCTGGGAGCAAAAAAGTAAACATTTGCAGTCTTAGTAATATGAATTGCAATGCATGACACTCAATCACCATTTATATTTTCATATACTTACAAATGAAGAAATCACATTTTTGCTGATTGACGCTTGATGACATAAAAATTCATAAATTCAGTTAGTTAGTCAAAAAATAAATTTGGTACCTTATTTAATTTTCATAAGCCAACATATTATAGAACTTAAAATGTGTCCGGTATTTTTGGCCCACCCTATACTCCACCAGCCTTGCTTGCAGGATTCAGCAGGCAGGAGCGGGACAAACCATATACAGTACGGATGTGGGCGGGAGAAAAATATTGAATGTTGATAACAAAATCACAAATAAACTTATGTAGTGAAAAATAGCAGCCATTTATATACTTACTTCTGACCAGGTTACTGTCACACTTGGTCTGGGAAAGAGACAAGGATCCAGAGATGCGAGAAAGGGTGGATTTATTAGTGACCAACGAGCAG
>JAODKF010006846.1:0-11293 GCA_026779585.1 Mormyrus proboscirostris
GTCATGACCTGCTCGTCCGATCCTCCTGTGTGCCACGCCCCCCTCGTTACCTCATGTTAATTCCCGATTGTCATCACCTGTTGTCTGTTGTTTTTGGCTTGTCCTGTGTATTTAGTTCGCGTCTGAGTCAGGTTTTCCAAGGCCTGAATCCCACCTTTCAGTGTCCCGAAAGGGCAGGGGCCACCTCCACAGGGGTCTCCTTGCCCCCTTCATGGTCCCCTCCTGCCCCTCTGGCAGCCGCCCATCGCCCGCCATGGCTCCCTCGGATTCCCCTGACCTTTCCCGTTGAGCCTCCTACTGTATGTTTGCTCCTCACCCCTGTGTCCCTCCTGTCTCTGCTCCTCGTCCCCCTGTCGTGCCCACGTTCCCTCCTGGTCCTTTTGTTCCTCCATTCTCTGTGCCCTCTGTCTCTCCCTTTCTTGTGTGCCTGTCTGCGTTGCCTGTTTTGCGTCAGGTTTGTGCCTCTTCTGTGTGTCTGTTCTATTCCCAGTCGCTCGTTGATGTGTTTTGCTCTTGTTTTTCAGGTCCCGTGTCCCCGGTCTCGTCTCGTCCGTCGCCTCCCCTGAGGCGCATCCGTAGTGCGTGCCTTTGGGGGGGTGTTCGTCCGAGCCTCCTGTGAGCCACGCCCCCCCTTTACCTCATGTTAATTCCCAATTGTGATCACCTGTTGCCTGGTGGTTTCGGCTTGTCCTGTGTATTTGATCCGAGTCTGAGTCCGTTTTCCCCAGATTCATCATTGATGTTAGTTTGCCATCTGACCTGTGTTTCCCCCAATAAACCCGTGTGTCCTGGATTTTCGCCTGCCTACTTGCTGGACAGTGCTCATAACAATACACACATATATATATATATATATATATATATATATATATGTGTTGTGTATCTGTATGTAGATGTGTGTGTGTATATATAATGCAACATCAATTTATTCCACTTAGTTAGTTTTGCTAATATCATCATTAAACCACAAACACATACTATTCATTAAAACAATCCATAAGTGAAAAGGGAAACAGGAAGAAGATAAATCTTGTATGTCCTGCCCCTTTCTCAGTTATCATAAAGTAAATTACATTTTTCATACCATACCAACTTTTGCTTATTTGGGGTTGTAGAATATCAAGCATGTTCATATCTATATCACCTGTCATTTGGATTTATTAGATCTGTTTCTAGCAATGTTGCTCAATCACTTTATCAGATATATGCAAAAAATGCTTTGTAAGTTAGGTTAGGAGGGTTCGGCTATAAAAAGTACACAGAGCAGATCACATCTCACAGAAGAGCTCATCCACAAACAGGTGAGTTAGTAACACTGGTCATGTGTTTCTGAAGACTTCTTATTAATATTTCACATAGTATTGCGGCATATAACTGAAACTTTGCCCACAGGTGTGAAAAGTCTTTCAGAAGCTTTATCTACCCATCACCACACACATATCTATCTGGTAAGAAGTTGTTTGGAAAGATTAAAACAAATTTCGCAAAAGGAAAAATGTGTCTGTAAAGCATGTTCTGTAACATTATTAATGAGTTCCTGCTGGTTCCTGATGCTGTTGTTGGCTTTCTGTGTTGCTTCCAGATCTCACATAACTCCTTGGAAATGGGAGGTGGCAATAGCACCATTTACAACAATGTGGCGGCCCCTAGGTGCTTTCTTGCAACCCACATGGGACCTTTTTGGGTGATGAATAGCAGTGAGAATCCTCTCCGGATCTACCTGCACAAGGAGAAGCTGAATGCCAGCAGCTTCACATACGAGCAGGGCTCCACGACATACTTCAAGCAGGACAACGAGATCCCATTCAAGGTGGTTCCTGCCAAGGACTGCGAGAGCTTTACTGGAAATCCGGCTTTCGCCTCGGTGTTCGTGCAGTGCAACACAAACCCGGAGGGAGTCAAGGCCACCATCTGTGTGAGCGTCGCCATCCCGCCTGGAAGATCCTTCATCGTGACCCCCAACCACGAGATCAAGCTGCAGAAAGAAGGTTCTGATAATAAGTGGCTGGATGAGGACGAGGTGGACCACACTCCAAAGTGAGATCGTCCCCCATGTGAGGTCCTGCAGGAAAATGCATGAAAAATGATCTTTAATTGCAATGGGCCGAAAAGGAAAGTGGCTGTAAACAGAATCAAAGATTTTCACTGTTATGTTTTGTAGTTGGATGATTAATCGCAAATAAAAAAATCTGAAGCTTTCAGCTGAGTCACTGTGTTTGTGTGATGGTTTCTGGAATTGTGTAATTGTGGTTGTTTTCTAATAAAATTCAGAACCTACTGCACTTTCTGAGAGAGTAGCACTATACTTTGAAATTATTCATTCTTTCATTCAGTCAAATCACTTCATCCTTGTTAGGGTTGTGGGTAATTAACCCATTCGTGTAATGCCTCATTGCAGGTTCTATGGATACCATTTAATTATTATACGTCTGTAATTAAATATTACAGACATAGACTACCTGAAAACCCAAAGGTTGCATTGTCCCCCAGAGTCTACTAATCAAAGCACACCTCACTACATGTGCCTCTTTTTTAGTTTTAAACTTATTAACCCTTTCATCCTCTCCTGGAGGCGACACCTTATCGTGGTGGAGGGGTTTGCGTGTTCCAATGATCCCAGGAGATATGTTTCCCGGTGCTTTATGCCTCTGGTAGGGTCACCCAAGGCAAACAGGTCCTGGGTCAGGAACCAGACGAAGTGTAGCTCACTGGACCCCTTATGATAAGATAATCATTGTAGGAGGGGCCATTGGGCTCGGGTGCAGAGCGAGTTGGGCAATAGCCGAAGGCGGGAACCTTGGCGATCCGATCCTCGGCTGCAGAAGCTAGTTCTAGGGACATGGAATGTCACCTCTCTGATGGAAAAGGAGCCTGAGCTAGTGGGCGAGGTTGTGAAGTTCCAAGTAGATATAATCGTACTGACCTCGATGCATGGTTTGGGCTCTGGAACCAGTCTCCTTGAGGGGGGTTGGACCCTCATCCACTCTGGAGTTGTTCGAGGGGAGAGGCAGAGAGCAGGGGTGGGTATACTTATTGCCCCCTGGCTGGGTGCCTGTATATTGGTGTTTACCGCGGTGGACAAGAGGGTAGCCTCCCTTCGTCTTCGGGTGGGGGAATGGGTCTTTTCTATTGTTTGCACTTATGCGCCCAGTGGCAGTTCAGAATACCCACCCTTTCTGGAGTCCTTGGAAGGGGTGTTGGAGAGCATTCCTTCTGGGGTCTCTTGTTCTGCTGGGGGACTTCAATGCTCACGTAGGCAATGACAGTGAGACCTGGAGTAGCGTGATTGGGAGGAACGGCCCCCCCGATCTGAACCCAACCGGTGTTTTGTTATTGGACCTTTGTGCTTGTTACGGATTGTCCATAATGAACACCATGTTCAAGCATAAGGGTGTCCATATGTGCATTTGGCACCAGGAAACCCTAGGCCACAGTTCAATGATCGACTTTGTAGTCGTGTCATCGGCCTTGCAGCTGCATGTCTTGGACACTCGGGTGAAGGGAGGGGCGGAGTGGGGGAGGAAGCTGGCCAGGCCTTGCAGGCCCAAGCATACAGTGAGGGTCTGCTGGGAATGTCTGTGAATGGATTCCCCTGTCAGAAGGAGCTTCAACTCCTACCTCCGACAGAGCTTCTCCCATGTCCTTGGGGAGGCAGGGAACATTGAGTACGAATGGTCCTTATTCTGCACCTCCATTATGGAGGCAGCTGACCAGAGCTGTGGCCATAAGGTGTTTGATGCTTGCCGTGGCGGCAATCCCTGAACCCACTGGTGGACACCAGCGGTGAGGGATGCCGTCAGGCTGAAGAAGACATCCTATTGGGCCTTTTTAGCCTGTGGGACTCCAGAGGCTGCTGATGGGTACTGGCGGGCCAAGTGGAATGCAGCTTCGGCGGTTTTTGAGGAGATTCTGGTCCACCATCCGGTGTCTCAAGGCAGGAAAACGGTCCAGCATCAACACTGTTTATGGTGGGGATGGGACACTGCTGGGGGCCGCCTGTGTGCCTGTAATCACAAGGTCGCAGGTTCAAAGCCGGCCTCAGCATGTCTGTGGGTCCTTGAGCAAGGTCCTTAACCCCCAGCTCCATGGGCACCCCAACAGGTGGCTACCCTTCGCAGACAGCTTGCTCTACAAAGAACAAGTTAAGTGAGGTGTAAAAAAAAAAAAGAATTTCCCCACGGTGATCAAGAAAGTTCTTATCACTATTACTACTGCTGACCTCAAGTAGGACATTTTGGGTCGTGGAGGGAGTACTCCGAAGACCTTCTCAATCCCAGCGACACGCCTTCCAATGAGGAAGCAGAGTCTGGGGGCTGGTTGACACGCATCTGCAGCATCGCAGGGACATTGGGGAGATCACAAGCTAATTGCAGATATAGGATACCTATGACAGAATATATTAATAATCAAAAAGAAATTATATTGTATTATGCACATTTTTGACAGTTTGAGCTTCATGACATGCGAACCTTGCAGCAATAGATTTTATTCTGCCGTATTTGCTATAGCTGCAGTTCCGGTTTTTGCCAGCGGGGTTTGCACAACTAGTGTTTCGAAACTTTTCGAACCATTTCGAAACATTGTTTTTAATGGTGCAGGACAGCGAGCAATCAGGAAAACACACAAGGGCGGGCAACAGGTAAGACTAATAAACTATAACATGAAACTCAAACTAGAAACAGAATCTAACAATGGGGAAAACTGACAGGTAAAAACACAATCAAAGGCAAAAATCAAAACTGAATACAAATGAATACACAGGAACTATAAAACTGATACAATAGAAACACAAGGGAGCAAAATCTACAAAAACAGAGGAGACAGGATTCAAACACAAGACAGAGGGGATCGCAGGCAGTTGCATGCTCAGTGCTTTAAGTCATGCAGCTGACAGGGTAAAGGGGAAAACAAAGACTGACACAAGGGACAAACAGGGAAAGGACACAGAGTGGAACAGGAGCTGACCCTGACAAAGGGTTTATATTTAATGTAGGAACAGAAACAAAATATTTTTAAAAAATGAGAAAAAAATTGAGAGTGTATGCTATGTGGTCCATTGTTTATTTTTATTTGTTAATTTCTTCATAAATCACAAACTTTTAGGTTGTAACATTTGTACAACTATTGTGTAACTTTTTGGTGAGTAATGGCTACCAAAATGATATAGTGTATTCGTGTAAGTACAGTGTATTACCTGATATTTCCAATAAAATAAGCACTATCACCAACAAACGATGCTATCACAGCAAATGCGAGGCTGAGACTGAAGCGTTACCCTTTGTTTCCGCTGAGAGACATGCCGCGTGAATCATTTCCGTGCGTACAAGTTATCTTAGGTCTGCGTTCACGGTTCGACTTTCAAGATTCAGATCGAGTTCTAGGTAATTTTTTTTCAAACTGGTTGGTTCGAGTTCTAATGAGTTTGAGTACTGAGGTACCACTGTACAACATTCACCTAAACACATACACACACAGAGTTCACTTTGGCGTGTTTTATCTGATGTGGATTTCTTCTCTATTACCCTGTCTTTGTCATACATACACGCATATTTATCTGTACATGCGAACATTGAAAAGTGAATTATCATTATCCTGTAAAGAAATCTGGAACACAAGGAGGTGCAACAGCTGCCATGAGCCCAAAATCCATCCATCCATCCATTCATCGCCGTTGTTACATCTTATTGTGCTTAACATAGGAGAGGTGAAGTGTATGATGGGAATTCTGATGTATGCGTTTTAGGGAGGTTGTGTAAAAGAAAAACCATGTTGGAAATTGTTGAGAGTGTTCCGAGTGTTTACTCGTGTCCATTACAAGTTCCAAAAGTTTTGCGGAATATAACAACCGTAATTGCTTAATCCCAACTGGGGTTGTGGGGGGGAACAGGAGCCTATCCTAGGAGCAAGGGGCACAGATGAGAATCAACCCTGGGCAGGCGCCAACACGCCACAGGGCACACATACTCAGCCAACTATGGGGCCAACTTAGAATTATCACACCCAATGGGGCGGGGCAACATCGCCATGGGCGATAGCCAATTAAGCATCCTGTTATGTAACCAAGAACACCCAGTTAACCTTTGCAAAGTATTGTTGCCATGATAGTGTGCACTACTGAGCGTTCTATTGTCTCTTGTCTCTCACGCTTGCCCTGCCCTGCCATCTCGCCTGCCTTTCCCTGCCTGCCTGACTTGCCTTCCTCCTCGTACCTCCCGGACCCGCTTGCTTCGTCTCCCCCCTCCTCTCGTCGCCTCGTCTCGTCCTTCTGTGTAGGACTGACCCACCTGGTAAACGATCCCTGGACCCGGACTCGACTCTCCTCTTGGATTTCCCTGCCAGCTATTGTTGTACCGTGTTTTCCGAATAAACCTCGGTTCTGCATTTAGGGGTCCAGCTCTTTCCTGTCTACCGGGCCTGACAAGAATGACCAAGCACAGTTTTGGACCATGGGATCAAACCAGAGGAACCAGCGGAAACCCACAGAAACAGCATGCGAACGCCACACAGAAATAGCCTACACCCGACCTCAGGATCTCGCTGTGAGGCAGCAGTGCTAACCACGGTGCCACCATGCCGCCCTGAGCCCAAATGCTCAACAAATATCATGTTACAGCTGAAATTACTTTTAATGTTAGCTATTAGTAATTAAGAATATGCTTTACGAACAAATTTTTGCTCATGTGAAATTTGTTTTAATCTTTCCAAACTAGGCTTGGGAAGATTCACTGATTTGTATCGATATATTGGTATAAACATAAATGATGCGGTTGCATGGGAAAAGTTTGCATCAGTTAAAAATCTGAACGAACTCGAGATGTATCGTGTTTAAAATCTCTGCACTGGTAAAAAAAAAAAAAAATGTGTCTATAAGTGCACTTGCATATTTGCTTGCTTTTCAGTCTCACCTCATTTTTTTGTGACACACTAATCTGTTTGCTTTCTAGGTCCGTGGGCTGCCATTTGCCCATTCGGCCATCTTATTTCGTGAAAGTTGGATGCGCAGGTTTCCAAGGGGAGCGGCGGACAGGACGAGACCGGGAACAAGACCTGAAAGACAAAAACCAGGACATCAATGGGGAACCGGGAACAGAACAGAAACACAAGCAGGTTTATGACAAAACAAGACGAGAAATACTCGACTCTTTGAGCAATGCAAAGAGAGCGGCTATTACTGCTGATGGCTGGACATCTTGTACCACAGACCCATATATCACCGACACGGCACACCACATTGACAACGAGTGGAATTTACAAAGCCACGTTCTCCAAACCCGAGTTTTTAATATGGCTCAAACTGAGGATAATCTAGCATCTTTATTGCTGGATGTTTTCCGCGAGTGGAACATTTTGGAGTTCAACGTCTCCAGCTGGGTCCGTTGATGAGAAGAGATTTACGACAGAGGTGAGGAGTAGTTGCAAGTCACCGGTTTATTCTCTGATCGATTGCAATCGGGAGTGACTACTGGCATACATTCAGCATGTACAGAAAGAAGCTCAACAATGTGTTCTTTAGTCTGTCCCTTTATAGCCCCAAGGGGCGTTCACCCCTTTTTCTGGTACTTTTCCATCTACGTGACCACAACAATTTTTGACATTTTCTCCAGTTAATTCCATTAGTACATGTCCCCCCTTTTCAGCGTTTTTATTGCATCAGCATTTTATAACTCTCCTTGTATTAAACTAAAAATAAGCAAGATTTGGTGATGCTATCTGACTCGACTTCCAACTGTCTGGGTCAGGTCACCCTGCCCTGCCAGCGCCCTAGACAGTTCCTGTTTCGGTTAGTTGTGTTATTAGATAATCACCCATTGTGTCTTTATATAATCTTCATATCATTTGTATGTACTGTAATCTTTATATCATGACCCCCTCAAACATCGAAGATAAGAACCCCGCATTGGTAACTGACAATGCAAGAAATATGGTACTGGCAGAACAGGGTGCAGAACTAGGCCCCCATGTGCCACGCATAGCACACACCATTAATTTGGCTGCACAAAAAAGGTGGACAGGGTGAAAGACCTTCTGACAAAAGTGAGCAAGGTGGTAACAGAAGCACAAAAGCAACTGAACTTTTACGTCAGATGTAAGTCCAGTTACGCGTCTGCCTGCTGCTTTTTTTTAAGTTTGTTCATTAATTTAAAATCATTGAGGGTGTGTTTATGATCCGTTCGCAAGTTAATTGTGAGCTATTAGGACGTGTTTAAAATCTAATGTTCGCAATTGCACCATTTAAAAAGTTTGTCAAATGTTGGTTACTGAGATTAATCGGTAGCAGAGGTTCAGCCTTATGTGTTAGATAAGCTATTGTTTTAAAAAGGTGGTGAGAGGGTTTTTTTTATTGCAATCAATGAGGTTTGAATAGTAGGCTGAACGTGCCCGGACAAAACGTGTGGAGGGGACATAAAGGGAGCAGGAGGGGACACTGGCGAAGGCGGGCAAGAGGGGGAAGCCGCGGCAGGCGGCGGTGCAGCCGGAGCCGGCAAAGGTACCGTCCGACGCCCAGCTGGAGCAGGGGGACCTGGAGGCGACTGACACAGAGCCGGAGGCAACGCCGAGGACTGGCACCAATGCACCGGGGGCGGACCCAGAGCCGGAGGAGCTGCAGGCGACCCTGGAGCCCTAGCCCAGGTGGACGAGGGTGAGCAAGGTGGCAGGGCGGGCGGAAACCGGTCCTGGCCACAGCAGCAGGCGGTGTGGGCAGGACAGGCTGGAGAGCCGGGCTGGACTGGAGCGAGACGGGCAGGACAGGAGAGCCGGGCTGGACAGGAGAGCCGGGCTGGACAGGAGAGCAGGGGGCGTCCGCAGGCGGGGGGCCACAGGGGGCGCCCGCAGGCGGAGCCGCAGCAGACACCGCCAGTTCCTGGCCAGCAGGGGTCGCCTCTAAGATTGGCTCAGGCGAGGCAGGTACAGGCACTGGCAGGTCAGGCACCAGAGTTGCCCCTTTAAGGGCTTTGGGGACCCGCGCTATTGCATCCCTCACCGGGCTGATCCACTTACCGGCTAGGCGCTCTGGCCGGTAAGGGTATGCCTCCAGCGGAGGCGGCATCTCCCTGCCGGTGGCTGTGGTGATTCCCGTGGGCTTCTGAATTAAGAGGGGCTCCTCCCAACATTCAGCGGGGAGAGAGGCTGCGGGGATAAAGCAAGCCCCCAAACAGATTGTCGGAGCTTGTTCCTGTCTGCGCCTTTTCCGCCTTTTTCTCTGGCTTCGGCTGGTCGGTCCGGGCAGGGTTGTCACAGGGAGAGGATGAGCGGTTGGAGCCATCTCTCCGTAATCCGTAAGCAAAGAAGCAGGCGAGCAAAGAAACAGGCGAGCAGGCAGGAGAGCGGGTGACCAGGGTTTTACTGCGTAAGGGTAAACGACACGCAACAATACAACAATGACCGACGCAAGACTGAGGAGGACGTGGACTAATATACACTAAACAAGCCGAATTGACAGGGAATAGCTGGGCACAATCGGGGAAGCACACGTGGATGATGAGGGGGCGTGGCACACACGAGGACTGGACGCGCAGGTCATGACACTTTGCATCATAACTTCTGTAAATATTGTAAATGTTATCTGCGTTTACTTCCTATGAAGTTAAAGAATGTTATGTTACCAGCAGATAAGGTGCATGTATATAAAACAAGGCAAATGTATGGTTTTATTCAGAGGAGCAAATTCAACCCAAATAACTGTCCGCTATTAGAGCGAAGATTTGTCATGGGCTATTTTCTCTACTGCTCTGGGCTCTCATTTATAAAACAGCGCAAATATGCAGAAAAGATGAAAATGATGTTTGCAAATAAAATTTTTAAAATCTGTGTGTCTGCACACCCGGCATGCTATGATCGCTTTATAAATCACACTCTACCTGGAATTCTGCATATGTGGATCAGCCTTATATTCTGTCCTCTACATGACCGCATCCAACCATAAATGTTAAATACAAAAAACCTCATGAATATCGATGTGTACAAATTAGCCATATATGGTCAATGCAAAACGCCTCATAAAAGGCGTTATTTGATTGTCGCCTCATGCCCGATAAACATTTATTCTTCATGGCAACCAAACGAAAGTACAAGACAAGAAAGTTTTCTGAAACAGATATTGAAGTACTTGTGGGTAAGCAGGACACAAGAAAGACCACTTTGTTTGGTGGTCACAGCAAATACAGGGAGTCACAAGTTACAGATGCTGTTAATGCAGTGAGCGCAGCAAATAGTACATGAAATATATTTTTAATGGTCCAGTTACAAGGATATTGAAAGAAGAAGAATTGTAACCCATTGTCAGAGTGTATCTGTTACTGCAGGGGGGTCAGGGCATACCTGAGCTGTCAGAAATACAGATGACAGAAGTAGTTGCGGAGGAGGGAGGGAGACAGTGACATGGCTGAGAAGACGGAAAGTGAAGTGCTATTTTCTCGTTTAATGCATTTCAGAGGTTTTTGACAGTGTGCCTCTGGCTGAAGAGCGTACGGACATCTCCAGCACCAAACAAACAAACAAACATCAACAAATTTATTTTTGTATAGCGCATTATCACAACATTACACCGTCTCAAAGCGCTTTACAGCATCCCCACCCTAAGCCCCCAGTGAGTAAGCCATAGGCGACTCCCGAGAAGGAAGAAACCTTGGGAGGGACCAGACTCAAAGGGGGAGCCCATCCTCCAGGGGCCGGCAGGGAAAGTCAAATACAATAAAATTTGAGACACAAACGGGGAGCAGGGGGCAGATGACAAGCCGGTGCCGACTGTAATGTAATAGGATTTGAGCCATGAGGGCATTCGTAGTTGATGACGTAACGGAATGGTTCCGGAGTGTATGGCTGGTATTGAGACACGCTAAAGTTGTAGGCATGAGCAAGTGTTCATTAAAAAGCTTTAAAGCAACAACGGTCGTCCTGTTACCAATATATTACATGGTGTCAGAAGTGAAAGGCGGAAGAAGAGATGGCGCAGTTTCAGCCCCCACCGAATTTGAGTTTGCAAGGCAATCTCGCAGAGAATTGGAGGAATTGGATTCAGCGCTTCGAACTCTTCTGTACTGCCAGTGGCGTCGCGGAAAAGTCACAGAAGGTACAGTGTGCAACTTTTCTACATGTAGCGGGAGAAGAAGCGATTAAAGTATGTAATACGTTTGAATTTGGGGACGACGAAAGAGACAAAATAGACGTACTGAAGAAGAAATTTCAGGATTACTGTGAACCGAGAAAAAACCTACCCTACATAAGGCACCTATTCTTCACACGAGCTCAGAATCCAACAGAGTCTTTTGACGCATATATCACAGATCTAAAA
>JAODKF010006847.1:0-11284 GCA_026779585.1 Mormyrus proboscirostris
TTATGGTGTTTGCACAAAGTTACCAGCCACTAAGGGAACGCTGAATACACTATGAACTACTGTGTACTGTGCACTGTGACGAAAGGGGACCTGTTCTTTTTTCCATGGATTCTGAATGTGGTGCCAGTTGTCCTGCTTCTGTGTCACAAAGACATATATGTGTGTTACCACCTCATCAAAACCGGTCCCTGAAACAAAAGAAAATGCCCAGAAGTGATTGCACAGCCACAATAGGAATTGCATGGGCTCTTTAAGCGCCCAGTCCAACCGCAGACAGACACAAAAGCATTCAGTCAGTGCCCACTATTGGCTCTCATACTCAGTATGTTCCAGGCTCCAGCTCCAAAAAGAGTCATATGCAGCAGAACCTACTGTTGCCTCATATAAAAATAAAATATACAAGTTAAGGACCTTGTCCCAAAAAAAAAAAAAAACACATTCATCTCTTGGATAAATACTATGTTAAGATCAACACACAATCAATCCATACCTTTTACTAACATTAAACACATAATACATTCTGCCTGGGTGTAGTACGGTGTATACCCAAGGCGGGAATGCAACTATAAATCCGAGTTCTGACGAAAGACGTCCCAAAACACCCTGTGTATGACACAAGACGCTACCCCCACACAAACAGAAAGGTAATCAACAAGTAACAAATAAAACGAAAATTCTTACTTCCATAGTTCATATGTTGTGTGTTTGTCGTGTAACTGCACAGTGGTAATCATGTTAGCGGAATGTGTATCAGGTTAATAGAATGATTGGGGCGGCTAGCTGCAGAGTATATGAAAAGTGTACACACCCCCGATAAAATGCCAGGTGTTTGTGACATAAACAATGAGACCAAGATAAATATTGTCAAAACTTTTCTCACCTTTTACTGTATGCAACCTATAAAATGTACATTTCAGTTGAAAAACAAACACATATGTTAGGGAGGGAAATATAAAAAAAAAAGTAATGGAACACCATTGTTTTGAATGTTATAATTCATTTGGGGATTCACGGTTGGCGTGCTGTCACCAACACAACCATCATGTGTGGCTTTTTTGTCCGTTCATCCAGAGGAGTATTTCTGAGGTCAGGCACTGATGTTGGATGTGAAGTCCTGGCTTCAAATCTCCATTCTGGAACAGAAAAGAGTCTCCCCCCAGAAACTGTTCCCACAAAGTTGGAAGCATACAATTGTCCAAAATGTCTTGGTACGGTGAAGCATTGAGAGTTCCCTTCACTGGAACTAAGGGGTCCTACCCCAACCTCTGAAAGACGACCCCACACCATTATCCCTCTTCCACCAAACTTTGTTAAATGGGCAATTTGGGTCCTGAAAGAGAGGGCCGGTGCTGCCATCTGATGCTTTAAGTTCGGCAGAAGACGATGCCCCAGTGCCACCGGGTGAACCAGGATCTGTGGGCACAATGTAACTGGTGCGTGGTGATTCTTTTAAAGTAATTTCGATGAATGCAACTTTTTGAACATGTAATGATTAATGGTATTTTGTATGATTTCATAAACAGGGTATGCGGTGGATGTCTGAAGCTGGCCACTCTTGTGTTTTAGCTTGTATTATAATAAAGACTGCATGTTTTAGTATGAGTTTGTATAGCCTGAATGCTGCCCTATGCTGTTTCTATGTAGCGTGTATCTAGTCAGTCGGCTCTATTGAGGGGTCTGTGGTTACTCTGAGTGGTTGGCTAGTTGTTTTTCAGTTGTTTTCTTTAGTTTCTTTTTCTGCATTCCCATTATACTTCGATACGTCTATCCGGAAACGCGCTGTATCTGTGATTATCATTAATGGAACCGGCCCGTTTTTGTGTGGAGCACGGTGTTTATGTAGGCAGTGGTATAATTTGCAGCGAGTGTTTTGTATTATTGATTTATATTTTGTGAAGCGCCTGTGATTATTGTATTTGCACTTTATGGGTTTATGGGTTATCTGTTATATTCCCCTCAAGGGTCATACTTAATGAAGGCTTATCAATAAACCAACAATTATACTGACTATGATTGGTGTAGCGGTATAGTTGATGTGGAGATCCCCTCAGCTCGTAATTAATTCTAGGGGTGGCGTAGTCGACTACCCTGCTCAGTTACGTATATAGAATTAGTCATTAGTGGCAGCCCTAAATGCATCCCGTCGTTGCATCTCTGATATTGCCACTTTCGACACTTTTTTCACATAAAATCGTGCTCAGTTTCGTACGGCACTGCACTAGTGCGCACGGACCCCCACAGCCAGATGTTCAAAGTGCGCTTTACTACATCTGTCTTGCGTTGTATTAGTTGTTGGGACAGTTATTGCACCCATTATTAGAATTTTCAAATTCATTGAAATCCCCTAATAAAGAACTCTGGGAACGCAAGGGGTGTGCAAGGAGTTGCCATTAACTCTAAATGCTGAACACATGTCGTTACAGTGAAAGTAGGCTTTTCTCATGGCTATTAACAAGATTAAGCACAAATAGTGAATGGGTTTCAATCCTAAAAATCGGTGTACTGTCTGTACAGGACAGCATGAATCTGTGATTAAAAAGTGTCTGGAGGGTGAAAAACTTAATATCAAATGTGAGGCTTTATCGCTGTGAACCAGAACATCTTTGTAACATTACGAGATTGAAATTAAGTGCCCAATACCCTGATTATCTACTGCACGTAATATCACTTCTCATGGACTCACTATACCGCATTGCGCACACAGCATAATTATCTTGGTAAACGCCTATAGTGTTTAGCTGTGATTGATGGGCAAAATGATGCTTCATGGACCATCTATCCATCTATTCTATGCTGGTTATCCAGGGTTGGGTCGAGGTGGCAGCAGTCTAAGCAGGGATGCCCAGAGTTCCTCACCAGCCACCTCCTCCAGCTCCACCGGGGGAAGACCAAGGCGTCCCCAGGCCAGCCGAGAGATAAAATCTCTCCAGCGTGTCTTGGATCTGCCCTGGGGACTTCTCCTGGTTAGACATGCCCAAAACACCTCCCCAGTGAGTCATCCAGGAGACATCCTGGATAAATTCCCGAATCACCTCTACTGGCTCCTTTCGATGCGAACGAGCAGCAGCTCGGCCTTGAGCCCCTTCCGACTGTCTGAGCTCCTCACCCTCTCTAAGGCTGAGCCAAGACATCCGGCGGAGGAAACTCATTTCAGCCGCTTGTATTTCTTTCTTTTGGTCAATACCCAGGGCTTCAGCTCTTCTTTCAACTCTTTTCAGACTCCCTGCTGCCCTTCCCCTGGCCAATGAACCATCGTGGTTCCTTTGTGTCTCTCAGCAGAGCCTCTGCAAAACTGCGTTGGCACCATAATACCCATTAAGGAATGCGTGATTCTATATACCCCTGTGCTAAATTTTTATATTTAGAGCAGTTTTTGTTAACGGAACCTGAGAGTCTATTGTGTATTTTTATGTGTCTTTTTGTTTTATTTTGGGTATTTACTATTTTGATATTCCAGTTCCAAGGTCTGAATATTCTTACGAAATATACATCAGCACATCTCCACCAAATATACAAATAAATTGAACCATGCACGCTTTATTAAAATTAAAGGAACATGGACACAATACAGATACATGCAGTGAATATGAAAATTATGTGAATATGCATTTGATGTTTCAACACAAAAACGCTACATCATCAAATAAACATTGGTACATTTGCATGTTTAATGCAGGCTTGGTTTTTGCCTCACTTGAACATTACAAACACAAGCAGCGTTCAGGGCAAAATCTTAGACTACCCAAGGACTTGTGCAGGTACCGGAATCACATTGTCCACATGCTCAGAGCATGCGGTTGTTCCCCTCCTCAGCCACAGTTTGGGGATTCAACCCTGGAGTTAGCAGGCATTCATGAAGAGGATATCCACTGCCTCCTAGTAACGAGCCACCAGCAACTACACCATCTCCTGTCATCTGACACATTATAGAACTGGACCACATATAAGAGTCATTTGAGCTTCAAAGCCAATTGACTAAAATGTCTGTAAAATGTCCTTGAAGGTTACATATCACCCACACATTTAACAATGAGAACCATTTTCACCAGACCTAGATAGGATCAGAATAAGTGTTCCATCAACTTCATTGATCCCCATGGGGAAATTCCTTTTTTGGGGTAATTTGGTTTTTTTTTTTTTTTTTAATGCCTCCCTCAACTTGCTCTTTGTAGAGTAAGCTGTCTGTGAAGAGCTGCCACCTGTTGGGGCGCCCAGGGAGCTGGGGGTTAAGGGTCTTGCTCAAGGACCCGCAGACATGCTGAGGCTGGGTTTGAACCTGCGACCTTGTGATTACAGACACGCAGGCTTAGCCCACTGAGCCACTGTCGGAAATTGTCCATAGTTATGCACATGGTGCAATAATCTAGTCACGGCCTGCATAGGGTCACAGCCTTGCTGAGGTCATGTGACAGTCTGCAGGAATCCAGCAGTTGCGTGGAAACAGCCGCCAGATGCCGCACAGTGGGACTGAGGACAAAACTCCAGAGCGTTCTTCTTTCCAAATGATCCTGCAAAAGACGAAGCAGGCTCCGCATTTCACCCTGGGCAGCCTGTATTTCCTTATGGGAAACGGGAAATGCATACGCACACATATGCACCGAAGGAGACAAAGACGTGAGAAGGAGCAGGAAGATACTGGTATGCTCTGATTCCTCAGAGACAATTCCTCACAGTGGGTGGGGAGGAGTGACCGGGTCATAAACCCACTATCAGAGGAACTGGGGCAGAAATGGGTTACAGCTGTTACTACTCCAGAGAATTAGAAAGGTAATGGGGCCGTCACGGCCACAGAGGTGATGGACTGGAGTTTTGTCTTACAATACACAGTGAGTTTGATCAGTTACTTCAGTGTGTACTCGGACTGCATACAGGAATTAACTCTACAAAGAGCCCTTTTTGTCCTACTTTACAGCCTGCATTATAATTTTATATTGCACCATTCACAAAAGTTATGCAAAAGGGGCATTAGTGTGTTTTATTATCTGTTTAGGTCGACCTCTTCGTGCCTGTGGCAAAAATTTAAATAAAGAACGGCTATCCCTGGAAATAAAATTAGTAAAACCTTTGTCGATTTAACGAACGAGATCAAGAACAACTATAGTTACGCTGGGCTTTGGGAAACATTTGCTAATTAATGAACGATCTAAAGTGAGAGGTAACGAAGTATTTACCATTACAAAGTCTTTGGGAAACCTACCCCTGAGAGCTATCAAATAAACGGCGGCCAGACCCGGTACACTCTCTGCTCAGGCATAAACACTACATATAACCCGAGACACTGCAAGACAGAAAGTGTCATCACACAAAAGCATGTTTTTATAACAGCTTCCCTCCAGCCACTGTCAGACTGGTGCCTAAAGACATAACAGAAGGGAAAAATAAACCTACATAACCTCAGATGTGCAAGATTTCTTAAAACACTGTTGGTTTACAATGTTGCCTTATAGCCTGCTCAACATTGTTTTACCGCAGCATTATGGTGCAATATTCTCACATGTGCAATGCTTTTAAATGAAAATCTATGTTTTATTCTGTTGCTTTTGCTTTCTATTTATTTATTTTATTATATTCTACAATGTGTTCTCAGTACTTATCTTGAACCCCTATTACGTTTATTACGTTTTTCTATAATTTTTCTGCTTTACTGCTGACTCTAAGAGCTTTGCACAAAAATCCCTATGTACCCGTAGGCTACTGCCTGTGCATGTCCAAATGACAAATAAGTCTCTTTAATCTTGCAATAACCAAAAACAACACCACCACTGTAAAAGACTACCACTCAATATAAGCAAACAAATAACAATAACAATAAAAACAAACAAACGCATTGATGCAGTACTGCCCTGTTATTCGCCTGGGTGACAGTTCGTGTGCGGTTAAGGAAAATTACTCAACAGGCATGTGACTGCACAATGTCCTGCAGCGCAGTAGTACGGAGAGTTTCGTGGTTCTGTGTAATTAACTTCTCCCTCAATCGGTTATCTTGCATAGTTTTCGAAAAAAGTTTTTTTTTTTGTTCAGGTTTCTTGATTATCGGGGGAAACTGTTTCAGCTAAAATATTAAATTAAATATTAAATACCTCGATATTTGAACCCTGAGATTCACCTTTAAATTCAGATTAACTAAGCAGTCTTATAAATTTAGTATGGAAAGTGTTTTGATTCATGTGCAGAAATTAAGTGTAGGGGTACGTTTTATCTTAAAAACAGTATGCAATCCATGTGAATGAAGTTTCCCTGTATTGTAGATTTCCTAGCAAACGTCCCCCAGTGCGTAACTGTTTATGCACGACTACTCTGGAAAGTTACGGATGTTTGGGGGTTTGCGAGGACGGCCGGATTAAGTGGTACAAATAACGACGTCAAAAAGAAAAGGAGCTGATCGGTGGCTCAGTAAAATCAGAAAGGCCATTTAAGGACCGAGGGGGTGGGCTCATGGTGGGCTGCGTTGCTTGGATCCCCCCTAGGACGTGCTGCCCCTCGGATCGTCCCCAAATCCCCACACGGTTAATCGGGACCAGCGAGGAGGTGCCTCCTGAATCCACGGACGTCCTGTCATTTCAGGAGACCGTGAGGGTGGGAATTCGCTGCTCTTTGTTCGGGTTTTTTTACGCTAATGCATGTGGTGTGTAGCAATGACTGAAATCTCTTTACGATTATTCGTTTACTTCTGGGACACCTGAAGTGATTGACGGAGGCCTGTTAGTCTTAACGGAACCAGATTCTTGAATCGCGATCTGCAGGTTAAAAACTTATGATGCAGATCTTATCACTTGACTTGTGGGAAACACTTATATATTCTGAAAATTTGTAGAAAATGTATTACATGGTTGTAATTAAAATGATATATTTGTCACTACGCCAAATATATAGTGGTTTTATATACAATATAAAAACTTAATTTGCATGTGTATTGTGTTCGTTACGTCATTTCTAACAATAGAATGTATGTATCGTGTTTTCAAGTACGCTCCACCAGGACATGAATGTGTAGGCCTATAACAAAATACACAAGTTTTGCAAATTGTTTTATAATGTTAGTCATTTGATTTAGTATTTGGCTTGATTCTTCACAGCTGCATGCTTGCTACATGTCTACCTCGCTTGGACGTAGCTTTAAGCAAAGCCGTCCGTCAGACAAATAAATATACACGTATTTAGCCATTCTTACTCCTGATTTGTGTATCTAATAACAAAGTAATCACTTGAGTAGTAATCAAACGTCTTTGACTTTTACCAAATATATTTAAGATAAGATATACACATAGTGATCCTGCACAGGGAAGTTTACTTATTACAACAGCCTAAAGATAACTGGCAATAGAGAACAAATCAGAGGATAATATAACGATATGATAAATAATAAAAATAAAAAAATATGAAAAATTGAGCACAATTGCACTCATGCTCAATTGCACATATTGTTCACACCATTCCGTCATTCATTTGTATGCTGGAAAAATCTGTCCCAATAATTATGGTAAGAGTTAGGTATAATTTTAGAAGTTTGTCATAGATATTACCTGAAAAAATGTAACGTTTAAGGATATCTGAGAAATATATTATTAAGAGAGGTGTAAAGTAGGCCTAAGGAAATGCAAATATTGTCTCGTTACATATTTTCTTAGTTGACATTGCTGGTCTAGCCCTTCAGCACGTGCGCTTTAAATCTGTTTAAATACTGACGCATCCCACCTCGCCATTTGCATTTGCTTTGCCTATTTAGTTGTTACTTTCAAGTGCTTTATTCCTTCAGTTAGATGGTTATCTTTGAATAAATCTGATCTACTTTGTGGACCATGATCTGTGTTTATTATAACAGCTAACCCTTGTCTGCCAAAAATTGATTCGAGATTGTCAGTCACTTTTTCAATCATTGTAGAAAGTTAGAACCTCATACTCATAGTAGCAACTGTAGTAGTCTACCACGTCCAATATAGAAAGGTTAGTCAGAAAAGGCCCTAGCAAATCTATTGCTACATCTTGCCAGGGTCCATCAGGTAAATTTGTCCTAATGGTCTTAATGGTTCTGGTCCATCAGGTCTACCTATAATAATCTGATGCCCATGATATGCCTTTGCAATAATGTTTGACAGCTTTATCTATTCCCGGCTACCAAACTTTCGTTTGCAAGTGTTGTCTCGTTGCTCGTATTCCTAAATGTCCTTCATGTACCAATGCAAGTGCACAAGCTCTGAAAGCTTATGGTTGCACAATACGCATCCCTCTAAGTACTAGATGTACTATGACACACAATTCTCCAGCTGCTGTAGCGTAAGATTTACAGTTCTCAGATGCTCCGGTTTAAATAGCCTTCCATAACTCACTCAGGTCATGGTCACACACTGATGCTTCCTCCAGTTTTCTAGTTGTTCGTGCATGGAGGTGTAGCACTAATAGCTGTGAACCTCACATACTCGCCAGATCCATAGGGATGGTTCATCTTGTTGCCTTTTGGCCCTAGAAAATGTGTCAGAGGATCTCGTTCTGGCTTCCTGGAGTGTGTACTACAAGACGGTTATACGATTGAAATCTCAAAATCCATCTCTCTATGCATGCAAGGGATTTACATTTGGGACTGTATATAACTTCCAATGGTTTTTGACCCATCAACAAGTGAAACCTTCTCTTGTTTAGGTACGGATGCAGTTTCTCTCAGGCCCTTTACCAGCCCTTGGGCTTCAGCTGACATAGCAAACAGGTACCATACCTTCTTCCTGTTCCTGAACCAGGACTCCTTCTAATCCTACATTATTTACATATGCTATTACCTTTGTTGGTGCATTCATTCATTCATTCATTCATTCATTCATTTTCCAACCCGCTTTATCCTATTGGGTCGCGGGGGGTCCGGAGCCTATCCCGGAGACAATGGGCACAGGGCACACTCACACACTGTTACCATTCACTCACACATGCACACCTACGGGCAATTTATTAACCCCAATTAGCCTCAGCATGTCTTTGGACTGTGGGGGGAAACCGGAGTACCCTGAGGAAACCCCATTAAGTTATAATGGGTAAGCCTAAGTGGTTGAGAAACTGGTTTTACCTCTGGGTTAATGTGTGGTCCAATCTATTGGGTGTTTAGCTTACATTTGGGAACTAGTGCTGAAGAACCTTTTTAATATCGTTTTCCACCGCAGCTGTCAGCACCTAAGCCCTCTTTCAAGAATTCCTAATCACTTTACCTAAAAGTGATTCTCCTTTACCTTTTATTACCAGAAACTCTATCCATTCACTTCTTTTATTAATGTCTAAAATACATCAAAAACCTCCAATGATTTCTAGCCCTGTGGTTGAATAGTAGGAATATCTTTTCCTCTCTTGTGGACAGTATGACTTGCACTGGATCTTTTCTGTCTTGAGTTTTGTCCAGGTTTGCTTGCCTCACACCTTACTAGTCGCTCCTGAGTCGAGCAGCGTGATCAGCTGCAGACCACCTACACGGCCTGTAATTCTGTCTGGTTAATCTTCTTTCTACAGTGCCGATGCATAGTGCTGTGTTTCTTTGACTCTTTTGTGCGACACATTTTGGGAAAATGATCTTTTCCATTGAACTCGTGGCATCGCTTCTCTTCCGAAGTGATCGATTCAGTGACACCTGTAACATTTCTTCTCTGCTCAGTCTTCATTATTACCCTTTATTTTTTCCTTAGCTGCTCTCTTCTGTTTTCCTCCTTTGTGTGAAAGATGAACCTTTTCAGTTGTGTCTCCTCTCATTGCCTCCATCTGCTCTTCAGCTCTCTCACTAACTGACTATCACTATCACTATCTAACATGGTGTCTCTAACCTGGATTTCTGTATCATCGCCAAAGGCCTCAGCTGAGTCGCGAATCGCTGCACCGTTTCACCTTGAGGAAGCTCTGCCGCATAAATGCTGCTTTAACTCTCGGCATGAAGTAGGTCAGTGTCACTGTAGTCTGTCTCTCCCCCTTTGTCTGGCAAAGTGAAAAACACATCTTACACGTCTAGATCTGATAACTGCAAAAATAGCTCTCTTCTGCATGGTTGTACTGCTTCTGTTGCATCTTGCAGCATAATCAAACCTTTTCAATATTTGAAAACCTCAATCAAAGTCAGCCATCTTGTCTACCATGGACCAATTGTGGCCGGATCCGTGTAGCAGTTGAAGTGTGGGATACCAGATTTCTCCACACTATTCACTGATAACCACTCACAGCTAGCGCAATTCACATTACCAGTGTCTGTGGGATTACCATCTACTGCTGAGAGAGATATTGGCGGTGTGACTTATGCACAATTACTTTAGTCTTACATGCCGAACGTAGTTATGTCTTTATTCCACTATTATACCAGCTCTTTAACTATAGATACACACACTCTTTTACCTTCTTCTCCTGACCTGCTATACTGTTCTGATCACTCCATCTTATACAAACTCTGTTCCCGCACTATGGATACTCGCAGGTGTCAATAAGGATGGAGCGATACAGCACACAAACCTCGATCCGTGACACAGGCCCCAGGTCACTGGTCAGCTATGAGGTCCCAGGCTTAGAGACTGAGAAACCGCTTTTTCCCCAGATCTGTGGTTTTCACCAGCCCTCCCCAAACCAAGCACCCCTCCCGGCCCCCGCAGAACAGTTATTTTTATCCCACACTACTGCTCCATTTCCCATATAAAGGCGCTATATACATGCAAACTGGCACTTTGTAGTCTGCATATTTATATTTTATATTTATTTGTTTTTACCTTGTGTGTAATGTTATTGCTCTCTCCAATGTCAGCAAAATTTCATTGTACTGCAGTATAATTGCAATAAATCCATTTACTGATAATTCCATCACATTACATAGACCTAGTGCTAGCCTAACATCAAGACTAGCACTACAATGGCCTCCCACTGTGAATAAGTTACCTAAAAACAACCCATTTGTGAATAAAAGAGAAAATATCCATTTATTTTCATCTCTTCATTGTGATGCACTGTAACTTACAATGTTGTAAAAAATCAAGTACTTTTGCAATACTGATAATTATATGCATATCTATTTCCAGACAAAAAAATGGGTGAGGATTCCAATGACGTGAGAGATGGGCCTGAATGCCGTTACCTTCCCCAGGAAGATTGTGTTGAAGCTGAGCATTACTGCAGTACATTTCTAGTCGGGTCCCGGAAGTGGATCTTCATCATCACCGTTGGGGTTCTCTTCCTCCTGGCCCTGATTGGGTCTTTGGCCCACGTGGCTGTGATCCCCCTCCGTCGCTCTGCCGTCGTCAGCACCGACTGCGGGGACGTACGCGGCCGCCGGGCCGAC
>JAODKF010006848.1:0-11279 GCA_026779585.1 Mormyrus proboscirostris
ACAGCAATCAAGAATAAATGAATGATTCATCCCATGGTGAAGTATGGAAGTATAGAAAGATGTTTTTTTAAATGGTGGTTGCCAACCTACGATCTTGCCACCTCACTGCTTTCTAATACTTCATTTTTCCAAAAGGACATTAAAAAATGTTAATCACTTACTGGATTCAGCTGACTTTATGTTTATTTTGGCTTCATTATAAAACAATGACAATGAACAATCCATTCAACGTATCCCATTATATACTTCATATGCTCTTTAATCTTGTCACATTGACAGCTACATTTAATAATAAATAATTTAACTGGCAAAGAAAATCACAATTCTTATAAGGTTACTTTCACTTCAAAGGGTTTGAAATGCATGGATATATTCATATTGGAGATAATGGAAACACCACATTGACATTAACGCCTAAAATTAGAGCCATCTGACACCTGCAGACCAGCTTTGCTCCTTCTGCCATACAAGTGTCACAACTCCAATCATACAGGTTAAGTGGTTTTTTTTTTTTGGGGGGTGTGGCTCAGTGGTCTGTAATTGGAAAGTCTCTGGTTCGAGTCTGGCCTTGCCACATCTGCAGGTCCTTCAGCAAGGCCCATAACCCTGGATCGCCTACCTTCACTCCTGAGCAATTCTGAGATACTTGAACTCCTCCACTTGAGGCAGTACCTTATATTTTCCAAATAACATAAATTTAGTTTTATCTAAATTTAATGACAATTTCTTTGTCACGGTGAGGGTACCGGAAAATAAGGAGGACACAATAGCGGATCAGTCTAGGGGAAAAAGGATTTATTATCTTCTCCGTCAATTATGGTAGAGAGAGCAGTAGGACAGAAATTAAAATCCAAAAAAACAAGGAGATAGAACAGGCAGGGGTCGTTGATCAGTGTCGTGATCCAGGGGAACAGGCAGGGCTCGGAATCTGGGGACAGGCAGGGGGTCAGGCTATCGGTGTCGGCAGTGAGAGGGCTAGGCTAAGAATCGGAGGTTGAAAAAGGCAAAACAGAGGTCAGGGGAATAGGCAGGCAGAGGTACAGGCAGGCAGGGAACTTAGCATGGAAGGCTGAAGATCTCGTGCCTGGCTGGCGTGCCAGGCTTGAATAAAAATGCTCTTCAATCACCCAGACAGGCATCAGCTGGTAGAGGAGGGCATACGGTAACCGGTCTTGCCGGTTCTCGGGACCGGTGTAGAAGAAGTGTTCCGGCTGGTGCTCAACTCCTGCCTAGTAAAACCCTGGGGGCGTGGCAGGGGAGCCCCGTATGATGTCATAGGGGCTTCCCCTGGGCGATCCATGACATTATTTATATAAAACCATTTAAAAATTTTATTTATTTCCTTTGTGATAACCTCCAAAACCTGCTGAGTTTCCACCCCAGAACAAAAAATATTTGTATCATCTGCAAATAAAACAAATTTTAATATATTTGATACTCTACAAATATCATTTATATACATTATAAATGATTTTGGACCTAAAACTGATCCTTGAGGTACCCCACATGCTATATTCATAAATCTAGATTTATGTTGATTTCTTTGTACAAATTGTTGCCTGTTAGTTATATATCTCTTTATTAACCAGTTCAATACAATACCTCTGAAACCATACTTCTCCATCTTTCTGATCAATATATCATGGTAAACAGTGTCAAATGCTTTCTTTAAGTCTAAAAACACTCCAAGTGCATACCTCTTATCAATACATTCTGTTATTTCTCCTACCAAGTCTATCAATGCCAAGGCTGTTGATCTATTATTCTTAAATCCATACTGGCTATCTGTCAACAAGTCATGTTTCTCAAAAAAATGTATTTAATAAATAGTTTTTCTAATATTTTAGTGAACTGGGAAAGTACGGATATCGGCCTATAATTGGTAAAGCGGTGCTTATCTCCTGCTTTGTAAATGACAACAATTTTTGGTATTTTCATTTTGTTCGAAAAAACCCCAGTTTGTAACGACAAGTTAAAAATATACTCTAAAGGTTTTACAATACCATCAATAACACTTACCATATCATTCCAGTCTGTACTAATTTTATTCTGAAAGCCCTTTTGCAATATCAGATATTTCTTTGTCTTCTACTTAAAAACATTGAGCAATCACTTCTTTCAATATAATCCGTTGTAGCTGTTTCTGTCCCATTAACATTTATTGCCTCTTCCAGTCCTATATGTACAAAGAATATATTAAATCCATTTGCTACTTCATTCATATCTACTATTTTCATTATCTATAAAACACTGAGGATAATTATTGCTCATTTCATTTTTAATTATACTGTTTAATACTGTATACTCTTGTGGGCAGCATGTGGCTCAGTGGGCTGTAATCACAAGGTCGCAGGTTCAAACCCAGCCTCAGCATGTCTGCGGTTCCTTGAGCAAGACCCTCAACAGGTGGCTGCCCTTCCCAGACCGCTTGCTATAAAAAAAAAAAAAAGTTTATATGTATTTTCCACCTCAAATGGTACTATTTTTTAAAAACTCACGATATAGGGTGTTCTTTTTTTTACAGGCATTTTGTAGTCCTTTAGTCACCCACGGTCTTCCTGTGTAATTGTGTTTTCTGTTATCTTTTACTACTGGACAGTTTTTATCAAACGGTATTTTAAATACCCCCAAAAATGTTTCATATTCACTTAATTTTCTTCATATATAATATTCCAATTTTGCTTTAGTAGTTCATTTTTTTTAAAATATTTAGCGTCTTCTCATTTCTAACTCCTTTATACATATCTAACATAAATCTTACTTCCATCTCCGTTATCTTTATGTTTACCATTATAAGCTGCAAACACTGGTAGATGGTTATTTATATCATTGATAACTCACTTTTCATACTATGCTCCTGTCATGTACTGCTCGTTTGATCCTCCTGTGTGCCACGCCCCCCTCGTTACGTCATGTTAATTCCTGATTGTGATCACCTGTTGCCTGTTATTCTCTGCTTGTCTTGCGTACCTTAGTCCGCGTTCACGTCTGTTTCCTTAGGTCTGTCATTGATGTGGTTTATTATGCTGTATGATTTGGATTCAATAAGTCAACATTAAAGTCTCCTCAAATAAACATCTCTTTCTGACTTTTATTAGTAAACAACCCCTCCATACTATTATTAAAAATTTCAGTCATCAATACTAACAGATGGTGAAGTCTGGCGCGGCCTGTTTGCTAGCCCTGTTAGCTGTCGTTGGAGCCTGGCAGTGCTTAGTAGTTACTGGCGGAACCCGGCGCGGCTTGGAGGCTAGCCCTCGGCTTCTTCCTCGCGTCCCGTAAACGCACGCGGTCCATTCGTTGCTTGCCGGCTGGTTCGGTCAGACCTTGTCCAAGGAAGCTAATAAGCACTCAACCTGTATGTTCTACATTGTGAGACTAGTATGGCAGAAGGAATCAAGCTGGTCTGAAGGTGACAGTTTCTTTTGGTACACCTCCAATATGAGTGTATATATGCATTTAAAAGCCTTTACTGCCCAAGTAACTTGATAAAATGGCTGCTCATTGAAATACAATTTTCTTTGCCAGGTAAATCATAAAATGTAACTGCTATGATGCTGCAGACAATGTGACTAGAACATGTGAAGTAAATGAAGGGATATACTGAATGAATTCTTTAATATGCTATTTTACTTTTTTTAAAATGAAGCCAAAACAAACCTGAAGTTGGCTAAATCCAATAAGACTAACATTACTTTATATGGGGAAAATGAAGTAGAAGGTGGCAAACAAGCTGTAGTGTGGCAAACATCCGTTTACATCTTTTGAAAGCCATGCTTCAGCGTGGGATGAATATTCATGTATTCTTGATCAATGTTGCTGGGTTCTACACACCATGGCCTGCTACTGCCACCCATTGGACAAACTTCACCCTTCATTGATCTGTTATTGTTCAGAGTGATTGATCAAATATGTTTAGGAGAGTTTGAATTGTCATATTTATGTGATATTCCCGCTAGTGGCTGGAAGAAGAGCTTCATCATCAATATCAGCAAGGAGTCCCACGACAGGCATCTTCTGGCTCCGGGGTGTTTTGATTCAGACCCCACAACCTGCAGTGTACTGATTCAGGTTGCGACCCCCGGCGGTGATTTCGCCAGGCCACCCTGACAGCTGATATGACGGATGATGGAATACAATGCAGAGGTTTGTCACAACAGCAATGATAATGCAAGTTCTGTTAATATGGCATAAGAATTATACTGTCTTCTCTGAGTACATGACAAAACCTGAAACAAGTATTTAATGTGAGCAACTCCCTATCCATATAATTCAGAAACACAAAAAGTGAATATTGTTCCCCTGAGTGTCTTAATCAGACACAAACACACTCTTAGCTGGCTGCTATGCCACTGGGGTCTCTGTCCATGTGCTTGGCACATGCGATGGCTACAGTATGTCAATGTTGGATTATAGAATTGCAGCAATCTCCGAGAAAGTCAGTGTAAAATGGTAAAGTCCCTGCAGCGATGCTCCTGTGTACAGAGGAGCACTGTCGTTCATTTCTTATAAAGAGAAACATTCTTCTATTTCCTTATACTCATGCCAGGTGTCTGTTTAGGGCGTGGCACAAACACTTTCATTTGACCCATCTGGATGGGTCGACTTACTGGAAACCACCTATTACATAATCCAAGAATTTAAAGGGGGGGGGGGGCTCTGTATTGTTGGAGGGGCAAAGTTAGCAGTTTTAAAAGTAAAACAAGGAATATGCTACTTCCTTAAACTCTTTCTCCACAGAGGGAGGAAATAAGAAAAGGATTGATTTTGTACCATAGGCCTAGAATCACAAAAACATCATATTGGGGAAAAACCACAAAGTTTGTTTCCATTTTGTATGTATTTTCAGACCAAAGTAATGTATCCCCAAAATGCTTGACAACTGATGCATATAATGATAGACGTCATAAAAAATGCTAGACTTATGGAAACAACAATGAGTTTTGCTCAATACTGTACATATTTAGAAGAACTTAACAAATCTTAAAATCTCCTCTAGAGGGCAATCATTTTTTTGTAAGTAGTATCAGAGGAAGGGAAAACTCAAACCAGTCAAGTATCACGAGGCAGCTGTACAAGTGCAACGTCCTGTCCAGAGTTTTATCCAAAGTCTCCGAATGAGCAATTAGAAGGGTAAAAATCTTTCAGCGTTTATGATCATTTTGATGTAACACTGTGGCCAATGTGTTGGCTCAGTGGGTAGCAGGGCTGTACAGTAGTACTCCAGTTCAGTCTTAGGACGGTTCTCTGTTGTCTTGGACTTGTCTCTGTCTCATTGCTGTTAACACTTGGATTTGTCTCAGTCTTGGCCTTTGGTTCGTTCAAATAGTCTAATTGGTCTCGACTGAGTGCAGCTGCCTTTATGTTTTTTTAATCCATATTTGCATGCTTCTGTTCTGAACATTTGCATATTGCTGTGTACGCGCGGCCTGTACCTGCACCTTCAGCACCAGTTCAAAGAGTTTTTAGTGCTGGAGGAATTTCATATTGGACCCCATAGGGCAAATCCAGGATCAGAAATGCCCCCCTCTCATATTTCTCATGCACAACAATGGACTTCTGTACAACAAAGAGGACACTGAGTGGCATGTACTGTATGCGGATTAGGCGCAGAGTCAGTTCATGTCATTCTGCCCAAATTTGCTACCGGTCATCCCCTGATAGCATTTTTTTGTAAATTTACTGCTCTGTAAGCATAAATGTCTGGAGAGCCAAATATGTTGTATGTTGTATTCCATTACTGAGATGCTGCAGCAATTGTAGACATAGCATTCAACATTCTTTCTTTATATTTCTTTATGAATCTTGCGCAGTAGTGAATTCCAGTGCATAATGAATAATTCTAGATTTTACAACATGGGACCCAGAGAGGATGAGCAAATCCAGAAAGGTTTGAGAACAATAATCTGAACTGTACAACCATGGCCATAAAGTCTGCCAGTAACAGAGAAGGTCTCCAAGGCCCAAGGCATATTGACAAAAACAAGATTTGTGTTATGAAATTAATATTAAAATATTTGTTAAATGTCTGTATGATTTCAATTGTAATGCCTTGTGATACTTGACTAGCAGGTGGTCTGAGTTTTTCCTACCTCTGATACTACTTACAAAAAAATGATTGCCCTTTAGACGAGATTTCTAAGTTCTTCTAAATGTGTACAGTTTTGAGCAAAACTCATTATTGTGTCTGTGATTCATTTTTTAAAGTATGAAAACAATTACATGCATCAATTGTCAAGCATTTGGGGGGTACATTACTTTTGTAATACATACAAAATGTAAACAAACTTTGTGGTTATTCCCCAATATGATGTTTTTGTGATGCATGGTACAAAATCAATCCTTTATTTATTTCCTCCCACCGTGGAAGAACAGTATAAGGAACTAGCATATTCCTTGTTTTAATTTTTAAATTGCAAACTTTGCAATTCTGGGATTATGTAAAAGGTTTCCAGTAAGTCGACCAATCTAGATGTCTCCACACTTCTCAAAATGAAAGTGTTTGTGGTCTTTCAAACAAGGGAAGTTGGCTAGTCCTCCCACCCCATGACCTTGGTTGAAATAAACAAACTTTACTAACCTACTAATGAAGGATCCTTACAAGTTTTTAACTGCAAAGTTCTCTACTGCAAAAGCTTTTTTACCCAGAGAGGAAAGCTCTTATGACACAGTTTGCCATTCGAATGTCTGCACGTCTTACCTTGGCCTGTAAGGGGTTTTAGAGTACTTGGTCAAACTCAAGGACACGCCCTAAACACACATTTGGCATGAGTATGAGGAAATAGAAGAGTGTTTCTCGTTAGAAGAAATAAATGATTATCAAACAGTGCTAATCAATGCCCTCCTCTTTACATTGGGGCATTGCTGGAGGGACTTTATCATTTTACACTGATTTTCATAGAGATTGCTACAATTCTAGAATCCAACATTGGCATAGCCATCGCGTGTGCTTAGCATGTGGTCAGAGACCCCAGTAGCATTTTGTCTGATTAAGACACCCAAGGGAACAATATTCCCTTTTTAGTGTTTATCTGAATCATATCGATATGGAGTTGCTCTCATTACTGCATGTACTTGATTTCGTTTTTGTCATGTATTCAGAACACAGTGAAGTTTTTGCGCCACAGTAACAGAACTTGCATTATCATTACTATTGTGACAAACCTCTGCATTTTGTTTTATGATTCCTTTGCTAGTCTGTGTCATATCGGCTGTCAGGGTGGCCTGGAAGAATCACTGCCAGGTTCGCACCCCGAAGCAGTACACTGCAGGTTGTGGGGTCTGAATCAAAACGACCAGGAGTGAGAACATGCCTGTCATGGGACTACTTGCTGATATTGATGATGAAGATTTTCTTCCAGCCACTTATGGGGTTATCACATAAACATGACAATTCAAACTCTCCTATTTGATCAGTCACTCAAGGCTTCAGGAATGGATAGGTGTCATGGGTACAGTCTGGAAAACTGTAAGTACACAAATTTCTCCCTATAGATGTTGCACAGCAATTGGCTGGTTGAGTCATTTGAAAATGCCCGGGTCAAATTTTGTTGCTTGGTACAGTTGACCACTTACTACCTGCTCATGTTCATTCTGAATTTGGCTGGATTTGCCCTATTCCAGGGATCTGTCTATCTAAATGGGCATCAGCCCATAACACTGCAGCCACCAACTAAAACCCTGATGGATCAATGAACTATGACATCTTCCAGGTCAACAGCCGTTGTTTGTGCAATAATCACCAGACACCTACATCAAACAGTTGTGGTTTCTATTGTAGTGGTGAGTAGAAGCCTCATTATGAGCAATATAGTGAAAGCTCATGATCTCAGTGTCAACCAGCTAGGTTTTAATAGTGAGTTTACATGAAAAGGGAAGGTCTTGGGATTTCTTCATTGGTAATGTGCCTTCAAATGTGCAACATAACTGTCTTTGGTCATTGTTTTGTAGAACTGTTGTCTGACATTATTGATGCAGCCGTCCAGTGTGCCAAGTGTGTGGTCAGACCTCAATGGAATGGCTGCTTAGTAAAAATGTATACAGTCCCTGTCTGGTTAGCATGAAGTTTAGCTAAATCTAGCTAACAACCTTTTGCATGGATTCTGCCAGTTCATGTCAGTTAAGCTGTCACTTTCTGCTCCTGATGGGGAGAGGGTTTTTGCATGTTTACTACTGTATAGGGATCTCTTTCTGATGTGTCATTTTGATCATCAGGAATGGCTGGAACTCAAATTGCCGTGGTTGTGACCTGAGCTCATACATTGAAGGCTGTGCAGTGTGAAGCACACTGCAGTGAGATGATTACCACCACAAAGCTTTTACAGTAGTTTAATCCTTCATACAGTTAATGAAGGATTTCAGTGAAGCAGAGGTGACCACATCCATCCAGTGAGGAGAGTGAAACGTGCTTACTACTTGCACTCTTGCCATGTGTATAATAAACATGATTAAATATTGACTAGAACCACGTGTCAGATGGTCATGCCTTATTACTGGCTGATTTGTTCTAGCTGTTCCTTATTTTCTGTGTTTGAGCATTTGTTATGACAACAATTGGTACTGTTCTTGTCCATCTTGACAGTTGGTGTCCTCCCATTTTGAACAATCCACCCATTTGTAAATTGTTCCAATTCCTTCTCCTGTCCCTGTTTCATGTGAATCTCTTACTCATCCTGTCCAGAGTCTCTGTAAGCTTTGTGGATGTAGCTGTGAAGGAATGTGTGCAACCCCATGTGTCAGGGAGAGAACACAAACTCCACACAGGTGTGTGGCAACATGACATTAAAAATGCCATATACCTTTCTAGTTGCTAATTTGTCGACTGGATAAAATTGAGAGTACGCTTGCACAGCTGCCGTGTCATACTTGCAGTGGTGGAAAGAGTACTGAAAATTTGTACTTTAGTACAGATACTGTTACATTGCTGAATAGTACTCAAATACAAGTAAAGGTACCTAATGTTAAAAACTACTTTAGCAAAAGTACAAAGTACTCTTCTCAAAAACTACTCAGATTACTAGTTACTTTTTTTAGCTGTTGACAATTAATGAATTATCAATAAACACTGAATCAAATTGGAGAACCATGTAGAAAACAGCTACTTCAAACATTTCTACATTACTGACGAAGTATATGAATGGATCAAATTCAGGACTTGTGAAAATAAACATTAAACATGTCACGCCCAGCTCCGTCTGATCCTCCTTTGTGCCACGGCCACCTCGTTACCTCATGTTAATGCCTGATTGTTCCCACCTGTTGCTCATTGAGTTCAGCTTGTCTTGTGTATTTAGTCCGCGTCTCGGTTAGTTTCCCCAGATCTGTCATTGTTGTTCATGAATGGTGTGAGTACTCGTCTGTGTCGTCTCGACTTAATAAACCCCTTTTTCACCCGTCAGTCCGGCTGCTCTCGCCTGCTTGCCTGCTTGCACCTTGACAAAACCGGAGTTTTGCCTGTAGTGATAACTTTTACCAGAGCACAGCAAACAAATAGCTATGCAAGGCCCTTAAACCCATGGACATAAATATGTCTTGGACAGTTCATTTTCTAAACCTTTTACTAAGTTTCAGCAAAACCTTTTCAAAGTTCACAGAATCTATCTGGCTTTGTTTTGATGTGAATAGCAGACCAGCACAGCTAAAAAGCCATTCACATGCAGCTGCTGCAGGCATTGTGTTTAGCTTAACAGACAGCTTCTTGGGGGCTGGGAAGGAGTGAAGTAGGTCCATGCTGTCCGATGCACACACAAGTTAACCATCAAGCTAAATGGGATTTTGCAACATTCTGGAGAGTGGTCTGGAGAAGAAATCGTCATCATCAGATGACTCTCTTTGCTGATACTCACTCTCATGCTCCGTTGTTTCAGGTATTTCAAGGCTGTAATTGGAGCACAGTTACTTTAATTTCTATGAATATTTGTAATGAGCTAAATCACAGAAAATGATATTTTAATATTTTGAGGAACTCAGTAACAACCTTCCAGCCTGGTCATGACTGAGATATAACACCATATACACACTTACACCAGTGTGCAGCCATACCAACACATACTGTAAATATATAAATTTGAATTTGCCAGCCTCTATGACATCTGCTGTTAGTTCAGGTGGTCTTGAACTTGGGCAAAAGGACTGCAGCAGCAGCCAACTCTGGATCCTCCATCATCTGTCCAGAATGTTTCTGCGGGCCATTTTGCAGGGCTTTGATGAGTGGCATGCAGGTCTTGCTTGATGTGTCCAGTCTGTTCCGTTTGGATAGAATTTGGTGGATTACTGGCAGCAGCCATCCTTTGTAGGTGCTGGACTCTGACTGCAGAATGTTTGAAGCTTTTACCAGCGACTTCACGGTGATACAATACTCCCAAAGGAATGTAACTTCTGCAGGACTCAACCTGGAAGATAAAACATGTACAGTATAATAAACAATTAAGCCAATTATGAGAGACTGCATACATGGTATTTAACATTACTCACGTTATCATCTTGAATTCGTCACATACACTTCTCATGGCATCTTCCCCCTTTTCGTCAATAATGCGTATTATTCTTTCAATGACAGGATAGGTTGAATTCCACCATGTTACACTGGGACCAATGATCTGTAGCCCATATTTGTCCTCTACCACTTCACTAGCCAAATGAGATCGCCTAATTTTGTTCCAAATGCCCTGGCATTTTCCAAAGGTTGCACAGAAAAGTCTGTTGTAGGTGTCATTCATGCACTCTGCAAAAGCAGCATCTGTGGTTGCCAAAAGATTTAACAGGTGACATGCACATCGTTGATGTGGGGGTGATTTTTGTCCATACCAGAGTCTTCATCAAGGATTACACTTGCATCACGATATTCAATATGGTCATTCACATCAAGAGCATCCAAGTCTGCTTCATCATCATCTACCTCTGCATCATTCTGTACCCCAAACACATGGAAAGCTTTGATAAAGTTGGATCCACTATCAGTTGTCGTCCTTACAGCTTTGTCTCTAATCTTGAATTGACAATGGACATCATCAAGAGCACTTGCAATCATGTCAAATGTGTGAGACCCTCTCAATCTTTTGCATGCTAGTGCTGTAGATCTTCTTTCCAAAGACTCTTCCTCTATCCAGTGGCAAGTGACACCAGGGTAACTTTTCTGACGAGCTGACCAAAAATCTGTGGTATAGTTGCAACAAAATTGGCTAATAATAATAATAATAATAATAGGGCTGTTTTCGACTAAGGATTTTCATAGTCGAATCTGATTCGTTCGATTTTGCCGTAGTCGACTGATAGTCGAA
>JAODKF010006849.1:0-11277 GCA_026779585.1 Mormyrus proboscirostris
CGTTTTTGTTTCTTGAGTCATATGAAAGGAAAAATTCATTAAATGATAATACTTAGGTTATGTCAGTTTCTTTCTACAGTTGGGCAGTAATATAAAGTCAGTATATTACTGCTTAAGCTTGTGGTGTGTGTCTGCAGAGCTGGACATTTCACGTCCAGAAAGTAAAACTCCAAACCAGGATTCTGTTTCAACCGCCCAGTTGAGCATAAAGAGTACTCAACTGGTTGGTTGAAACAAAACCTTAGTCTGAATTATTACTTTCTGGACCTGAAATGTCCACCTCTGTGTGTCTGTGTGGATTCATTTTATATTACATGGTAGGGACCAATTGTCCCCTGCAATGTAATAAAAACCTGTTTCTTTAACATTGTGGGGACCATTTTTTCAGGTCGCCACAAAGATCTGTGAATGCAATCAAAAAGGTAAAAATGCCAAGAGTCTTGTATTTTGTTTGGATAGGGCTGGGTAGGGGTTAAGGTCATTATGATGTGATTAGAGTTTTCCCCATAGAAATTGATGGAGAGTCCCCGCAAAGAAATAATTACAAACCTGTCTGTGTGTGTGTGTGTGTGTTTGTGCGTGTGCATGCCTGTGTCCTTCTTGTCCATTTATCTTTACGTTGTACTTTGAAATACGTTGCTGAAAATAATCTCACTGCAGAGCCTATTGCACAACTGGCCACAAGAGGGAGACAAATAAGAATACAACTGTAGTTACCAATTTCAGAGATCACGTTTAACTTTTTTTTAAACGAGTGAGGGATATAGCACATTACAAACATACAGCTTTCAAGGAGTCAATTATGCATACATGTAGTTAGGCTGCGCTAAAGAGACTATTTAATCCAAAGAGAAACAGCAAGCGTACCAGTCTGGTTATGCTTTTCCAATGATTAACTGACAGTATGAGGAACCAGCTACCTGCTGCAGAGAGGGAGAGAGCAGGGGCTCATTTGAGGCTGACAAATGTTACTCTGCCCAGCACAGCGACCCCCGGTGTGACACAGCTGTCCAGGAAGACCTGGCCTTCCACCCCGTCCTGCTTGCACTCACACCAGACCAGCTGCTCCTCACTACAAGACTATTATATAAGTAAGAGTTTGGAATGTTGGGAAAAAACCACAAGTCCGAAGCACTATGAATATGATATACAAATTAATAGGCAGCATAAACAATGGAAAGGACTTTGTACTTACTGTGGATGGGCTGTGGCACACATGGCTCCAGTGATGTAATTTTTTCATCAGAGAGGTCAGGTGCAGACACTGTATTTGCATGCAGTGCGAGGGTCTACTTCTAATGATACAGTGAAGCAGGCCTCTATCTGTTAGAATAATGAGGCCCGTATTTCATTGTGGATCCGCTGTAGGAGTGGAAAAACAATCACTGTTACAAGGTCCTGACCCGCTGCCGGCGTGCAGGGTTGAAGACCGCCAGGACTGGCAGCCCTTACATACTCACCTTTTCTGTGTTTTCTGCTCACATGTGCTGGCACTTACAGCCTGGTAGTCACACTGCCATAGCATAAGAGCCTGTTCATTAACAATGTATGAATTATAGGAGCAGGAACTGATTTCAAAAGTACTTCGCGGGCCAGTGTGTGAGTCACTATTATCGCCATTGATCAGAAACCAGCAGCGTCAGTTGAACTTGAATAACGTGAAGTTTCCTGTGACTACAGAGCATTAACCGTCATGTGGTCACCTGAAAAGGCCTAAAGGTTGGGAAAAAGCTGGTGATAATGACAATAAACCAGTCTCCACATATGTGAACATGTCTGTGCATCAGAATGACTTAACGCACACGTGCTCCTGGGTCTTTGCTATATAGGGAAGGCAGTGGGGAAAAGTAATGTATTTGTGATTCACAAGAATGTTAGATCACCACAAGCTCATGACAGAAGTTATATGGAGGCATGTGTATGGTGGCTGTCCTGACCACGTCAACAGCACACATTCTACCTATATGTGTATTTTCATAACCAACAGACCGAGGCATTGCGGCCTTTGCTTGAATAGGAGTAAAAGGGCCAAATAGAAACACCACACACCAGCTGCTCCCAACACACGCTGACTATCCAGACCAATCTCACAACACAGAGTCGGTGCACACACCACGATTTACAGCACATGACATTAAGATACCCATACTAACACTTACAGACCCTAACTATCCACAACTATTTACACAGCCAGCACTGATCCACCATGCTGTGCTGCCCGATGCATACCTCCTTCATAATTCTGCTGCCTTCTTAGGGTTGTTACCTGTCCCAGAACCCCCTCAAAGTGCCATAAGTCCTCCGGGCAGCAGTGAGCCCTCCGCATTCGCAGGACCAGAAGTCCTCCCCGATGTCTAGGGTCAACAGTCACGGTGACCACCTCAGCCATCTGCTTACAAGTACAAAGCAGCTGGGTACTGCTGCCAAAGCTAGCGGGTGCTGGGCTGCCAGTAGGCTCTGGCAATGCCGGTTTCCGCAGGCACCAGCCCTTTTTCTTGCACGGCTTGGTGAGAGCATGTTGCTACCTGCCATGCCGTTTCCTCTGCCGGCCCTCCTGCTACTCGACTAGGGTGGCCTCAGGCAGCCATTCCTACTCAGCTAGCTGCTCCTGCAGCTTCTCCAGGATATACCTCCCCTGTCCCATGGACTCGCACTGCCGCTGCTGGTCCTGCTCACACTGCTCCTGTTTCTTATCCAGCTCGCTGTGCTCCTGGCCCACTGGGCCTCCAAGGCGCAACACACCTCCCCGCGGTTAAGTAACTTTGCCTCCACTGTCTTGGCCCGGTGCTTCTAGTTGTCACGCTGACTCCTCCAGCTGGTCAGCTCCTCAAACAGCCTCTCCCAAACCTGCTTACTCCCACTGCTCATCCAGCTCGTGGCCTTCCTGAGCGGCTTCGATGGGGGCTTCTGGGCGAATCCGTTCTCGGTGTCCCCTCTTCCCACAGCACCAGCAGACGAACTTCCCATCCCAAGACTTGCAGTCCTCAGCTGGCTTTGCCACAAAGCTATTGCCGCTGCTCTTGTGTTGCTGCTCCAGGGCCGCCTGCAGGTCTGCCAGGATGGAGCTGGCTGCCAGAGCAATGATCAGGAGGACCCACTCCAGTGGTGCCAGTGCCGCCGTTTCTCGCATCTCACTTCTGACACTAAAGTAATAACTGGCAGACACTTTACATGGCATTACAATACGCACATAGACAGTACAATAGGCGCTAACTATTTACACGATTGACATGGCTGACACTGGTCCAACATACCATGCTGAGCCATGGGTATCTCTAGCACTACAGTATTTTCTAGAATTATGCATAGTTCTCTTCTATAATGGACACACGTTTCACCTGAAACATCTTGTTTACAATGAGTTAATAATGTTTAGATGTGGATTAAATGAACTATAATGACGAGAGCCGCTCCTACAGGCTGCAGTCTAGCTAAGAAAGCTTCCTTATGCTGTAAGGGCACCAAACAGGAAAAAGGACAACCGGGAAACAACGGTCACCAGAGTCCAATTAAGCCTTGATGAGTTATTGGTGGACTAATGACCAGTCCTGGGCTTTGCTGACCATTGGGAAAAGCTGCATCAGCTGGGGTTTAACAGGAGAAGATGCACAGTTTTATGGTAACATAAGAGCCAGACGGCTGAACTTCGCACATAAAATATAGACATCTTCACTGCTGTAGGGAACCGTCCCCGATCAAGACGCGGGACTGAGGTAAGACACAGGGATGCCTGATATCTTCTGAACATAGTTATGTGTTCTCTAAGTCCTAATGTAGAAGAAACTTTAACATTTAAAGTATTTTAAAGGGGTGTTTCAAAAAAATAATAAGACTAAACTGATGTTTCACTTAAAAATTTACAACCTGTAAAGGACAATTAGTTTCTTTAAACCTATGCTAAATGATGCTTATTATTATTATTATTATTATTATTATTAACTTATTATTAACTTTATATATGGAAGATAAAAGGATTTAAGACTAACAATAGCTTTATCAGGATGTGTTTGTTTTTTAATTGTTTTTGATTAGTTGTTTTAAATTCATCTGGAAAAAATGTAAACTACAAATACACCATAAAAAAGTTTTAAGCAGTTAATTCAGATTTTTTGTGTGTGTGTAAAATATAATGACAATGTCTCTCATGCATTATTGAATGGATGAAGAGCAGCTGTTGTTTTTTCTGCGTGTTCGAGTGTAACCAGAGCAGAAAGTGTCACGGTTGGCCCCCACCCCCAAGTTTATATGAGATGGTGAAGGTTGCTGGAGGGTTTGCCAGTGATTTGCTAAGTGGCCACTTATGTCACCTATAGGATTCACCAGCCCTGATAGTTTTTTCCGAAGCTGAGTGCACGACTAACTCAACTGTTTCATTTAAACCAGTCACTGCTCTTGGTTACGTTGGTAAAATGCACTTAAAAATGTATCATTTTGTGGTATGCTTTTATATACAAATATGTCACGTAGCCTGATGTGATTTTTTGTTTCTGGCACTGTGGTAATTTTGTGGTTTGCAGCTGGCTTGTGGTAATTTTGAATATGCTATTTTTCAATTGTAGGAAGATCAGTTGCTATTTTCATAAGGGGGAGCAGGAGATGAACTTCAGCCAAGCTGAAAACATGGTCCTTTGCTACGAGTCTACAAACAAGTCCTGTCCTAAGCATGTTTATCCAGCCACCATACAAGCACCTCTCTATGTCTTTTTTGGGGCTGCCATACTACTCACAGTGTTCGGAAATCTTCTTGTCATTTTTGCTATATCCCACTTCAAGCAGCTGCACACTCCCACTAATTACCTGGTCCTCTCCCTGGCTGTGACCGACCTTCTCCTGGGGGCAGTGGTCATGCCCCCCAGCATGGTGCGCTCAGTGGAGACCTGCTGGTATTTAGGCAACTTCTTCTGTAAGATCCACTCCAGCATGGACATCATGCTATGCACTGCGTCCATTTTACACCTGTCATTCATTTCTATCGATCGATACTATGCCATTTGCCAGCCGCTCCTCTACCAGACTAAGATCACAACCCCTGTCTCAGTGTTAATGATCTTAATTAGCTGGACCCTCTCTGCTCTTGTTGGTTTTGGGATGGTATTTCTGGAACTGAATATCTGGGGCATTGAGGATTTCTATCATGAGAAGGTGTATTGCTTTGGAGGCTGTACTCTGTTTCAAAGTTTGACCTCAAGTTCTGTGTCGTCTACGGTTTCTTTCTACATCCCCGGGTTAATTATGCTTGGCATCTATCAAAAAATCTTTCTCGTAGCACAACGCCAGGCACGGTCCATACAGAGATCAGTCTCTCAGGCCTCGAGGCCTGAAAAGGGCAAAGCAACTCCTAGCAAGGCGGAGCGGAAAGCCACCAAGACCCTTGCCATAGTTATGGGCGTCTTTCTTTCATGCTGGGCTCCCTTCTTCGTCTGTAATATCATCGACCCCATCATTGATTATTCTACTCCACCTGTGCTGTTTGATATGCTGGTGTGGATTGGCTATTTAAACTCTACCTTTAATCCAATCATTTATGCATTCTTTTACACCTGGTTCAGGAAAGCATTCAGAATGATAATACTCTGTAAAATATTTCAGCAAGATTCATCAACAATAAATTTGTTTATTGACTGAAACTTTATGTTTATTGGTAGTCCTGGTCAAGAAAGAGGATGGGTTGTGGCATTTTTCTGTGGACTGCTTTTGTTTGGATACTGTGACCTGATAGGACCTGATGCATCAGATCAAGGACATGCTGGATCACATCGCCAGCATGTTTCAGCTTCTTAGAAGTGACTCTTGAAGTGACAGGTTGAACAGGCCCTGGATACCGGACCCAAGACTGCTTCCACTAATGGTAAAGGTCTATGGCACTTCTGGGTCATGCCTTTCAGTCTCTGCAATGCTCCTATCATGTTCGAGAGGTTGATGCACTCTCTTCTCTGCCATTCACAAAATGACCCCATGCCTCAACTCCTAGAACTCCTCCCTCCTTCAATGACAAACAAACTTCCCATGCCATACAGTGAGCAGTGAGGTTATGGTGGCAGACTCCAGAAAGATCAAGGGTCCAAACTTCGAACGTGAATACTTTTAAATGAATTTGAATTAAAGAAACCAAATTTGAATCTATTACCTGAACTTGAATTTCTGTTGCATGTATGGTAATAAAAATTCAAGTTCAAGTTGTAAAATTCATCCATTTTCCTTACACACTTCGTCTATACGCAGCCAAAAGCAGCAGACAGTCACAATGTATTTATTTTTGTATGTATGTCCACTGTGCTGTGGAACAGTCATTACATCAGCTAAAAGACAGTCAGATGCATTGTGGATTAAAGACAATACCATGTATGAAATACATACAAGATCTCAGAGGTGAAGTGCACCTGGACATCTGATGTTTTCATTTAAAACTTAATTAAGGCCAGTGAGGAAAGCCACAGTCCCAGAGAGTGCCGCATGGCATGATGGGTAATATGTTTCTGCAAACCGTGAGTATATATTACAGAGCATCCTCCAGTGTGGCAGGGTTCCCATACAGGGTCAAGGTAAGATTTGCCAGATCATTGAACAGCTTACAGTTAAAACTTTATTTGTAGACATTAGAAAGTGAATAGTCATTAATTTAATATGCAGTAAATAATCCAACTGTTTTTCATTCAGTGGCTTGTAAAATTTTAACTAAATGAACAGGATAATTTACGAGAAAATGAAATACAAATAAGTGTGATAAGTTTAGTATAGAAATGTAAAATGAATTAAAGCTTACATGGGAATCAGTTCTGTAATTATACATATGCAAACCTTTTTATTAAAGATTAAATAACTTTGATATTTGATCCATGCCCCTCTAAATGCTGATCCAGGGCAAGGTCATAGTTGGCCAGCAGTCTGTCCCGGGCAGCATAAGGCAGATGGCTGGGGTACACCCCCGACGGGATGCCAGTCCATCACAGGGCACATACACTCACACACACTATGGGCAATTGACAGACACCATTTAGCCAAACAGCCTCTGGCAGCTAGAGTCTCAGGTGGCTTTACAGCGCTTCAAAACTAGCTTATGGATTAACATTGTATTCAGTCACAGCTGAATCAAATTGTGTTGTACCTGAATACTGTAGAATCGCAGTATTTCATTTTATCTTTTTGTATCACATCATAAACCATGTATTTAAATAGATATTGTGTTTCCTGAGACGGTGAGATAGTTGTAATATAAATACATAAATGTGTTTGTCTGAAATGAGACATGTAATTACAAATGGTTGTAATTAGTACTGTACTTCTGAGGAAGTAAATTGATGTTCAAATTAAAATCACATTCTATTTTTTCTGTGCAGGTTACAAGGTTATTTTTGACCTTGGAACATAAAACAATGAAAAACAACCATTCTGAGACTGAAAGTGTACACTACTGCTTCGAATCCTCAAACACTTCCTGCCTGAAGCTTGTTTATCCAACCACAATACGAGCCTCTTTGTATGTTCTATTAGGGGCCACCATACTCCTCACTGTGCTGGGAAATCTCCTCGTCATTCTTACTATATCCCACTGCAGACAGCTGCACACTCCCACCAATTACCTCATCCTCTCCCTGGCTGTGAGTGACTTCCTCCTGGGGGCAGTGGTCATGCCGCCTAGCTTGATACGCTCCCTGGAAACCTGCTGGTATTTGGCTGACTGGTTCTGTAAGATCCACACTAGTATAGATAATTTACTTAGCATAGCATCAATTTTTATGCTTTATTTGATTTCCATTGAGCGATACGTTGCTGTTTCTCGGCCTCTGCTGTACCACGCTTTGATCACAGCTCGTGTTGCAAAGTACATGATCCTGATCTGCTGGGTTTTTTCTGCTCTTATTGGTTTTGGGATGGAGCTAAACAGCTTGACATTGCAGGATGTTTACTTCACACAATTAAACTGTGAGGGAAGGTGTACTGTGATACTGGACAAGTTGTCAAGCATATTATCTTCCCTTTTTGTTTTGTTCATCCCAGGGTTGTTTATGCTTGGCCTCTACCTGAAAATCTTAGTTATTGCACATAAACAATCCCGTTCTCTTCAGGTCACACTTGTTACTGCTGAGAACCGGGAAAAGAACAAACTCCTTCTGTCTAAGATGGAGCAAAAATCCACCAGGACACTGGGCATAGTTACTGGCGTGTACCTGTCCTGTTGGTTGCCCACTTTTATATACGTAATCATAGATCCAGTCACTGGTTTATGCACACCATACATGTATGACATTCTTGTTTGGATTTACTATTTAAATTCAGTAATTAATCCCATAATTTATTCATTCTTCTTTAAATGGTTTAGGGAGTCACTGAGAAAAGCTTATAGGAAAATATTTACGAAATTTGATTAATTTTATTATTGAGGGTCCAGGTGAAATACTGGTCAATCTATAGTGTGACTGAGGTTTCTGTCTTTTTCTTCCTCATTTCCCACATCGATGTTACTGCTCCTCTGACACTGACTCCTGTGTCTGGTCATTATCTATACTGGCTATATGCCTTTAACGTCAAGGCACAGATGGAGAGGTTTATAATAATTATTCTTGATTGCGAAAAATATTGCTATTTAAATTATGTATAATATATTTTGGCTCCTGATTCAGAATAAATTTTAAAATTTTCTCTCCTGTTTACTTTGGTTCTTCAAAATTGTCAGAAAGAAAATGTGAGTGCAAAACACTGATTGAATGGTGACATTTAAATTCAGTGCCATTCTCATAATTTACGTCAAAATACTTGCCCCAAAGCACCCAAACGTTCAACAGTTACATCCCTACAGACTGACATAATGACATTATAAATCAGAGTAAAAAATAGCAGGAAGTTAACAGAGGACAGGAAACAGAAAGTCATTGGTGCTTACAGGATAAAATCCTGTGAGGGACCAAGGCCAGCTGGCTGCTTATGTACTGATGCTTGTACCTGCAGAGCAGCAAGCAGCCTTGTTTGAAAGCTGCAGTAAAAACAGGAGGACAGAATGGTGAACCCTTACACTGACACACTGCTACAGACACTACAAGCTGTACAGCCGAACCCGGAATCAGGAACAGGGATCTTTATATTCCAAGCATTACAAGATGGCCTGAAACATGTAATCCAAACTAATCAACTTTATCAAATTGTAAATGATTCAATAAACTGGTTCAGCAAATTGAGGCTGCTATTCTATGTTTAACATTATACATGACAGCTTTAGAGGCTGTATCTGGGTTAACTAGGCCACAGAAATTTACATCATCATAGCCTTTCATTTATTATTCCCTTCCTAATGGAAGTTTAGGGTTGTATGTAAACATATACGATGTTAATAGCACCACCTACTGACACAAAGTATGGTTGCAATAGAAGCACAGAAGATGAAATGAACTTCACACGACTGTCAGAAATGTGTCAAATTTTCTAGCGATGGCCAAATGAAGGGGTTCTACACAATTTCAATTAGTTATTAAATGAACGATACAATGTAGCACAGGGTTCCCCGATTACAGTCCTGAAAGGCCTTAGTTTGCAGATTTCCCTGCCAGACGCACATACTAAACCTGGTAAATAGCTGAATATGCTGTGTCTGAGCAGGAACATCTGCAGCTCATGTAGAGTTTCCCAAAGCAGATGCCAACATCTTACGCCAACCATGCAGAAGTTCCCCAGAAGACAAGAAGATTTGTGACATTTCAGATTCATTGGTTGTTTAACACTCATCTCTCAGCTCAAACCTACTCTCTGACCAGCATGCGGAATCCTGAACGAAGACAAACACTGATGTACAGCGTCTTGGAGGGGAGGGAGGCTTTTGTCACCTGTAACTGCATTGTCTTGTCAGATGTTGGGCTTGTCACCTTCCATCTGACACATATTGGTTTCTTCAATAATTACCAGTTGAGTGGTTTTGCTTTATTTTGCTCATTACACTTTGTTTGTTTACACATCCTGACCCAGACTCTGATTTTGTACATCCTACCCTGTGAAACACTGCCTGTTACTCTGAAGCTATACTGGCTGTAAGCTGAATACTCTTTTCACAGATTGCAAAAACATCCATCTATTCATACATTTATTATCCATAACCATTTGCTCAGTACACAGTCATTATAAGTGAATAATGACAAACAGGGTCTGGACAATGAAACTAAAACACCTGGATTTAAACCACAATAACTTATTATTATGGGTAGGGCCTCCTTTTGTGGCCAATAAAGCATCATTTCATCTTGGGAATGACAGATACTAGTCCTGCATAGTGGCCAGAGGGATTCTGAGCTGTTCCTCTTGCAGAACAGTGGCCGGGTCACTATTTGATGCTGGTGGAGGAAAACCACCCAGGCCTGCCTAGGGCACGTCTGCTCAGATCTACAGTAAGGCCACCTAGGGCACCATCTGCTGAGGCCTAAGGCCACCTAGGACACCGTGTACTGAGGCCTAAGGCCGCCTAGGGCACCACCTGCTGAGGCCTAAGGCCGCCTAGGGCACCACCTGCTGAGGCCTAAGGCCGCCTAGGACACCGTCTGCTGAGGCCTAAGGCCACCTAGGACACCACCTGCTGAGGCCTAAGGCCGCCTAGGACACCGTCTGCTGAGGCCTAAGGCCACCTAGGACACCGTGTACTGAGACGTAAGGCCGCCTAGGGCACCACCTGCTGAGGCCTAAGGCCACCTAGGACACCGTGTACTGAGGCCTAAGGCCGCCTAGGACACCGTCTGCTGAGGCCTAAGGCCACCTAGGACACTGTGTACTGAGGCCTAAGGCCGCCTAGGACACCACCTGCTGAGGCCTAAGGCCACCTAGGACACCGTGTACTGAGACCTAAGGCCGCCTAGGGCACCACCTGCTGAGGCCTAAGGCCGCCTAGGACACCGTCTGCTGAGGCCTAAGGCCGCCTAGGGCACTACATGTGCTTAGACACACATGTGCACTAAAACTATAGCATGGTGCTTTACAGTAAGTAACGTGTTCTATTAATAACCCAATAATAGTAACCCACCACAGGTAATTAGCTTAATAATTTCTAGCTCTAATTGGCCAGAGGCTTCACAACTGGCCCTCAGATAAAGGAAAACTGGAAAGACAGCAGTGCTCGGCCCTTGAGGGCTGTGATTTGAATAGCCCTGCCATACTGGGTGCTCCCTGCCTCTTACCCTGTGTGACCTGGCATAGACCCCAGGCCCACTGAGACCCTGAGGCATGGAAGATAGACCAAATCCAGGAAATGTATGGATTACATTGACCCATCTTCCTTTCCTCAGGGTCTCAGTGGGCCTGGGG
>JAODKF010006850.1:0-11260 GCA_026779585.1 Mormyrus proboscirostris
TAAGTCTATGTAATAGGGTAAGATGGTCAACCGTATCAAAAGCTGCACTAAGGTCCAGGAGCAGTAGCACAGTCACATTGTCGGCATCGGTTGCCATCGATATGTCATTTATGACTTTAGTTAAGGCTGTTTCAGTACTGTGTCCTGGGCGAAAGCCTAACTGGAATCTATCCTGTAAGTTATGTGTGTCTACAAGTATAACTGAAGTTGGGCGGCAACAATTTTCTCTAGAACTTTAGACAAAAATGGTACATTGGAGACAGGTCTATAGTTGCTGAGCTCCTGTGGATCCAGATTTGGTTTCAAGATCAAGAAGGGCTTCTCCCCTCGTAGGGGTATTAACAAACTAAGTAAAAAAAACAATACTGTTCTAATTCCACCATCTCAAGTTCATTTACAGAAGTGTTCCACTGTATCCCAGGTAAATTAAAATCACCGATAACCACTACATCATTTTTATTACTCATAATCCTGATATTGTCATATAACATTTTGCTTTCCTCTGCAGCTACATTAGGTGCTCTATAACAAACCCCGACAATTAGGCCATTTGAGTCTTTATCATCAAGTTTTATCCATACAGCTTCTGTACTTTTTTTTTTTAATCAGTGAGCTCCCTTGCCTGCACGTTTTCTTTTACATATACTGCAACACCACCTCCCTTCTTGCCTATACAAGCAAGCTGTAGCGAGGGCAAAAAACAGCCCAATCAAGCCACTCCCAAATCGTCCATTGCTTTTTTCATATTACTTGTGTTGTCTCATGTAATTGCATGCACTTTGTTTAGTGCGATTTTCCACTAAATGCTGCTCCCATCTCTCAAAACTTTCTTTTTACATAGATTGCAAATCGTTGCGCTACTAGTTGATGTTAAAGGCGTATAATACTTCCAGACCATCACCCTCTTATCTGATGTTCTTATACTTCCCCCAATGTGAAGGGTATGCGCATGACATCACAGCAGATGGAAGTCTCGTTGCTCACACCCACTGAGTAACAAAAAACTGAGCGGCAATTTTAGCATATAGCTTGAATCCCCAAAAAATGAAAAAGAGCTGTCATGCTATGGATTAGAACATAAGAACATAAGAAATATACAGACGAGAGGAGGCCATTCGGCCCATCAAGCTCGCTTGGGGAGAACTTAACTAATAGCTCAGAGTTGTTAAAATCTTATCTAGCTCTGATTTAAAGGAACCTAAGGATTCAGCTTGTACAAATACATTTAACACGAAATAGGAGCCATCATTTTAGAGACTGCTAAAAACAAAATAAGTTAAGTATCTGATGTGGATTGGTCATACAAAGCCCTCCACAATTATTGGCACCCCTTGTAAAGATTTGTAAAAAGGGTTAGAAACAATCTACCTTTTGGTGAAGCAGCTCTATGTCACACTGAAAAATTGAGAAAAAATCCAACCTTTCATTAACATAAAAAAGAAAAAAAATCATCAAGAAATAATTGTCTTTAACAAAAACACTTGTGCCACGATTATTGGCACGCCTGGAAATTATGGTGAACACAATGTAACTGAAGCATGTTTCCCCTGTAAATTGTACATGTTTGAGTTGAGTGGAGTGAATAGGAACCTTGTATTTAATCCACAACTTACTGGTTAACAGGGATACTCACATGGGGTGAACCCAAATTCTCTTAGTCATCAATCAACATGGGAAAGATAAGAGAACCTACAAATCAAATGATGTAGAAGTGTGTTGGCCTTTAAAAATCGGGGAATGGGTATACTGTAAACCCGGATTTTGTTTTAAGTTAAACTTAACACATTACTTAATGATATATATATTTAGGTTTTCATTACACCAAGGGTAGCATATTTGAAATTGTCAAATATTCTATATCATTTATTTCTCCCAATACAAACTGACATTAATTTAAATAAATTCCATTTACACTCTAAAAGCTATTATCAGCTAACTTCTGCAACTGTGCAGCAAAACGAGAGTGCATTTACATATTTACATTTATTATTTTTATAAGTCAAAAGGCATAATGAAAATAAGATTTTTATGATTATACCCAATCATTAACCCAAGGGAAAAAACCCCAAGATGAAGCCAAGATTGTGTTCTGCCTATGAACAGAACTGCTTAGTAGAACTTTTTGATAGGTAACATATTTCGAAGGAACACCCTGTTGACGTATTTATTCTGTGGAAAACGAAAGATTGATCTACGGGCCAGATTTAATAGTGGATTATAAACATGCAAGGGCAATACTTTGAGACCTGCCTTTCTTCTCCACACTCTATCTTCCCCACACAACCTGGAGGAAACAATATATCTTTTCAATGTCATGTCCATAGCTTTCCCAGATGTGGATCCTGAAGTTATAAAATGTGAGTCATAATGTCCAAATAGTCAGGCCTATCCTTGTTAGGGAGGTTGTCTAATGTGCTAAACTTAAGATAATTTACTGTTATACTGTATGGGCTGCATTTAGTATGCCTAATAAGTTTTTTTTCTCTCTAGCATCCTGCAGGACCTATTATGAAGCTGTTACAGGATGACCCATTGAAGGATATTATGAAAAATGAGGAGGGCAGGATCATCCCTTGCATGAGGCAAAGGAAGATAAGTCAAACCATATTAATTTCCACTGTAGTTCTTAAACCTTTCCCCAATATCATGTTTTCAGTGGTCTTCTTTCTGTATTTTCTGTGTTTTGCAGCTGCGCAAGGCCAAAGCTAGTGTCCTGCAAACTGAGGAAGCAGCTTCCATACAGAAGACCACGACATTAGACATGACGCCATCTTGGATGGATGGCCACTTGCTCTCCCCCACTAAGCAGGAGTCATCAAAGCTTTGCATTCAGAGCTGTGGAACTCTGCCTAGTCTCCCCTAATCCTTTGGGAGGAAACACAGCAAATGAATGTCCAAAGTATGAAGTTCAGGGGCAACAGACAAAGAGCACACACCACCCTCTGACTAAAGAAGACCAGGACAACAGAGAGAGGTAGAGCTCCTTAATGGGTTACCGATGATGAATACTACATTCTTCATGGCCTGTGCTGATCTGCTTATGGTTACCACAAGATCCAGTCCCAATCCCGTTTCAAGAGCCCAGAATGCAGTCTGTAAACTTCTTTGCATCTCAACAGAGACAAACCAAGTTGCTGGAACGAGTAGAGGTGAAAAGAATTGTCTCCCAAATGAAGAACACCATGTAAGGAGGAGGGCCCCTGCCATTGTAGCCTTGTTAACCACTTCAGTTTTATTTGTCCATTCAGTGCTTTAATACAAAGAACTACTCAGGAGCCTAAGTGTTGACCAAAGCACATAAGTAGTATTAGTTACCATACCTAATCTGACAGCATAGGGTTATAGATGGTAGTGCTTACCATCTTAAAGGAGGGGGCTGTTCTCCAACAGCAAATGGCCACAGCATCATAACTAGGATGTTTGCATATTAAAACCTTACCCCCTACTGACAGCAGCAGATCTGCCCCAGGGCTGCCAGTAATGCTTTGAAAAAAGCCGAATCACTGCTCTGTGACCATACTGTACATCAAAAAAAAAAAAAACACACAATAGATTAGTGTCATGACCTGCTCGTTCGTTCCTCCTGTGTGCCACGCCCCCCTTAATTGTAACCTCGCGTATTACCCCAACTGTATTCACCTGTTTCCTGTTAAATTCTACAAGTCTCATGTATTTTAGTCCGCGTCTAAGTCAGTCCCGTAGATCCGTCATTAATGTGCATCGCTGTCTTCCCTGTCCGTCCTGTAATAAACCCGTTCACCGTTGGATTTTCGCCTTCCTGCCTCGTCCTTCCCAGCGAACGTGACACTTAGCATATTAACATCACCAGCTATTAATCAAATATCAGAAAAGTTTGGAAGACCACAGGTATTACATAAAGATGAATGAAAAAAGTTTACTTCTCAAATTCGAACTTAATTACCTTTTTCGTTGTCTTCTGTTAATACCGTTTCAGCAAATCTGCATTTCATGATGACTGAAAAAGTTTCCGATTTAAAAGTATAATTCTTATCCATTTCTTTTTGTGATAAACAAAAGTTTATATTGGATACACCAAAAGCTTTGAGTCAAAGACCTAAGGTCCGTAATGGCTGTCACATCTAGGCTACACTGGTTCAGGTCTACCCCTAGAGTTTGATCCCTTGCCTTGATAATCACTCTTTACCCCTGGTATTCGTGTAGCACCTTGTATTTAACAAATACACTGTGCTTATGCAGTTTTTAACTCTACCTCTGCTGTGTCTGTGTCCAGTTCACATGTTCTCCCTGTTTTGTACAGTACAGGTTACCTTCAGGTACTCCATGATTCTTTTAGTGATAAACAAAAGTTTAAAATGATAATTGATACTTTATAAAATTGCATGAGTACAAATAATAATTGATACTTTTACTGATCCCTGTGGGGAAATTTTTTTTATGCCTCCCCCAACTTGCTCTTTGAGGGCAAGAGTAAGCTGGCCATGAAGGGCTGCCCTTCATTTTGAACCTAGCTTTGGTATGACTGTGGGTCCTTCAGCAAGGCCTTGTTGCTCAAGAATCCACAGTCATACCAAAGCTGCGTTCGAAATGACAACCTTCTGATCACAGGCACAGCCCACTGAGCCATGTATTGCCCCCTATATTGAGTTTACCATAATATTGGGTTCACAATAAATAATGTTTATATTGATACTTTCAGATTTTTCAGGAGGTGGCAATGAAGTAAATTTATGAATATATGGTCCACTGAAACCTGAGTTGTATATAGTACCCCTGGTCAAAATCCATGGTCATAAAACCCTCACACATTTCCTCTAGTAATTAGTAGCACTTTTTGGTTCCCCCAACTTTTTTTGTAAAATAAGGAAAATCACAGCTGACCGCAAAGGATGTGCAACTTAAGCATACATTTTCATTCAGGCAAATCAGATGAATGGTTTCAAAAGGAACTAACAAAGATATGGAGCCTGAGCTGCAGTGGAATTTCTCTCTAGATGAGGTTGAGAAGCATTCATTAGTCACCATGCCACTGTTGTTTCTCTAATGGAAGCACCGAGGAAAAGGAAAATGATCACTTCAGCATCATGCTGTTATTTGAAGGGAATTGACCCAGTAGGCCCCATGAGGATTTCCAGGACCTTGGGAACACTTCACACTTTCCAGGCAACATGATAATTGTCACATTGGGTTCAGGCAAGCGAAGCCATGGATATGAACGAAGGACTTTATTCAATGGGCAAAACACAAAGACAAGCAACAATAATGACTGGACTGGCGAACCAGACTTGAACACGTACTTAAATACACAGGACTAATCAGGAATGACACGAAACAGCTGAAAACAATCAGGGTTTCACACAAGGGAATTAAGGGGGAGTGGCACACGGAAGGATGACACATGACTGCACACCCTATAATTGCCTGCTCTTTGTATTCTGCTCTTCCTACATAATCAAGGGTGGCTAATGGCCATGTGGGATTTGCCCGTGGAACAGCTGTGTTTCTGACTGGTGTCATGAGAAATACTTAAACACTAATGCTTAGTTGGGGACATTTTTATACCCAGATGAGTATGACGATGAGTAAAAACAAATTACAGTTATGCCTCCAGAAATTACAATGACCTCTAATAACTCCAACAATCATCTGTCAATGATTGCTTAATTATTATCAGTTATATTTAAGATAACTCAGCTGTTGTACTATTACTTTTCTTCTATTTCACTAAAATTAAAATACTTTTAATATTTGTATGTTTGATGTTTGCATATATTGATTAAGCAAAGCTTAATCTATCAGTCTGATAATTATGTAAATACTGTGTGTAATCCTCATGTTCAGCAAAAATAGCTGTAAAAGTGTGTGACAGAAAGGGGATGGGAGGAAGGGATGGGTTTAACCAAACAGGGTGGAGGAATGCACATGAAAGATGGCCATTTTGGCTTCATTAGAAGAGAAACACGCAGGCCAACAAAACAGGCATCAAGCCATAGAAAAAGCCATGGTGGGCTATGGACTCAGCAATCCAGGTCTGGGGGCAGATTGCAAAAACATAAGTGTCCTTATCACTCTGGGACGTTCCTACCGCCACACTCCTCTGAGAACATGATGTTAAGCCATAGCTGCAAAAGCATGATATTCAGTGTGCTGTAATCAGGTAGCTGACCAGCCTCTTTTAAACTATGTCTCTTAAAGGTTTGCATATCTATTCAAAAAGTAAATTAGTCATTGTCTCACCCTGCATTCCTTCCCCCCCGTTCTCTCCATTAATACTTGCTTAATCTTTCCTCTAGTTACAGCCCTTGTGTGGATCTTGGTGCCTCTCGTCTGCTCCCTCCCTCGTCTGCTCGTCAGTGGCGTGTATAGTGCCTCCCTGTCTTGAGCTCCCCAGTCTGGTCATTGATGTTGCTGCCTGCGGGTGCTCCCCAGTTTACCCAGTGTCCTGGCCTGATCCTTCTTACTCTGTTTCAATGTTGTGTTTTATAAATCCCCCTTTGCTTTTCCCCACGCCTACCTTCACCTCTGTCCTACCCGTAACGTGACAGTCAGGGCATATCCTGCACAAAAACAGTTCATTGAATAGCAGTAATCAAGTAATAGTTACCTTGGACTAAAGACTTCTTCATTAAAATGACTGAACGAGGGGAAGCAAGTCCCTACTGTTAATGCAAGAAATGCAGAAATAAACACCCTCAAAACATATTTAACAATACTTCCTTTGAAGAGAAGTTTCATTGTCTTAGTATAGACACCAGGAAGCAGCTGCTGAACTTGACTATGGAACTGCCTCCTAAATATATCCTAGCATGGTAGACCGCCTGTGCAGCGCAGCCTTGCCCTAAATGATGCTGTCTGCTTGCAACTACTCTTTGGTCTTTCTTTTCTGTACAGATGTGGTGCTTTAATTTTTCAATTGGGATTAATAATCTATATCCATCCATCATCCAGAAAAGACTGAATGAAAACTGAGGGGGGGGAACACATTATTGACCACAGAGATCTGCACTTCTTTGTAAAGCTACTGTACGAGGTACAAACAGCACAGGACCTAAATGCCACATATTTCCTTCTTAATTGGTCCCTTTCTAGTGGATGCAGGATGAACTTTCACACTGCAAAATCATCTGACAAAACAGACAATTGACAAAAGGCAACTGTGTCTATTGTTTGTGGTGTAAATTTACAGTTTCCACTGAAGAGAAGGTTATGGCTTGACAATGTGACTCGATTGCAACACACAAAAGTATTGTCGAGGTAAATTAAATGCATTGATTTAGGAATGAGAATGTGCTCATTGAGAATGAGATAAAGGAGCTGGGAGAGGTAAGGATTTATATTTGATATCTACTGTTGTCTCTTGGAGAGAACTGGTCTTCGGTTGTCCTTTGCAACCCTCCTTCCAATGGAATACCTCAGTCATGCATGGTGTCTAGCCACAAACTGGAAGAGCCATTAGCATAGAGGCTAAGCCAAGAAAAGGAGTGTCATATGGGACTCCCTCAAGCAAACTGTGAAAAGAACAATCACAATTTCTGTGTGGACTGTGTTCTGTAAGTCAGAAAATCTGGGTTAAGCGGTCAAATAATGTGCAGAAATATATTTACATTTATTAATTTAGTTACTTATCCAATGTGTCATATCAACAAATCATATAGCTGTCAAGGACCCAAGTAGATATTAGTCAAGAATGGCTGAGCTTCCAATGAATGTGTCATGGTCTCGGGAGTTTCTGATGCTAGGACAGGGCATGGTGCAGGCAGGAAAGAAGGTGGATGATCCACTGGTGGCTCCAGGAACACAACAGGGATTTATTAACAGAAACAGAAAACACTAAGAAACAATAAAAAAAACAGACCACAAGGGGTCAAAAATAAAAAGGGAAATGAAGTAAACTAACAAAACAAAAATTATCTACAAGAGAACTGGTCACACCAAGGAACGGGCATCAAAAAATCAAACACACAGTCAACAAGAACATCAGCAACTACTGTATAACAATGACTCCAAAAAGAACAGAACAGGATCAGGAACTAAAATACAGAGGGCTAACAATAGTAACACAAGACAGGTGAAAACAATTAACAAGGGCTGGTAAATCAGGCAACAGGTGAAATTAATAAAACTAAATCATGAAACTCAAACTAGGAAACAGAATCTAACACTAGGGGAATAACAGACAAGTAAAACACAACCATGGGCACAAAACAAAAAACTGAATACAAATCACAAAACAGAGGAATTAGAAAAAATGACACAAATGAAACATTAGGGAACAAAATTTACAAAATACGAAAACAGAGGAGGCAGAATTTCAACACACAACTGAAGGGGTTTACAGGTAGCTGCACACTCAATTCATTGAGCCATGCGGCTGTCAGAGTAATGGGGGAAACACACTGAAGACTTTGACAATGGGAAGGACAGGATGGCCAGCGACATCTGCTGGCCAAAAAAGGGAGGAGACATGAAAAACTCGGACAGATGGGTGCTGACCCTGACAGAATGACAGCAGATCAGTAGTGAGAAGAGTTATTTGTTCCAAAAACAGATAGGTTTTGAGACATATCTCGAAGATTGAGAGGTATTCTGACTTGGTTTTTTCTACCATCAATTAACCACACAGGAGAAACATCTAGACAAAGATTTATTCCCATGCGCATTTCCAAGAAACAGCTATTCATTCTGATTGATAAGCGCTGATCTTCCTGAACTACAAGACTGGAGGACAGGTGCTATGTGGTCAGAAAAAGATGGCTGGTCATCTATCATTACCCATAGATTACAATGGAGACAATGCTGCTGATCCAAGTTGTACACAATGTTGTGATGAGTGGTAGGACTGGCAGAGAAAATGAGAAGCTTAGTCTTTGAGAGATTCAGCTGGAGCACCTTCACGAGTCAGATGGAAATGAGATACAAGAGACTGCAGTGTTAAACTTGTAATGTGTCAAATGTGGCTCAAGCAGTATTACTCAAACCTACTTAAATGTAGTCGAGAATGTACCTGCTGTGACTGGTGTGCTGATCAAGTGAATCAGTACAGGAGTAAGTATAGCAGAGGTGATTGTGGTAATAAATATAATTCATTCATTCAATTTGCTGAACTTCAGACCTTTTCCCATCACATTTTTTAATCAGTAGAGAGAGTACCTCTCAATGGTTGGTATATCATTTGTGTATTTAACCTTCATACACACCTGTGAAGTAGATTTCTAATGATGCTGGCTGTTGAAGGAAACCATGGTTGCAACATCCTATACTGTACAGTATATCTGATTCCTTCAGCTTGATCACAGGAGAATGGATTGTCTGCAGAGCATATAGGTAGCCCAGCATCGTTGCTTCTACTAATGCCTCATTATCTGTGGTTTTCACAGCAACATTACATTTCACACCATTGTTGATTTTTGCTTAAAACCTAAGCTAACCATTAAATTATAATGGCCATCTACTCAGTTACATTTTGATTTTTCTTCGCAGTCTACAAGGCTAGATAGTGATGACAAGCAGTCATGTCTAGTGAAGAGCAACATTTTGAAGACAAAAAATTTCAAGGAAATTCTCTTTCACCAGGAGAATTTGTGGACAGATCTATTCATCATCTAATGAAGGGTTCCCCAAATCTGCACCTGATGGCCAGAATTCAGCACAGTTTGGAGATTTCCTTGCTCAGAACATCTTGATCAACTAATTACCATATTTAGTAGATGTTTGAACAGGGAAATCTTCAAACTGTGTTGGACTGTGTTGCTGGCCATCCAGGAGTAGAATTGGGGAAGCCCAATTGAATGCTTAAAAAGCAGTTTCAAATATGTGTCATTTTGAGGATTAGTAACTAAGAAGGTCTCTAGTCATCCTGGTGTCAAGATGTATATGAATAATCACCAGTGATAGGGTGCATTTCTTTGTTTAGTTACAGTTAAAGTGTTCATTTTACTTGGATTTCTAGCTGGCAAAGTGGTTTATGAATAATTTATAATAAGTTGCATGACTTTTGCCTGCCTTCAACATAACCAATAGCAACAACACGTGAGTCAAATAGACAAGGTCTCTGAAGGTCTGCACGCCAGTTGTTGATTCTTTGGATTGCAAAAGTATTTTCAATTTTGGTAGTTATATATCCAGACCACATTGGACAGCTCAGTAGGCTGCACTGCTGCCACACACTTCCAGAATTAGCAGTTTCACTCCTGCTCTTTGTGAAGAGTTTGCAGGTTTCCTGACACACAGTGCCCATAGTGTAAACATGTGTCCTGTATGATTTATGCTATATACAGCCAAGGATGGGAATATGAAACACAATAGGACTTTAATAAAATACCCTGTGTAGCCAAACCTTTTAGCTTTAACTGTATAGTTGTTAAAGTACAGTCATGGCCAAAAGTTTTAAGAATGATATTTAATCACTTAGTTATCACTTTTACCTTATGGCACGGTATTCCATCAAGCTGGAAGACACATTGTTCATCACGAAACTGTTCTTGGATGGTTAGGAGAAGTTACTCTTGGAGGATGTTTTGGTCCCATTCTTTATTCATTGCTGTGTTCTTACGCAAAATTGTGAGTGAGCACACTCCCTTGGCTGAGAAGTAACCCCACACATGAATGGTCTCAGGATGCTTTAATGTTAGCATGACACAGGACGGATGGTGGCACTCACCTTTCCTTCTCCAGACAATCTTTTTTCCGGAGGACCTAAACAATAGGAAAGGGGATTCATCAGAGAAAATGACTTTACCCTAGTCCTCGGCAGTCCAATCCCTATACCTTTTGCAGAATATAAGTATGTCCCTGATGTTTTTCTTGGAGGGAAGTGGCTCCTGTGCTTGACACCAGGCTAAAGTCTTCACCTCACTGTGCGTGCAGAGGCACTGACACTGGCCTGTAGCCATTCCCGAGTAAGTTCTGCATTGGTGGTGCTCCGATCCTGCAACTGAATCAACTTTAGGAGATGGTCCTGGCACTTGCTCGAGTTTCTTGGGTGCCCTGAAGCCTTTGTCACAACAATTGAAACTGAACAATTGAAGTTTTTGATGATCCAACAAATGATTAATTTAGGTCTTACTAGCAGCAATATCCTTCCATGTAAAGCCCTTTTTTGTCCAAAGCGATGATGACTGCACATGTTTCTTTGCAGGTAATCATGGTTAACGGAGGGAGAACAATGATTTCAGGCACCACCCTCCTCTTTGATGTTGATAATAACCTTGGTGTGTATGTTGATGCTTCCATGTCCCATTCTCGCCAGTGTGGGGAAGCAATAAAAAAGGCCAATAGGATG
>JAODKF010006851.1:0-11241 GCA_026779585.1 Mormyrus proboscirostris
GTTGGATGCGAGGCAGAACAACTAAAGTACTCACTTTCCGGTGGGATTCTATCCTTATGTGGGCATCCCGAAAGACTGCGGTGGTGGGGGTACAGTCCAGTCACGTGACCTGTTCCATCACACCCAGGGGTGGGACATTTGATTTCCCTTTTCTCTGGCCTGGAGCTCTCTGTGGTGTGCATGGAGCGTGGGATAAGTCTGTTAGACGTGACAATAAACCAATAAACCTGACCACATTCTCACATGGACGGTCGACCACATCTATTCATTTCGACCCCTTACTCCCAGACTGCCCCAAAAATAAACCTTACATGTGAGCAGTAAGCAGTGGGACAGAATTATTACTGTAATTCCCTACACAATATGTGATAATACCATCATGTCAACATGTAATTATCACAGGTGAGAAGATGAAAAGCCCGTGGCTATGGTTCAGCCGATAGAAACAAAAATGGCAGCTTTATAAATCTGTATATAGAAATCTGAAGCCCTACACAGCGTGGAGAGTAAGAATGACAGGAAATGAAGGAGAGTGACCCTACTAACTGAACGTTAACAAGACATGCGGCTTATGATTAAAACCGGACAGGGAACGAGTGGCTGAGCGAGAAGACTGACACTGGGACCAGAGTAATATAACTTTATGTCATATCTGACATACTTTTGCATGGGAGTCAACACCATCCTCAAGATTAATTATAAGAAATTATTTTTACTATTTTTACTACCCTCTTATCAAAACAGTTTATGAAAATTTCCAGCATTTTCTGAGCATTAAATATAATATATTCCAATTTCAAATGGACAAAAAATTGCATGAAGTGATTCACTGTAAGCTTTAAAACTGTTGTGTGCACTGATGCACAGGAAGCAAATTTTTTATTAAGAATTGTTATTTTTCCCTCATAAATTCAAAGGGAAGATCTGAACTTTATAAGGTACATTGCAAAAGCAAATCCTTTATGGCAAAGTAATAAAATTACATAAATTTATATATTCAATTTGTAGACTTCTCTGAATATCCTCTCCAAATTATGCGTAGCACATAATCATAATTTGGGAAATAATTTCTCAGGAATATATGTCTAATATATGTCTTATACGCAGCACATTTGTATTTTTCAGGCACTGAAATCTTTTATTTACCATTTTCACTTTTGTTCCATTTCTTTTGTATAGTCTGTTCATATCCAAGTAAATAATGGTTTCTAAATAATCCTGATTTCATTCATGTACTTCAGCCACTTCGTCTTCCAAAAAATAAAAATCCTCATGAATACAATTTTGTGGTTTTTGCTGAAGTCATGTAAAAAGTCTACTTAGATATTCAGATCATGCAGTAAATGTATAAACTCCTGGGAAATTAAAATATTAGTTTTAGTTCCCGCAAGTTTCATTTTTAAAATATTATTTGCATGTTAAAAATATATGTATGTCGTACAAAGTAGCTGAAGATTTGCTGAAATGGCACCTCCAGGGAATTTAACAACTGGAGGGAAGTTCCGGCACCCGAAGGAAGTAAATAAGGTTAAATTAATGTATAACCAGCCATAGTTGTATGTATTTATGTTGTGCCAGGCAGAAACCATTGCATGTCTGTCACACCGTATGCGTGACAGACGTGCAATGATTTATTCAATGGTGGCCTTACCCTTGCTAAAGTAACCCTTGCGAATCTGATCCATGCGCTTCCTGTCCTCTGTGGTAAAGTACCGCAGGTGTTCGGGGCCATGGTTCATCTCATGGGGGCTTCTGACTTGTTCAGCTTTGAGGGCGATAGCTTGCTCCAGCAATCCCAAGTTCCCCTTTGTCATGTCATACATCTCTGACTCGTCGGTTACTGCTGACTTTTGTGACTGGTTGTCCTCGTCATCCTCCTCCCTCTCTTCATCATCTCCATCTTCCTCCTTCTCTGACTCCTTAGACTGAACATCGATGACAATAGAAGGTGTGACCTTGTGGCAAATGTAGTCCTCTTGAGAAGCAGTTCTATGCCCCTCAGTCTCAGATCTTTGAAACTGGGTGCTGGTGGTGATGACACCAGAGAATGCATGCACGCTATAAACTTCTTCATCTTCTCCCATCTCATCTACCTCATCTACCCGTAGGATGTCCTGCTTCTCTAACCCTAATTCTCCTTTCACTACATCCTTTGCCGCCTGGCCATTCTGGAAGTCTCCACTGAAGTACAGGTGGTCTGAATTGTCATTTTGCCTTCTAAATTGCTTTTCTTGTTTTTCATCCTCATTGCAATCTTCTTCTTCCTCATCTTCATCTTCAAAATACATCACTACTCTGTCCCCTTCAGTCTGTGGCTTTGTCACAGCTTTCTCCATTGCCTCATCGGCCATTCGACAGTTCTCACCTTCGACCTCCTCTTCATCATTTCCCCGGTTGTCTAAGGGTGTTTTCTTTGATGCATGCTGCTTTTCCATACCTCTGGTCTCCAGCAGTTGGACAGGTATGGTGTCAGAAGGACTGTGTCTCTCTGCAATCTGGCCCAGTTTGAGCAGGGAGCTGGCCACCATTTCTTGGTAGCTTGAGTACTCGTCTCTCTGAGTACCCGTTGAGTCTTTTGGTTTTGTCTCTGAATCTTTAGATTTAATTGTATTTGAAGGTTCCAGAACAACACAGTCCTCTGTATAAGATAATGGGAAAACTGAATGAATTTGAAAATTAACACAGGAAAACACATCTTAGAAAAGAAGATGAGAAAGACAAAGCAGAGAATATTCCAAAATATCTTTGTGTCTAGTACTCTGAGTAGAGGTATCATCACAATTACTCTATCTATTATTGATTTTCCTATTATCCAGTCATCCCTTATAATTGATATTGCATAAAACACACCTTCCTCGTGCTCATTTACGTTTTCTTGCTCTTTGCTATCTACACTCTCTTCTACCACATCCTCTTGTTCTTCTTGGGATTCTTCTGATTCTGCACAAGATTCTTCCTTCAGTTCTGTCTCTTCACTGCTAACATCACTGTCTACATTGTATCCTTCATCCAGGGCCAGTTTCAGTGGGTGGGACTTCCTCTTGGATGTTGGCTGGTCTTGGTCTGAGTCCACCTCTTGGAGTCTCCTTTTCCGAGCCAATGGGCAGCTTAGTGCACTATTGCGGCGGGTCATAAGGAAGCACATGAAGGCAAATCAGCATCACATTCAAGCGCATCACATCTGTGAACAGCAATTCAGGCAAACTGATCACCTGACACTCCGCCATAGTCAGGCGGTTCAATGACAAATAAATGAAAATAACATGCCTGTGACAAGGGATTTGATATGAATAATGGATTGGTGCTGAGTATGAACCCAACATGGAGCAATGTGACATAGCATCCAGCTGACTGGAAAATTTCATTAACAAAGAAAAGCAGTAGAGAATAGAATTCAATAAAACCTTCACCTAAAAACTAGCAGTGGGGGCAGAAAGATTTATAAAAGGAAATAATCCATAAAAATTCTCCCTAAAATGAGCACTCGTGTAAATAAACAGGAACATAATCTCTTTGCAATAAACCTTTAGGCATGTTTGAATGTGCTGGTCGGTAACATTCTTGATGTCTGAAGCTGGCTGCCTGTTCAGACTGAAAGACTTCAGTCTTTGCTTCATTTCCTATTCTTTTGCTGTTCCAGTGCCATCTGGACAGTCTCCATCGTTCAATGTCGTGTCTTCTCATGTACTGTAGTGCTGTTTACCAGCAAAACAAGGCATCTTGGGATCAATTTTGACTCTTCTCCTAGTTGCTTTGGGCCTCGCCTATATCTCAAGCCGCTATACCTCCGGTGTTTCTGCCCTACCTTCTGTGTCTTGCATATTTTCCACTGATATGGCCTGAACCACTGCATCCAGGAGTTGGGCAGCTAAATGGGGTCAGAAATAAATTGGATGAAATTAGTTGATTTGTAAGACTTTTTTGTCACCCCCAAGGATCAACAAAAACTGGGTGCACTGATGCACAGGAGCAAATCTTTGTTGGCAAATATGCATAAAGGCGTAAAGACTCACATGCCTGCGCAGCCAAGAGTACAATTAGGAAAGGAGGCGTAAGGTATACGCATTTTAAACTAATTCATAACGTTCACTACATTCTGAATTAAATTAAACTATTTAAAATGAGTTGTAAACGTACAGGAAAGTCTTGTTTCTTCATTCTTACTTCATTCTGTGTATGACCTAGCAGGAATGACATTTATATGGTACCAGGACCATCCCCCCCCATCGCCCCCACCTCTCGCTTTACAACCCATAAAGACCTCTTCGCGTAATATCCTAATGCCGCCAACAATCCCATCTTTACCTGCAATACCTACAAAATCACTTCTCGTAACACATTAGCGGAATATTATAGCTTCAGTCTAGACCTCTGTGGTATCCCCAAGGATGGCTAAATCAAATTCTCAGTACCATTTTTTTCACAATGGCCATTTTTATTTAAATAAATATTGCTTCTATTTGTTAAATGGTGCATTAGCATTTTAAATCAAACTGCGCACCCACTCTGATGCCTTTAGGTGTGAATTCTGAAAATTGATTAATGCTGCAAGGTGAAGCATGACAAATGAGAAATTAGTCAAAATTGGCTTTTGATTCAAGAATGATGGTATTGTGATAAAAAACGAGGGCTGACTGAAGTTGTGTTTATTCAAAAAGAGCTGATATTATTAGCAATATTACATTCTCAGGCATCATACTCGCGATTGTATCATGTTTGTTGTTATGTTCAATGTTCAATGCTGTCTTTTGCAGAAACATCTGAATATGTTGCATTTCTGAAACTTTAGGAAATATAGCCTCTAGTATCTAACACAACCAGGCGTTTCTTACCTGAATTCTTGTCCCACAAGTTCTATTGGCACTTTGTAACAGAGAAAAAACAGAAGTGCATTAATAAATCAATCAGGGTTATTGGCAAAAGATGGAGAAGCAAATAACAGAATACAAAGTCTTTTTTATGTATTACAAACAAATTACACTAAACTATAATGCTTTTCCGTCATAAACATCACATCAAATCTGAAAAACAAGATAATATTTCATATTGAAATTTTACCACAAATCAGATTTTTAATTAAACTGTTAGGCAATAAAGATTAGCAATTAATCAATAACAAGTAATTTGCATCAAATGAAGTAATGAACCTTAACATAATAATAAAACCAAAAATCAAGACTAAAATAATCCCCCCTCCCAAAAAAAACAAAAAAAAAACGGCAGGATTCTCTTGCAATTATTACAGGTTCTTTCATCATCACTGTGACTGGAGGAATCCTACTGCGTTCATATCACAACAGGTAATTTCACCATGAGTGAAATCAATCTGTACTATGTTGTTATTGATATGTGATGCTCTGATAGTTTTACAGGTAATTTTTAATGGAACTAAAAAATATGCAGTTAAATAAAGCACAATTTACAAGGACCAACCTTATAATGTTAGTTTTAAAAATGACAACAAATAAATAAAGCAAAAACATTGACACAAAACCTTTATCTGGACTCACCTCTTATTCCTTTGGACCGTGTGCGTGTTCTCTTGTGGTCACTGTCCTCATTCATCTATAGCCAGAAGAAACGAAAATCAGAGAGAAACACAAACAAACAGACACATGCAAACAAAAACAAGCGCGTTCAGTGAACCAGAAGAAATGGCGAAAATCAGAAAGAAACACAAACAAAGACACATGCAAAAAAAACTAGTATGTTTACTGAGCCAGAAGGAACGGCGAAAATCAGAGAGAAACACAAACAAACACAGGCACATGCAAACAAAAACAAGTGCATTCAGTGAAGAAGCTCCTCAAACATTCCATCTCCATTGTTTTTGTTGCATCTTGTGTAACCCGGTACGACAATCTCCCTTTAGTTTACAGAGATCATTGGCGATGGTTTTAAAATAAAAAACCCTGTGCGACAAACCTAGATGGAGCCCATTACTCAATTAAATACAATAGGATGGAAATGAAAAAGGGAGTTTCTTGAAAGGTCTCGGTGAGATAACGGAAAACAAAATAAGGCTCTGAAAATCCTAACAGTGAAAACCTCACAGCGTTTGTGCTTCTGTTCGGTCCCACACCGCCCCTCTAGCTCACGAACCCACCTGGCCTTGTGCTGTAATTTACTGCACCTGAGTGTTCTCTGTGATTGGACACTGTACTGAGACGCGTTCTGTCTGCTGCGATGCCCTTTTATGGCCAAAATGCTACACAGTGGAGGGCAAGGCGCAAAAATAATAACAGTCAATTATAACTCCCTGTTTCTAGCATGCGCACTTAGTATACGACAGTGGTTGGCACAAAAGACCAGGTGTCAACTCAACACCTCTCTTTTATTTCAAAGTGCCCCCCCCCTTTTTTTTAAATGCAGCACACGCTTTGCAATCTAACGCCTGCTCTGACAATGAGGCCATTAGTTTTGATTACTAGGGACATCACGTTTATCGTGAGCTCTGCACTCAGCCGCTTTGTTCCCGTTACTGGCGGATTTGGCAGGGGTATAGTTGATTTAAACAGAGTCTCTGGCAATCACCACTTCCTGCTGATAAATGATTTTGAAAGGGGGAGGCAGATTTATTATTTTTTTTAAAGAAGTGCAGCATCCCCGGGCCCGTTCTGAGTGACTGGACTCTACAGGTGCAGTGGGCCCATTTCAGGCAGCACTTTTAATCAGTCTAGATGAACGGCCAGTTACACAACAAGCCCGCTTTGTGCACTACTTGATGGGCCAGTCTGATTCTCTTCGTAGTTCTGCCATTAAGCTTGCTTTCCTAAATGCAGGACCGGGGCTATCTAACATGCTCAGATGTTCACACTGAAGAAAGAATTGCAGTGACAAAGCGGGATGCATATTCCTTGCTCTGCAGTACCAAGCTTTAAAAAAACAAGTGTCATTAGTTGTTTGTATGTACATATATCTGTGTGTGTATATACTACCATGATTCATTTTCATATTTATATTTCAGCAGTTTTTGTGAACCAATTACAATAGGCAAGTATATTTAAAGATTTAAAAAGAATTTTTGGTCTACGTTTAAACCAGCATTTCATCTTGTCTTCAATCATATGATTTTGATGAAAAAATATGTGGGTTTTGTCAGAGAAATGAGAGAAAGGCCCATACACTGGCTGCACGGAGGCCTCCGTGTGCCTGCAGGCTGCAGTGTACATTATTAATAATGTCCCTCTTTGTGTGCCATACTCACAGGAAGGCTTTTCTGCTCTGCATTCTGACAGCTATATGTAAATTTCTGGCTGGGGGCAATGACTTCATAGAGAAGGTCACCCCTTTTCCCCTGCCTGCATAAATGAGCCTTTTATTCATTTTCACTTTTACAAGCAAGTCCAGGAGCAACATGGTGCATTTATTAGGCAATGCGAGCGGTTAGCGAGAGACAGACTGATGTTTTGAAAATTACCTGCAGGCTGAAACCACCAATTAAGAGCCAATCCATTCTGGAGTGCCACTACGTGACAGAATATGCTGCTGGTTCACTCAAACACTCCATACTTCGTCACAAAAAGGCACAAATATGTCTCATATGCTGTATTTTTAATTACATATATATATATATATATATATATATAATGTACAATATATTTATATTTTTATAATTCATGGTGTTCAGTCGTTTCAAAATGAATCCGTCAAAAGAAGTTTTTTTTTTAAGATCTGTAAGATCTGATATATCTCACGGGAGCATAAGCAGGTAAATGAAGCAGAGTCTTTTGAATAATCCTGCTGAATGTTTTAAAAGCTGTGGCACTATTGAAAGCAGGAAAAAAAGATCAATAAAGCGATTCCTTTTGATGTATGCTCAATATCAGTGGGAGGAAACAGACCACAAGGCTCAGGAAATGGATCGCTTCCTTATACAATGCAACTGCAAGATACGAACGATCCCTCATCAAAAATGGGTATAAAATGAAAAGGTTTCAATTCGAACTTAAAAAAAGTCTATGCAACAGCAGAACAAAACAAACACCTTGGCAGTGATGATGTCGTGATACTGAAAGATTTTTATGCAGATCAGTCAAATGTAAAGAACTGAAGGACATTCCCTTAACTGCTTGAGTTATAATTCTGAGAAGTGTTCCAAATGGGCTTCTTAAAATAAAATGCTGAGTACAGACAATTTGATTTGTTGTGTTTAGGGGCCTAATGCACAATGTCCATGACTCTGCCACAGCGCACGTTAATATGGCTCCACATTCCCCCTTCTGCCAGGTCCCCCCCACCCTCCTCTCCTGCCAAAGCCCCTCTGATGCTCTCAAAAGGCAGAAGTAAAGTGCCGTGTCACTTACTTTGATTTGTCTGCCCAGAGAGCTTCGCGTAGATTCACAACTGCTGAGTCTCTCTCCTCTCGTCCACCTCTGTTTCAGCAGCTCACCTCGAAACTCATTTTCTGATGGGTCACAGATGGATGGGGATGCATGTATGGGGGAGAGGCGGTTAGAGGGGAGGAGAAGGCAATGGAGGCTTTATTCAGGCGACGTCAGCAGAAGAGTGTGGAGACGAAGCACTGGAGGTGGACAGAACAAGGGTAACCCCACAGGGCAGCACGCTGCTGGCAGTTAGTTAAGTTGAGTCCCAGCTGGAACATCACAGTCTGCTATTAGAATCAATCAAATCTGTGCATTTTTATTGTCCTCTTAGTACTTTCAGGAGTATGAAAAGGGGTGGGCGCAGGGTGAAGAGGCCACTGAATAATGAATCATCCATAAATCAAGTTTTTTTACCCTCATCATTCTGATAATGAAACATACCACCCTCTTTTAATCCACACTCTATTAAAAACACAGGAAAACCATGAAATCAGGCAATAGCCAAAGCACATTAATAGCCAATGTTACAATACAACAGTTCTACATCAAACTGCACACAAATGTGATTACTGAAATTATAGAGAGTAAACCATGTTTACAACTTTAATAACGTTAAAGCTGACCAACAGCGACAACAGTTTTTTTTTTTTTTTTTTTTTTTTTTTTAGTCACTGTTCATAAACATTTTCAGTTAAAGGCAATTTGTCAATAAAATATCTTTCCAGAAATTCCCTGTCGTGCAGAAGTGGAACTGTACTCTTTCTCAAAAGATGTTTTATCTATAACTCAGACGCTAAGTAAGCACATACAAAGCGCCAGTCAGGGATACCGTGTTTCTTAATTTAGTCGAAAACTTACCAGAGACAAACGTATGGAAAACAATTTCCAGGCAAACCTGTCTGTGCTAGATTTGTTTGAATTACACTTCTTTTCTCCGATACAGAGAAGCATAGTCTCTAAAAAAAAAAAGGAGTTTTACACCTTCTCTATCCTCTAATCTGATTCATTTCCTGAGAGTGAGTGAGAGTGAGTGCCTTTCCTTAACCACCATCTGTCTGTCCCTCGGCGCTGGTACAGAAGCCCTGCGGCTGTAGCCTCCAGATGGGAATGAGTGAGGCAAAGTTAAACAACTACATCCCGCATCCCGTAACTCTTCAAACCAAAACAACGAACTCCCTCACAGTCCACCTCAACCCCCCACCCTCGCCTGATTGTCTCTTCATCCCACCACATTTCTCCTTCCTATCTTTCTCTCATTCAACTGAAAGAGAAGCAACATTCTGAGTGGCTCCAAACAGTATAACAGTATATTTACTGTTTTTGTAAAATAGTTGGGTAAACAGCACCGAGCAGAAACGCTTCAAGGAGACCGTGACCTCCCACGCTGGTCACTGACGAGGAGCATGAGCTGTGTTGATGTGGTACCGTATGTCAAACGACCCTTCCCCTAACAGCAGAAAGCAAATGACCTAGTGTAGGATGAAGGGTGAAAGCAAAATATCAAAACAACAAATTTAAAATATCATGGAGAAAATCTCATTAAGACATCTACAAAATTTTAACTCGTAATTTAATTTGTACAGTCAGTTGCAGATGCGAAAGAACTTTTGTAATACTCAATGTCCAAAACACGCAATGCATTGTGAGTCTAAAAGCTTCACACAATAGAAAGAGAATCCGATCCACCTTTTATAACATCCTGCTTCCACTATGAGGCTACTACTAGTAATAGTGATAATAGTTAATAACCAGCCTTTCATTCACCATCTTAAGAGGTATCATTTAAAAAATGTGTACAAATGATTTAAATAATGATCATTTTCCTTGATATTATTATTATTACTAATATAGCGTATCACTACATCAACAAAAATGAAGAGCTTCTTAAAGTATTTCTCACAATTTATTATTATTATTATTATTATTATTATTATTATTATCATCAATAATAATAATAATAATAATAATATAACACAATTTAAATAATCAGTTTTTGGTACGTACGAATGACATCCAGTATCGTTGTTACAGACTGGGAACTGATTAGTTTATGACTGGTAGTGTTATAGTATTTCAGTAAGCCTTTTCAGTTTACAGATGCGATGCGTTTTCGACTTCTCGGTGAGCAGAGGCGGCTGGAATGTTTCTAAATGGCGACATGAAATGACCCCCCCGACACACACACACACACACGCACACACATACATACATACACCCATCCCCCCAGCACGACAACCTATCAATCCTTCGTTTTTCTATATAACCTTACAGTTTGGTGTTACTTTCATTATTCGGCCTTATTTAAATGGATTAAGCGTGAACATGAAGCTTAATAGGATGCGATCGATAACATAAAAAGGTATTTTAAATAACTACATTCAGGAAAGTCGGGCGAAACATTTTTTTTTCAAGAAATCCCGTTCTTGGTGCATGGACACGCTATTTGGAGCAGTCAGAAATAATTCTAAGCAATAATTTATTGGATCGATCATGACAGTAGGCCTACATAATACATGAATTTTCATATATTAAATGCAAATCCCAATACAAAAAATCAAGGCAAGAAAGCTCGACAACAATACACTGTACACGCAAGTCTGACCGCGCCACAGTTGTCTATTTCCCTATTAGATACATTCACGTCTGGTCTAATTAATCTGATTAAACAATGTTGGGGCGCACAGTAAAACAGGATACGTGCAATGAACTTTTAAACTCTCAAACCAATTCTTGTTTTTCTTAGGCGCCAATCTCAAGCTAAGAGAACGAAACACTGAGCATCGCGTAACAAGATATTACGCCGGTAAATTTACTGCTGCTGCTACTACACACCCTATACTACTAGTATTTTATAATAATAAGAATAATGATAATAATAAGAAGAAGAATAATAAATGCGACGTTTATAATATAT
>JAODKF010006852.1:0-11231 GCA_026779585.1 Mormyrus proboscirostris
CTTTGGGCACCTGCTGTCCACAAACTCAGCACAGTCCTGATTATTTTTGTGGGTGGGGTTGTGACTGACGAGAAAAGTGATTCAGTAATTCTGACACTAGAGGTGAGATGGCAGAAAACATGCAAGTTTATACAAAGGGTCCTATCTATGAAACTTCTATGATTTTAAGCATTTTTTTAGCATATTACTGAAAAAAAGAATAATTATGGCTACAATGTAGTGTTTTGTTACTTAACGAGGTTTACCTGTAAAAACACATAGATGAGACCCATGATGTGTCTTCTGAGCTGAAAATTACATTCACCTGGCAGGAGTTCATTAAGATCCTCCATCGTTAATGTGAGAATATCTGGGCCATAGGGAACTGCCTCTGAAGGGGGAAAATATCAGCAGTTCAAAAAAATTGCATATGTATCTCTGTAGCTGGTCTAATCTAATCGACCATCTACTGTGACTGCTTAAGCAATAGACACTGCAGGAAGAATGAGGGACAAGGCAGGAAACTCAATGGGCAGGATGCCAGTCTATTACACGGGACACTGACGTCTGCATATTTGGCTGCAAACAAAATCATTATCTACCCCTTAACAAGGGAGACCGTTTCTGCATATTTACAGCAGAACATTTACCAAATAAGTATAGCCTATGTTTTAACAATGTAGTAAGAAAACAACAGCAAGAGAAATGGAAACTGCTGGTCCCAAGTTCATTTCCTGTCTCTAATCCACCCCTGCTGACCACAAAGAACAGTTTGTTTTTTAAAATTCAATTTGTTTATAACGTTACGTATGGTATACCCGAACTAACAGACAACCTTTCAGCGTTATATCCCGCTTCAGACTTACCACGTAATATGTGCCCAGCTTCTTCAGAAATGAACTTGATGTGTTCAAACAGATTCTGCACATCCATCTGTTAAATTTAAAGTGAAGCCATTCGCCACGATCCACATTTATTTGGTAAAGTTTTCATATATAGCTTTTAGTTTTTCAAATTGTCGTGACACAATAAAGGTAGTTTTTAGAACAAAATATAGATATCCGACCTAAGGCATTTTACACTTAACGTATGCCTATATTGTATATGACTAGCCTACTTTTAAATCCCGTTTCAATTTAATGGCATTTATATGGAAGCCCGTTTCTATAAAACAATATAAAATTTAAGTCGAAATTTCGACTTTCGAGATATTATCTCGAAATTTCAACTCATTATCTCAAAACAAGTTTCTAGTTTTAATAACTTTTCACGGAAGTAAGGTGGTGCGTTTTTAATGACAGAATCGTGTCAATTTTATATTATTTTTTTCCCAGTGGCGGAAACGGGCTTCCATACATTTAAGTTTAGTTAACAAAAATTATTAAAACGCTCGATCTGCACTGTTAATTTACAGCAGTCTAACACTGCTTTATAATAATAATTATTATTATTATTATTATTATTATTATATAATCCATGATGGAGATGCTTACCCGATTATCCATGATTGCGTTTTCGTCTTTTGTTTGTCCACATTCTTGTGCGTCTTTACCCGTTGTGGTAGCAGGTTGTTTGATTGTCCCAAGGTTGTACTAGTACTGCAAAAATGCCTACTAGTCGAGTATGGAAAGCCGTTTCAACATTTATTCTGATATCCGTTATATCAAGCCTGCTTAAATTTGCTCTACTATTTTGGACTTTGGCCATATTATAGTAAGACATCCTGGCACACTAGTATGCCACTAGGTCCTACTAGTACTGCAAAAATGCTTACTAGTCAAGCGTTTTCATCAACTTGTTAATATGTGAGCTTGAAATTTGCTGCACTAGTTAACTAGTAAGGCCTAAAATGCTTACTAGTAGCACTAGTACTGTATAGGCCAAAATGTCCACTGGTAGCTCTAGTAAAGGCCAAAATGTCCACTAGATGTACTAGTGAGGGTGTTTTGACCTCACTACTGTGACTAGTAAGGGGCAAGTATCCACTAGTGACACTAGTGAGAGTGTATTTGTCCTTACTATTTACACTAGTGAAGGACAAAATGAACACTAGATAACTAGTGTGTCTCTTGCCCTACTAGTTACACTAGTAAGGCTAAAAGTGTTTACTAGTAGTACTAGTCAAAGCCAAAATACTCACTAGTAGTACTAGTCAAAGCCAAAATGCTCACTAGTAGTACTAGTTGCACAAAATTCTAATCAGATCGCCATCTGAAAGGGGCAAAAATTGAAGCTTCCTATTGGTTTCCCAGCAAAAGCTCTACCCAGCCAAAATGTAACCCTATAAAGCCTGGGGAGCTTTTACTGTCATTAGCTGCCTGCTCCTAGCTTACAATCCATGCAGAATAAAGCATGAAAATGAGCCAAAAACGTATTAAACCATTTTAATGTTTGTGAAAATTCACTTCTTGCTTTATTCTTTTTAACGATGAAACACAAAAATGTATAATCAGTTTCTATTGAGTATGTAGGCTAAAACAAAACTGCTTCATTACAAATATGAGACACCAAACTGGACAAAAACTGAGCAATGCCATGTGCCTATACTAAACCATAGATGTAGATCTTATTGGGATCAATATAACTGGGCCGCTTCCAAAAACAACAGATGGATTTCAGTACATATTAACAGCAAAAGATTACTTTTCAAAGTGGGTTGAGGCCTTTCCCTTGAAGTTTGCTGCTAAAGTTACCAGACATCTGTGCACACTTATACACCGTCATGGACGCCCTAAACAAATTATTTCAGATCAGGGTAGATAATTTATAAATGAAATAAGTTAGACTATTAATGGGAATATATTTGTCCAGTTGCATCAAACTATATCTGTTTATATATTATTAATGATATATTATTAATTACCTTTATCTTCATAAAGCAATATCAATGTCACAAAGTTCCTCGTTTGTAGTTCCTTAAAATAAATCAGTATTACACAAAAGCACCTAAAATGAAATAGTTGTTCCTGTGCACTAGAAAGTGGATCTATGTATAGCAATAAATAAGAACAATTAATTTTTCTTTTTTTTACCTTTCATTTTAGAGCTCTCAAGAAAATTGTAAATGAGCAACATAATCATTGGGACATCTATCTAGAGGAGTAGCCTCCATTGCACAGCCTCTCACCATTCCGATTGATGTGTGGAAGCGAAACTGTGTTCCCTTCGGAAGTCCCACCTGAATTGCCAGTGAGTAATTTCTATAATTTCTCAAAATGAGTTAATTTTGCATTTTAATACATGCTTATAAATTGCTTCATAACATTTCATTTTTTAATAGATTATTTGCAACTATGGAAAATGTATAAATGTCATTATTATTATTGTGGGGGCCTATAGTACATTAAATTTGTTAAACTCAGGTTCGCGATGATCTATTGTACTGATTTGGCAAAAGTGAACTTAGCTATTTGTGATCTGTCATATTATATTTGGTAGTAAAATGTCTTGTACTTACAGTAGTAGTACAATTGGCCTTTAATATAGTACAGAAGGACCTGTATAGTAGAATTTTTATGTCCTGATTTTGTTTGTTAATCACTGAAGTTATTTGTTTAAGTTACGTTCTATGACAGAGGATATTCTATTTGTCATATTCATTTACTTCAAATTGCAATGTCTTATTTGTCTCTTTAACTGCAGCTGTCCGACATCATTCTCCCTGAGGAATCTAGTTTTGAATCTTAGTTTCAAAAGAAAGTGATGGAAACTCTTAAACAGCCAGAGAATCCATTGCAAAGTCTCAGGCAAAGCAGGAGGCAGCATATGGCAAAGGGTGCAGAAAGAATACAGAAATGTTGTTTATAAGAAAGGAGATGAGGTTCTTTTGCTGAACATGAGAAAGCAGACAAGGAAAGGAGGAAGGATAGAACCAGACTTCGTTGAGCCCTACATCATTTATGAAATTTCTGGCAAACTTGTTGAATTAGGAAATCTCGAGGGGTCAACTTAAAATAAATACAATATCAGCCATATCAAGCCTTACCGGAGATGCCACACAGATGTTCAAAAAACTAACACAGTTCCCAATCAGCCGGATGATCCCACTTCACATTTCAACCCCATCCCTTAATACCCAGAAGAAAGTAGTAACGCAGAGACCATCAGTCATATTTTTGCTCCAAAAGCAGTTGAGGTCGTGGAAGAGGTAAAAGCAGTCAGTTCACCTGAAAGTGTCCACATCAGATTGGAGTGTCCATCTGTTAAAAACAGAAGCTTAGTAGCTAAAGGTGCCCTAGAAACTCATGGTTTTTTGTCCGATTGGTCATTTGTTCCAAGTTCAGCCTGCCCCACCTGTTCATCCTATGCTGGCATTACAATAGGGAAAGAGGCGTTGACATCATGCCATACTGGGTGAGGCCATCAGTTGAGGTTTGTATGATCTTTTGCCCAAGGATTCACACTGTTAATTGTACATGTACCTTGTCTTAATGACAATGCCTGAATTGTTGTTTTTTTTTCCTGGTATGAAATTTCACACTACTTACTCTATATGACAGAATAGATGGCAAACAATGGAGCTAATCAGCTAAATGAATTAAACTAAACTTGGTCTTTTTTGCATGTTTGACCTGGCCTACCTATTCATTGACGCCTTCTTCAGGGTTTTTCCTACTTAATGGATTTTTGGTGCCCCCCACCCCACAAGGTTTTAACTTCAACAGCCAAAGGAAAATCACTAATGCCAAATTTATAATTGAGAATAATAATACTTTGACCATTCAGATCTTCCAGGATTGAATAGCTATTTATCAAACAACAAGCAGAACATAATCTTCTAGCTGTCCAATTAGATGACACAGACTGTATGTGGACCAGCCATGCTTACAGTCATGTTTAGTTATCCTGAGCCAGGACAAACCCTGTTTTCGTCACTGTAGTGCTATCACTGACATTCCGTCAATTTCATACTGTCTGTTCAATGTAGGCTTGTTGGATAGCAAACAGCTTTTGTCACATCAGGAACAAATTGTTTAAAGACCAACTTTTCTTTTTTACAGTAAAGAAGCTTTGGGCTGCAGTGGATGATGGGCAAGTTGAAGCAGTTGTTAGTCCATATAAGCTACATGATACCTCATTTCGAACCCTGCAAGGCTGATGAAGTAAGTGTGTTATACATATCACAAGCAGTTAATTTCAATTTTTCATTTTTTTCACTCCTTAATTATCCAGTTCTTTAACAAAGTGACTAAATTGTGTTAGTTTTTTCTTGCGTGTTTCGAATTTAGTTTTTTGCTTGCTTTAAAATGGCTTCTAAACGCACTAAAGTGGGAGAAAAGGAGGACGTGGCACTTAAGTTAAACATGGTGGACATCTCCTCACTTTTAGAGCAGCACAAGGAGGCATTGGCGAACGATTTCAAAACATCTTTCAGCTTACTGGAATCAAAGTTTGACAAAGTCCGGTCTGCAGTGGAAGATCAAGGCCAGACTAGGATCTTTAGAGCTACCTGCAGACGATTTAAGTCATCGGGTCAGGGAGCTCGAGAATGTTTGTTCCAGCCTCAGCTAAACTTATGGATAAAGGTATGGACTGAGAAAGCTGAAGTAGGCATCAAAACCTACGCATTGTGGCACTTGAGGAAGGTGTTGAAGGTGGACGTCCTACAAAATTCTTCACGGACCTGCTTAGTGCGGTTTTCAGGAAGGAGATGCCCAGTCAAAGATTGACAGCCCATCGTATACCTGCTGCCAAGCTGGCACTGGGACAGAGACGACGCCTCGTAAGCCTTTCTCAGGGGACAAATTATGTCCTATACTGCCAACATGAAGAAAAATTGTGTTTAACCCTCTCCGATTCATTGAAGTGCGGTAAACTTCCCCCATCTTTTTACGAGGCAAGTATCGCTCTTGTCCCAAAGAAAGGTAAAGATCCAGTGGAATGTTTTTCCTATAGGCCAATTTCTCTATTAAATGTCAATGCTAAATTTTTGGCTAAAGCTTTGGCACGCAGGCTGGAAAATACTTTGCCGTCAATTATATCCGAAGATCAAACTGGTTTTATTGTTTCAATATTCGTTGTTTATTTGCTATATTATACACCCCTTCCGGTCAGATTCCCGAATGCATCCTCTGTTTAGAAGCTGAGAAGGCATTCGATTAGGTTGAGTGGAAGTACTTATTTACAATCCTAGAAAAATTCAATTTCGGATTGAAATTTATTTCATTGATAAGGCTATTATATCTGTGTCCTAATATTTCAGTTTTTTCCCTTCAGTCCAGACCCTTCAACCTCCAAGGTGGAACCCGCCAAGGATGCCCTTTAAGTCCTCTACTTTTCCATCTGGCTATAGAACGACCTGCTATTGCACTCCGCAGTTGCGGGGAAATCACTGGGATCTGGAGGAGAGGAGTTAAGCATAAAGTATCCTTGTACGTAGATGATTTATTGATTTTTATTTCAAACCCCAAAATATCTATACCATCCATGTTGTATGTATTTAATCAATTTGGTCAGTTTTCAGGATACAAACTTAACCTGCATAAAAGTGAGCTGTTTCCTGAGGAACGGAAGAACACCAATGTATGACTATTCTACTCTCCCATTTAAAATAGCAGAAAATCAATTTACATACCTAGGTGTAACAGTTACGAGGAAGCACAATTGACTCTTCAAAGCAAACTTTCTTCCTCTATTAAATAATACAAAATAGTGCTTGTCACAGTGGTCCCCTATTTCTAAAACTCTAGTGGGAAGAATTAACTAAATCAAAATGAATTACTCCCTACATTTTTGTATCTCTTCCAATTAATACCGACTTTTATCCATAAATCCTTCTTTGACTCTTTAGATTCGATTATATTGTCTTATATATGGAGAGGTAAGCGCCCTCGACTGAATAAAGCCCATCTTCAAAAGTCCAGGAGTTATGGAGGCCTAGCACTGCCTAATTTCTGGTATTACTAGTGGGCGGCAAATGCACACTGCAGTACATCTTGGTTCTGTTTCTAAAATAAAAATAATTGCCCATCCTGAATGACCATGCAGTTGACCTCGGTTGCAGACTCATCTGTTTTGGCCCAGCTCGGATCTTCACTCCCCCGGCCCCCAGACAAGTCAATTGACAACCCAGTGGTCTGGCAGACTGTGAGAGTGTGGGCCCAGATAAGGAAGCATTTTGGTTTGACAGGTTTCTCTCTTTTGAGTTTTGAGGATTATTAAATCCTTCTTTCCAACCATTTTTATCCGATCCTATATTTCAAGATTGGCATGGTAGGGGCATTACATATTTAAAGATCTGTTTGTTGATAACTTTATATCTTTTGCTCAGTTTTCTGAAAATTTTAATCTCCCACATACACATTTTTTCAGATATCTGCAGATCAGACATTTTCTCCAATCTCAGATACCAAATTTTCCGGAAGCACCAGCTACAAGGTCAGGGGATACGTTCCTTACTTTACTTCCAACTCGTAAAGGGCTAATTTCTCTTATATATGACAAACTGGCGAGTATGAAAGGCTCCTCTATGGATAAGATTAAAACGGCCTGGGAACAGGATCTAACTCAATCATTGTCTGAGGATACCTGGGATTTAATACTCAAGTTAGTTAATTTTATATCTTTCTGTGCCCACCATTGTCTTTTGCAATTTAAGGTTGTGCATAGGTTCCACATGTCCAAAGTCAAATTATCTCGTATTCACCCAAATGTGGACCCCTGCTGTGATAAATGTGGGAGTGAGGAGACTTCCCTTATCCATATGTTCTGGTCATGTCCTAACCTCAAAAGATTCTGGAGAGATATATTTAAAACTTTGTCCCTAATTCTTGAATACCATATAGAGCCTAATCCATCAGTTGCTCTTTTTGGTACCACTGGGGAGGCTGGTGAACGTCTGACCTCGTCATTGTCTTTCGCTTCCCTTTTGACTATAGCTGTGTGATCCTACTAAGATGGAAGGGTGCTGCTCTGCCCACCCATGCTCAATGGCTGAGGGACCTTATGTCTTATTAAAGCCTCGAAAAGATCCGTTATTCAATTAGCAATACCAGTGAAAAGTTTCATAAGGTGTGGGGGCGCTTCCTGAAATATTTTGCAAACCTTCAGGTTGAAAATCCGACTTCCATCACTACTTAGTAAATCAATGCAATGGTCCCTGTGGTTTTTGTCCCTTTAGATCTGGCTTGAGGATAGGGTTATTGTGTGGGATAAGCAGGGGTTAAATCGATAAAACGCAACAAAAAGATATGTGAATGTGTTAATACGCTTGTCGCATATGCAGGCGGCTCGGGTGTGGGAACGTGGCATGGTGCAGGCAGAAATAAGGTGAAACCCGCTGGTGGCTCCAAGGACAAAAAACGGGGGTTTATTAAACAAAACAGAAAAGCACAAAAAAAAAAAAAAAAATCAAAAGACCACAGCAAAAACAAAAACTCAAACACCTACAACCAGCAACAAACAATGAACCACTAGGGACTAAAAATCAGACAGGAACTTAAATACAAAACTGAACAAGGTAATGACAGGCAGGCGTGAACAGATAATTAACCAATAGGAAAGGTGCAGGACAATGAGCAATCAGGAAAACACACAAGGGCAGAACGGGCAACAGGTGAAACTAATAAACTCACAGAACTGAAAAGGGAAACAGAAACTAACACTGGTGAATGCAGACAGGTATAAACACAAGCAAGGGCACAAAGGACAAAACCAAAACCAACTACAAAATCAGACACCACAACTAGAGACACTCAACTGAAACACTAGGGAGCCAAAATACAAAAGCAGAGGCAGTGGGATTCGAACACAGAACCGAAGGGAATACAGATAACTGGCTGCTCAACACATTGAGCCATGAGGCCAACAGAGAACAGGGGAAAACAAAGACTCACAAGAAGGACGGGATGACCAGCAAAACTTGCTGATCAAACGGGGAAGGGACACAGTGAGACAACGGGGACTGACCCTGACAACCTCAGTTATGTCAGTCCATAATGCTATGCAAAATTTGCAGAATTTTTCCACAGAGAAGCTTTCAGAAAATCCTATAAGCGACTGCACACCTAAATTATCAACTAACACACACAAACAGTTCCTTTGACGCTTATACATGTACCAAGGGGCTCAATGTAGACACTATGCTGTTGAAGAGAAACTAAATCACAAATGAGTGGGTACAGTATTTTGTTATAGCCACATTCATTAACTGTTCTTACGAGTTAGCTGAATCTAGTTAAGGGTTGATTCATAATTTGATGGTATACTGGCAATGGCCCAGCTTGCTGTATACATCTTTATGCTTCTACAAGTACTGTACTTGTCTGGGACATGAGCTGATCATGACTAGAGTTGGACATTTCAGATCCAGTATAAAGAGTCAGTTAGAGACTACTGAATTGGTTGATTGAAACAAAATCCTGGTTTGGATTTTTACTTTCTGGACCTGAAATGCCCACCTCTGGTCATGACGTAGTCTTCTCTATAATGTCTTGCTTGCCTAGCAATTTCTGGAGCATCTGCAATAGAGGAACACATCTACAGTAACTGATTTTCTACCTTTCTCTACAGCATACTCTATTGGCATTAGCAGTGGAAATTCATGCAACATGCATAATGCTCTTCTTTCAATGGTGGCGAGACACTTGTCTTTGCCACATCATGCAGTGACGATGTCGCTTTCTGTCGCAGTCTTAACCACTTCTTTCACAACTGACACATTGGTGTGTATAATACTTCTTTAAAACAGCTTTCACTTTTAGTAGCTGGGACAAATGAACAAAGAGGAAAAAGTTGCTAAACAACATCCTGGACTGATTTTTCTGGACTTTGCATTTTTAAAAACAGAACTGCTGAGTCGTGCTCCAAATGTTCTCCTGAATTCTGATAATGTGTCTGTTGTTTCTTCAGTGAATCCCCAGTTACCATCTTTCTCCGCAGGAGCCCTCTGATCTTGATTAATATCCCTGTCAGTACTTTCACTTTCTGTTCTGATTTGAACATCCTCCAAGCGTGATCTCTGGGCTCCTTACTATTATGTCCATAGAACGATGAATATACACTGCCCTCGAAAGTACAGCCCATAAACGGACACTGAACCTTCTGGTTATCTCTAAGGTGTCTGTTACAATGGTGTGTAAGATACTCAGTCTCCTGGCATCGAGGACCTTAAATAGCTGACAACTTGCAAATGTAGGACAAATCGCTGAGGACAAGTTGCAAAATGGAACCAGGACAGTTTCGCCTTAAGAGTACTTAAGGACGTGAATGTGGACACTCACTTCTGATGTGGACAACGAATAGCTGTTATAGCTACTATGCAGAAGCCTGTAATGTTTTAATATCTGCCCTCTTTTATCACAATTAAACATATAATACTTGCATCTCCAAATCATGTTTTCTTTCCTCTGCTTCTTATTAACTAGGCTGGTCATTAAACATAAGAATCGTCACATTCTAATACACCACACATGAGCCCCAAGCTACTATAATTTAGCCTTTTGTGACATATTTCCTATTTGCTATTGATATTTGTGGTACGATTCCAGGTTTCATACGGAGTAGGTCTGAAGTAGCAAGAAGAAAATAAGTCATAAGGAAAGCAGCGCATTTTGGCACTCAAAGGTTTAAAATTTTTTTTAGGTAATGTAATCACAGAAACACAAGTCACGTAGCTGGCTAGAAGCATGAAAAGGATAAAATCTTACTTTTTGCCATCCGTGCGAGAGGTTTCTTTGTGTGGAATAAAAAACACCTGCTGGCAGATTGTCAAACTGGCAATTAAATCTGCTCTTCTGGGCTGGGTCAATTTCTGCCGTTGCCAATTGCAACAGACTTACCAAATTCACATAAGCAGCTTCAATTCAAAGAACCCATTTGTATGTGTGACATGTTGTGGTTTATATAAAAGACATTTAATTTGAGTTCAGACAACATATGGGATTACAGTGTAACTGCCATACTGTAAGTCAATTCAACGCAAAGGTCATATTTGAATGTACAGAGTCATCAAAAACCTTCTGCTCCACCACAAAAAAAAAATGTGGAAAACAATATTATAATTAGGTTTCAGTTTGTAGTTAATTCAACTTGTTGCTTTTTTCCTTGCTCAGAATCTGTTTAAGGGGAATGTTACATCCCGGTCTAGGGTCAAGCGCAACAAAAAGTGGAGTGAGACCACTATTTTGATATTTGTGGTGGGTTTATTAGTGGGAACCACTTCAGGAGCCGACAAGACCAAAATAACAAACAAAACACCTCTAACTGGAACCAAAAGAGATACCACTTACCTAACCCAAATAACAGAAAACAAA
>JAODKF010006853.1:0-11229 GCA_026779585.1 Mormyrus proboscirostris
AGGCGTAGCGACGGCAACAGGCACCACTGACTCTGGGCCCACAGGGGGTGCCGCATTAGGCAGTGCTGACTCATGGCGCCAGTGAGTCAGGCAGGACAGGAAAGTCGAGCGCCAGCGGGACAGGCAGGACAGGAACATTAGGTGCCAGCGGCACAGGCAGGATAGGAACGTCAGGCGGGTCAGGCAGAACAGGTAAAACAGGCGGCTGTGCTCTGCGTAATTGGAGCAGCCTCCTCAGGCCGTCTGATAACCTCTTCATCTCATTTAGAGTAGAAGTTGTTCGATCACCCTCCAGTAGAGCTCCTTGAGGGTAAAATAGCAGTTAGCGAAAGCCGGTTCTGCTCGCACTTCCGCTGGCAAAAACACCACCGGGTCCAGGATAGGACAGGGCTCTTGTGAGCACCCAGCAGGGGAGGAAAGCGAGAGGGTCATTGCCTCATTGCCCGTAAGGGGATCGCCAGCATCTTTTCGGGCCACTTACCTCCTTTCCGCTTTTTCTTCCTCTGGGTTTGGGCTTTCGTTGGAGGCTGGGATTCTCCGGGGACATCCACGGACTAATTGGGGAACCTCTCCTCGGAAACACTGATCAGCCGGGCTTTCTGCCCAATTAACCTCTCCCGCAGATGCCAGAGATTTTTGCGCACATCCACCGCTAGATGTGCGTCTTCCACGAGGGACATTTCCTCCAGGATGTCCCGGCTCTGGCTGGCTAATCTTTTGGCTTCCGGATCCTCTCGGACTACAGGCTGGGCCAGCCAGTAAAGGACCTCATCAACCAGGCTGAGGTAAACTTTCTCAGCCGGGGGGGGGAGTACCTTCTTGTGGAGGTCTATTATTCTGTGATGTCCAGTGTGCAGTAAGTGGGAAAGCAGGCGAAAGAGCCGTACATGCGATCAATAAGGGGTTTATTTATGGTGGAAGCCCAGATTAACAGGCAGCAATTGCTTCTGTAAGATCATTGCAGATGTCCTTCATACTGGACACTGTGGCTGTGTCCGAAATCGCGCACTTGCGCACTAGTGCGTTCACACTGGCAACTAAGCTAAAATTCAGTACACTGAAAGTACCCGGATGGTGCACTGAAAACGGTCAGAAAACGAAGTGCAGAACGATGGACACTATGCACACTAAACGGACGCCATTTTGACCACGTAGCGGAAGGAGAGGGACTTTCAGCAAGTTTTCACGGCAAATATTTTGGCGTGCTGGAGAATCGCGACCAAATGCTAGTCCGTCACTTCCGGTAAGTGCAAAACATTAGTGTTCCATTTAGGACAGCACTTACGCATGGTAGTGTGCACTACAGAAGGAAGTGCACAGTGCACACTACGCACTACATCTCAGTGCACTGACGCAAGTGCGCAATTTCGGACACACCCGGGCTTGATGTTCTTGGGTCCGCAGTCGCCGGAGCTGTAGGAGCAGGTCCGTGTTGTCATCTGCCCGCAACAGGTAATATGTACCCATTTGGACTATTTAGCTAATATATAGTGTATATGCCTAATTGTGGTAATCTGTTCCAAGGTTATCCTGGTGCGTTGGACTTTGCTGCTGTTTTATTTTATCCCTGTGACGTGGCTTTAGCAACGCTGTAGCCCCAGTGATCCTCAGCATGTGTTGGGTCATCCGGCATCGATTGGGGTCGGTGTGGGGAGTAGTCCCCTGTGGACGTGCAATATTCGCACTGTTTTGAGTCTGCGGACTCACTGGGGATTTGGTTTCATTTTTTTCAGGCAGCACATTGCTGCCTGAAGTTCTTTTGGATTATTTATATTTTTTGTTTGTATTTATTGTTTTGTTTGGATAAGCTTGTTTTTTTTGTTTATCTTGATCTGCATGTCATTTTAGTTTTGTTAGCTTTTGGTTTGCTTTGTGAGTTTTCAGTATGATTTGCCCTAGATTGGGGATGTTCATGTCACGACAGAACACTTGGGTGAGTTCTTAAACTATTTATTGGGGAGAGGCATATTTGGGTCTAGATGACAAGTGAGTGAGGCGAGAGTTTTGCTTGGTTATTTTTCTTTTACGGCGCTCTTACGCTGACCGTCTATTCCCCACTGTATCTGGCTCATATAGTAGCTCCTGCGCATTAATATCCCCCTTTTTCCTTCAAGCCACACAGATCATTGATAAGAGTGAGTGATACAGTCAATGCAATGATATTATGTCAGTTGAAATTGTTTTTTTTTTTTTTTTTAACGTCTGTCTGTTTTGTCCTAGGTTGGCCTATTTCTAGTGTAAGATTCATTATTGTGTTCCTTTTTATTCTCAGTTGTGCATTTGAACATAACTGTTATCCACAACCGTCAGTTACTTGCATAAAAATATATATATAGAAGAATCTTTTATCAAAAGTGACATTCAGTTTTTGAGAAACAGATATACCCTGAACCAAAGGTGGTGGTGGCAGGGGGAGGTTTAAAAGCTTTGCTTAAGGGCTCAACAGGGAAATCATTTTGCCTAAACTGGGAAGTGGACCCATGACCTTCTGATCCCAAGCCCAGAGGCCTAACCCGTTGTCACGTATACTGCTCTTATGGTGATAGCCCCTTATAATTACATATCTAGAATCGCTCTTTGTCTATATTCACTGGCAGTAGACAATCTAACAGAGATAACGAATGTATTCAGCTCAATAAAAAAACAGGAAAAAATGATCCAGTCACTGGAGCACCATTGTGGTTTCATGGAGAATATGTGCTTTACTAATTCACTGCATGTTGGGGGTACTGTTTGTATGGGGGATCCAGGAGTCTCTGAATAACATACATCATATGTCTTGTCACCCTTCAGAGCCACTATAGAAGTAAAACTAACAAATGTGTAGGCTAATGGTTATGTGCGTCACCGCTTACACGGTCAAACTGGATGGATCTGAGAGACAGAAAGATGTTTATCAATTCACTAGCAGAGTGCATCCAGTCCTGTGGGTGGCAGCAGCATGCTTTGTAACATTCAGTCTGCCAGAAAAGAGCTATATAAAGTACAGGGTTTGCTTTGTTACAAGCAGTAAGAGAGCCTTATTTTCCATTTATAAAAAGAAACTGCAGCGTTGCCATTTTGTTTGTTGAATGGACATAATATATGCAATGATTAAACTTTCCTTTATTATTACCTTTGTTTTCTTGCCATCTTAACATTCACCATTTTTTCTGAGGCTTTATTTTCTTTTGCTATTGTACAGTGACATAGAGGGTAGCACTTTTGCCTCATGCTTCCACGGTTGGGGGTTTGGAAACACACTCAGCTGTGTGTGTATTGAATTTTAGCCTAACTAGCATCTCTAAGTTGCCTATAATGTTTGATTGAGTGTGTGTGTGTATATCTGTGGGTTAGGTTTATATAGCTTTGTGGGGACCAAATGTCCCTCACAATGTAACAAAATCCAAATTTTTTGACATTATGCGCCCCAAAACGATCTGTGAATGCAATCAAAAAAGTAAAAATGCCAAAAGTCTCGTATTTTTTGGTTACTTATGGTTAATGTTAGGGCTGGGAAGGGGTTAAGGTTGTCGTGTTGGGATTAGAGTTTTTCTCATAGAGATGAATGGAGAGTCCCCACAAAGATATAATTACAAACCTGTGTGTGTGTGTGGGATCTAGCCCCTCCCCCCCAACTAGGATAAGTGGTTAGATAATGGATGGATGTATTTTGTATACACCTCTGCATTAGGATTTTCAGGAGAAATCACTAACTACCTTGAATTGAATGAAAGAATAATTTGTAGGTTACAACACTTTCAAAAAAATGCATTATATATATTTCATTTATATATGTAATGTATAAATTTAAAGACTGTCATAAATTATTGGGAAAAGCTTATTATCTTTAACATGTTTACAGGTTTAATGCTAAATTTATTGCCGTCCTAGCGGGGAATGGTTTGCCGAAACCATATTGTTTCTGACTTGTTAAATTACAATTGGATTTACATTTCGCCTAATAAAATGCAATTATTCCTCATGGGACACAAAGAGCCACTAACACTTATGCTTACGAACGGAAAGCACAAAAAATTAAAGGATGTGATACTTTGGATTATGAGGCAAGGTATGGTGTACATAGATAAAGGGCAGGATAGTAGAATTAACAAAAAGACATGAGTTAACAACAGCACAAGACAACAAGGCCCCTGTAAGAAAAGCAAAATGAAGACGTGTAACAGTAGAAACTCTGAAACCACAGGCAACCAGCAGCTTCTCCACACTCCTGTTTATTCCAACCACTGACCCTGAAACCCTATTGGTTATTTTAGCTAAAATGAGCCTGTTGGCTGGGCTGCTCGGGGCTAGGGAGTCATCACCATGGCAACAAGATATCAACCAAATCTGGGCCTCTCTCGTTTTCAGAAGCATATACAAAGCTTACAAAATAAAAGTCATACAGAATAAAGAGTTATTAGGATATTAAATAAGAAAATGCTACTCTTTCATACAAATACCACACATACTATTACACATTGTTACACATTGTAGCTTAATTATCTCTAGCTGCAGTGAAGTCAAATCCTTGATTTCTTTGGTTCTGAAGCAGTATATCAGAGGGTTCATCATGGGGGGAAAGAGACTGTACAGCATGATCATCAGGATATGGAAATGTGTTGATCTTCAGGTTTATGTTGTTTGCGAGGTAAACAAAGCAGTAAAATTTAATTTTAAGAAGTGTATTTCCCATTGATTGACAAATGCAAAAACTTTACATACATAACATTATTGCCTAGTTGATTATAATTGTAATGTAATGTCTGTCTTATCTGTGGTCGGTCTGTCTGCATATTGATGTGACGATTTGTTTTAATTAATATGCACAAAGGTGTAAGTAAAATTGAAAATGCTCTAGTAATTCAAATTCAAATTAGTCAACATCTCATTCCCTGTCATATTTTTGTGCCTCTATCTTACACTGTTGTTTTTTTTAGAATTGCTATTGTTGGACTTCTCAAATTCTCCATTACCATGAATCGTCTGTGTGCCAGATTTTCAATTTCTGCAGCAAACAGTGCAGTCTTTTACACATCCATTCATTATTAAATATTGCTTATGCTTCATCTGCATATTATATAAGCATGCAGTTTGTCTGCATTGACAATTAATAATTATTGGGGTGGAGGATCAGTTCCGGAGAATTGACTGTTAGCGAGGTGACGTGTTGATGACAGAGGTGGACATTTCAGGTCCAGAAAGTAAAAATCCAAACCAGGATTTTATTTCAACCAACTAGTTGTGTACTCTGTGACTGTGACTCTTTATGTTCAATTGGTTGGTTGAAACAAAATCCTGGTTTGGATTTTTACTTTCTGGACCTGAAATGTCCACCTCTGGTCAAGTTGACACATAAATCTTGTGCATGTGGACACATTTACAAATCATTTATTAAGGGAAAAATGCATACATTGCTCACAGAAATTTCAGTTTGAGTCCCAAGACTTTCTATGAGCATTGTATGTGCATACACCAGGTTTGATTGATCCTGATTTTTTTGTGCAATTGTGAAATTTACACAAAATTTTATAAATGAGCCCTCTGGTGTGATGCCCAGAACGAACACAGCAGGCAGACCCCGAAGTGCAGGACAGAGAAGTTTTATTGCAGGATCCGGAGACAACCAAAACCAGAAGGGGAATCCAAGAGAATAACCAAAGGACAGGCAGAAGTCGGGCACCGGGAGGGTCAATCCTACACGTAGGGACAAGACGGGGAAACGACGAGGGAGAAAGAGCGAGATCGTCAGGGCAGCAGAGCAGGATGGAGCGGGAGGGCAGGTCAGGCAGGATCAGGCAGGTCGGAGAAAGGCGTAGATTAGGCAGGGTAGATGGAACAGCAGGGCAGGACACAGCAGGCAGGACAAGTAGGGAAGACAGGATACAGGCAGAATGCTCAGTAAGGGTCATTGGAAAATAGCAGCAATACTTTGCATTGGTTTCTGGGACGCGCTTGTTTAAATTGAGGCGTTGCCGATTGTGTACTGGTGCTCAGCCCCGCCCTTGTAGGCGTGATAGTACCCCCTGGCAGCTGAGAGGAGCAACAAGGGTGCCCCCGCGCATGGGGACCTGGCTTAGAAGGATTAGCAGCGTGGAAGTCCGTCACCAGCTTGGGATCCAGAATATCAGTAGCCGGCACCCATGATCGCTCCTTGGGACCGAAACCCTCCCAGTCCACCAAGTACTGGAGGCACCCCGCCCGGTATTGGGAGTCCAAGAGCGCTGACACCCGGAATATGGTGGAGCCATCCTGCAGGGACCTTGGAGGAGGGACTTAGACAACTGTGGGAGTATGCGCTGCACTATAGCGAACCGTTTCAACAGGGAAGCATGAAATGTAGGGCAAATCCAATAGATACGTGGTAATAGCAGCTGGAAAGACGCAGGACCTACCCTCTTAGCAATTTTAAAAGGACCGATGTAAGGGGTTGCCAACTTACGGCAGGCAGGCAACCTGAGATTGCGAGTCGAAAGCCACACTCGCTGACCCACCCGATAGGATGGGGTGGCGCACCTGTGTTTGTCAGCTTGGACTTTCATTCTGGCGGATTGTTTGGACAGGGTGAGCTGAGTTCCTCGCCATACCTTCTAGGCCCCTTGCAACCAGGTCTCTACCTGTGGTACATCGCTGGCAGGCACATCCCAGTGAAACAGATGAGGTTGGTACCCCAACACACACTGGAAAGGACACAAGTTTTACTCGTGCATTGATAGCGTACTCAGCCCACATCAAATGCGTGGCCCATTCAGAGAGCTTGTCCTTACTGTACATAACAATCACAAGGCTTTGACCACCTCCTGGTTAATATGTTCCGCTAGCCCATTAGATTGAGGGTGGTAAGCTGAAGTGAGGCTTAAAGAGATGTTCAATTTGTAACAGAAGAACCGAAACACCTGAGACGAGAACTGGGGACCCCGATCAGAGGCTACCTCATCAGGAAGACCGTAATACCAGAAAACCCAGGTAATGAGTAACTCCGCTAGCTCTCTGCATGTTGGGACTTTGGGCAGAGCGAGGAGACGACACATCCTGGAGAAGCGGTCGACAATCGTTAATATGACGGTGTTCCCTTTAGACAGCAGTAAATCTGTTATGAAATCCATTCATTCAAGATGTGACCATGGACGGGACGGAATAGGTAAGGGATGAAGCAGACCGGCCGGGGCTTGGTGCGAAGATTTGAGCTGGATGCACTTGGGACAGGAGGCCACATATTGTTCCACCTTAGTCTTCCATCCAGGCCACCAATACTGTTGGCATACCAGACGTAAAGTGGTAGCCATCCCCGGATGTCTGGTGCTACGGGACAAATGAACCCACCTTATAACAGCAGACCGGAGTGAGGCTGGCACATACAAATGCCCTGGGGGGCATCCACAGGGTGGTGTTGAACAGTCATTGGCTGCTCGCAGGGTTTCCTCCAAGGTCCAGGAGATGGTGGCTACGAAGCAGGGAGAGATTTAGGACCGGAGCTGTGCGATCGGCTGCCGCAGGAGGGTCGAACTGATGAGAGATCTGCCTTGATATTCTTCGACCTGGAAAGTAAGTCACTGTGAAGTTAAAACGCTCAGCGGACTTGTCTGGGATTAAGCTGTTTCGTGTCCTGAAAATATTTTACATTCTGGTGATCAGTGAGAACCTGGAAGGGGTGTCGGGCCCCCTCTAACCAATGCCTCCATTACTCCAGGGCCAGTTTAATCGTCAGGAGTTCTCGATCCCTAACATTGTAATTCTGCTCAGCAGGGGTGAGATCTTGCACGGATGTCTATGCCCTGTTACCGGGTCTCGCTAAATGAGAACTCTGCCTACTCCGGCCTCAGACGCGTCTACCTCTACCTCGAAGGGATCATCAGGGCGTGGTTGGTGGAGAACAGGTGCTGAACAGAAGGCTGTCTTCAACCTCTGAAATGCCTCGTCCGCCTCTGGGGTCCATTGGAGACGACAACCTTTTCCTCGAATGAGAGAGGTAAGCGGAGCGGTGACTCGAATGAAATTTCTAATAAAGCGGCGATAGAAATGACAAAATCCAAAAAACCTCTGCAGTTCCTTCACGGTCCAGGGGCGTAGCCAGTCCTGAATAGCGGCACTGCAAAGATCGAGCTTCGTAAAAACCTTTGCCTCCCGGTTCCCGGCGCTTTATAGTTATGGCATTGAGGGCACGGTAATCTATACATGACCGTAAACCCTCATCTTTCTTTTTAATGAAAAAGAAACCTGCAGATATGGGAGAGGTAGAAGGACGGATTATTCCTAGCTTCAAGCTCTCTCGTATGTAGTCCTCCATAGCTGCCTCCTCGGTGGTAGAGTCTTCCCTTAGGAGGAGGCATCCCCTCAAGGAGGTCGATCGAGCAGTCGCACTCTCGATGTGGCAGGAGCTGACTAGCTAGCTACTTACTGAACACATCATGAAAGGTTGCATACTCTTCAGGAATGACAGAGAGGTCCTCTGGTTCAGGGCTTTCGATCTGGGAGGCACAACAGGACAGAGCTAGACTGGAGAAACATCGCAGAGACCAGGCGACAATTTCCCCGGAGGACCAGAGAATCTGTGGATCATGTTCCTGTAACTAAGGAAGGCCCAGGATCACAGGATCTTTAGTGCTAGAGAGAATTAAAAAGGTTAATTTCTCCACGTGCAAAGCCCCGACTCGGAGGGTTATCAGTTCTGTTCGGTGGGTGATCTTTCCCCTGTGTAGGGTTTACACCTAGAACTGAAATGGGAGTCGCAAGGGTACACAACGGGAGGTGCATATGCTTATATATATCGAGTGGTGCTGAAGCCAATGTTTTGATGCTTTTTATGACAATGAGTAGGTCTTTCCACAGATAATTGTAAAAATATTAGGTTTATCATTTCAGCCTAATTAATCAGTGCAAATAAAAAGTTTTTTTTATTAGTAGTATCATTACTGCAGATCATTCATTGTTCAATATCAATCAATACCCCTCTACACCCCCCATACTTACAGTCCCGAAGAGGATCTATAAAGCTGATAGACATCACAAAGGGGGAATATGAATGATATTGACAATGACTAAAGACCCAATCACAAGATTTGTACACTCATCAAAAATCTAGAAAAGTCACTGAATTTGAAGAGAGCAATTTCCAAGCCTGGAAAAGCTTTGGAAAACTAAATAAACAAAATTATAGAAAACTCATGGAAATCTGATTTATAAACAACTGTCTAATAAAGTAAATGGTTCCGTTTAGTGAGAAGACTCTTTGTACGTTCACAACAACTCTAGATCTGTAGTCACCTGATGCTGGTAAACGTCAGAATTGAGATGGAGTTTTGTGAGCTTTCAGGCATGCAGGAGATTCAGTCGCAAAATGCTGGATAAATGTCGATTGAAAAATGTATGGCTTCACTTGAATAAGTATAGGGGATGGGTTGAGAAAGATCAGGACCTGTGACAAGCCAATTGTCAACTGTGTAGGTAAAATTTCGACATATCTAGCATGGGAGAAGCCACTCTAGCTATCCATCCTAAGGGGGCTAAGCATCAGGCTGCTACGCTGGAATCATCTCTTAACCCCATCACCAGATTTTTCCCCCCCAAGTCTCCAACATGACACCGGAGATCGGAGTCATAAATCTTGGCCAAATTTCAATGGATGGTCTGAATGTGAATTGGACAGTGTATGAAATGCTCCAGGAGCAAGTGCAGAATGATGTGGGGAAGCTAATTAACATCAGTTCATGTGAGTAGCATATTCTGCACAATGCTTTCAGAGTTAGATGCATTATTATTATTATTATTATTGTTATTCAAAACATTTATCTCACACATCCAGATATCAGTCTCTCTCACTTGGAATTGAATAAAATAGACATTTTAAAGACGTGACAGAATGACCAGACTCCACACCCAACCTAGCAACCCTCCACCCCAATTCCTTCACCTGGAGCTCCCGGTAACCTTCAGACCGATCATCAGGCATTAGGCGTTGCTCAAGACTGAGGCAGTGAGAAGTGGTGAACAGCAGAGGTACTGACAGCGGACTTGACTGGCTGCCAGACCCCATCACAGAACAATGCTTGACCCAGGAGAGGCCGTGCCACCACTGATTAATTATAGCTCTAATGTCCTACTGTCATTTTTGTAACAGGAAAAACTCATCTTAGGTAAAAAAAAAAACACTATTGTCACGCTTGGCACACCAATCTTTTGATAGAATGTAATTAATTTGTCTGCCACTGGTGTCTAAAATTGTCATAAGCACAAAACATTGAAGGCAAAGAGTTTCCATTAGGTGGAACTAAGTGGCTATAAATGAATGAATTTTCCTTTACCATCTCGCATCTGTATGTCTCTGTGCATAAATATAAACTGGCCAAATCAGATTTACTCTAATCGGAACTAATGTTTGTTAAATTCAGAAGAAAGACACAGGCCAGTCATATGCATATGTGTACATATTTATGAATGCAAGAAAGCTTTAAATGCTGGCTATTCCACCACAGTATAGGGTTGGAGACTCTGGGTTACAAAATTCCATACCACATGATCAACATTCCTCTGAATAACTAGCTTAGGTTCTCCCAACTTCAACTTCTCTCAAGGTTGAAGGAGCCACCTCGCTCTCTGCTTTTCTTTTCCGTGGCACTGTTAGGACAATATATCTCTGCATGTGGCTACCATGCTTTCCCTACAAAAAGGAAAGATTCAAAACATTTATCACACATCCAGATATCAGTCTCCCTCACTTTGATAAATAAAATAGACATTTTGAAGACAGTTTATAGGTGGCCATAGATGTAGGCTACAGAGTACATTGATATTTTAGCATAGCCTAAGATCACAGTCTTTGGAAGCCTAACTTTTTAAATTTGAGTTAATTAGGAGCACTCCACTCCACCTGCCAACTGTTAGCATCATATACTGAGGTAAATTAGTCAAAATAAATTCTAGACCTTGTCACTCCATCCCATCGTTAGCCTTCCTATCCTGACACTGTTTTGTACCCCAGTCTTATCCCAGTCTGCAGCTTTTGTATGTGTCCTCCATGCCTCTGTCCCTTCTCCCAGTTAGCGTTTCATGGTTCTGAACGCCCTGGTTGCCTGTCTGTGTACCACTCTGTACCGCTCCGCTATACTTTCCTTGGTGGTGCTTGTTGTGGTCATCATCCAGGTGTGTGTGCTGTTTTTCTCTCTGTCACAGAGGCACGTAGCTGTCCAGGGTCTTCTCAAAGCCCAAATACTCCATGATAGCTTCATCACAGTCAGATCGCTTGATTTACAG